>CM070010.1:22609858-22654858 GCA_036247105.1 Cirrhinus mrigala
TTGTCTCTCTGAATGAGCCATTTAACTGAGGCCTGTGGAGATTTGGGCTGACACTCCAGGAAAGTGGTGTTGTTTTTGACACCATACTGAGTCATCTCTACTGCATTCCTGTAGGCTGAGACAAGACGTCAAGTGTTAGCCAATTCTCTCGCACACTTAGTGCATACTAATTGTAATTGTACCGCTACATTTCAACTGTCACGCTAACATCTGCAGATGAGGGTCATGATGGGGTTCGAGTTAAACTGTACTCTGAAAAGTAGTGGACCAAATTAGTGTGTAATTGAATAAGTGATCCTGTACACTGGCCAATGATATCATACATTCAACATCTGTTTTGACATTATGCTACTTTTGTTTTGAGCATAGAGCTGGGATAACGCTTCCGCTCTTCGTTAAGACTGCTATTTAATAATTCTGATGCATCTGAAGTGTTAAACTGAGTCATCTGGATCGCTGACAGTATCAGTGCCAATTGTATTCAAATTAACAGGTGTTCTGGTCCCATGACAGATTCTTTCACAAAGAGAGAGAGAGAGAATCAGACAGACGAGAGAAAATAAGGACACGAGTGGTGGAAGAAGAGAGAGAAATGTGTGAGGCTGCATGTCAATTAGCATTAGTTAATCACTGACAGCATGGATTTCATTAGGAAAATACATTATATGTATATGTATAAAAATAGTATGCTATGCATGGGAAAAACATCAGGATCTTTTAAAATGACTTTTTAATGCATGCATTTTAGCATTAGCATTGGCTGCGTTCTTGTTAGAATTAGCATAATTACAAGATGACAACTTGGAGATTTTCTCTGAGCAGTTCGAAATGATTCGTTCCTATGACAACGTTCATAACGCCAAAATGGATCCATGTTGTTGATGAGTAAAATACTTAGTCACTGGATTGATTCAGCTCTAGATGGTCTTGCAAATGATTAATTGTGTGTCCTAACCAGACGTGACTCCATTTCTAGCACGATCCGTCCTCACAGTTGGAAAGCAAAAATGCAGCACAATGTGGCAAAGTACCATTTAAGTAGGAATCCACATGATTCGTGAAAGGATGAAGGATATGCAGAGTCGCTGTTAGGGATGGGCGATATCTTATCGTTTGCGATATACCGATAAATGTTTTTCCCCACGATAAGAATTAGTCTTCCCGTGATAATAACGATAAAGTCTAGTTGTTGACATATTTCTGTGTGAGACAGTGTGGAGTGACATGCTAAAGGCGGACGTAAAACTAGTATATAGCTAAATGAGGAGCTCCAATCTGAAACTGGCTTGGTCAAAACTCTGCAGTGCAACAAAAATCGGTCTGAGCCTTGAATAACGTTAACTGTACTAGCAGCAAGTGTGCGATGCCATTGTGTGTCAGGGCTCGACAACAAGGCCCGGGGCCAGCGTAAAAGACGCTCAGGACAGTTGACGAATCAGTCACTGGCGCGATCAGGCCACTGCGGCGTCGTCACGAAACTTCATCAATTGCATGTTTTTTTTTTTTTTTTTTTTTTTTTAAACTTGCTAATTTAAAATTTTAAGCGATCACAGAGAGACGCGTCTATGACGGACAAATAGCCTACAATACTCGTCTTGACAATTAGCTTTGTAGCTTTAACAATGATCAATCCATAACTAATTTATACAGAGGAGTACAGATGCACCGATCTACCGGACGTATTTCAACCGATCTCTGTTCCGGGCTTGCACACGAACTGCATTTAATATTTTTTCAAAATGTCGTGTGTGGAAATATTACGAACTCTTTAAACGTCCGTTAGCAGAGGCCAGAGACGCTGAAGACGAACGCAAAGAGGAAAAAATACTGTAGCAGGTATAGCTAGATCACGGTTCACAATGAGCGAAATACTGGAAATATTATCCTAAATATTGAAACTGTGGTTTATGTGAAAGTATCTTTGAGGGGAACTGACTGTTTTAATAAAAGTTCACATGGCGTTTTCTTTTCATTTGCCCATGTATGATGTATTTAAAGTAGCGTTCATAAACACGGCGCTGGTTTGTTTACAGCGGTAATCATAGAAACGTAATATCACTATTATTCCAAAAGCGCCACCTGCTGACAAAAAGACTTAGCGTTCTTTCAGTCTGTCTGCTGTTTTCCCTAAAGCATCTTCTTTATATTTGTAATAAATTATTAATAATAATAAAATAATTTTTGAACAAATGTATAATATTTGAACTTTAGTTAGGCTACTAGGTTTAGGCGTGGTATTAAAATTGGAATCGAGAATTGTACAATTTTATTTGATATGTAAACTTTTGGTGTCATATAAGCTTATTTATTAAAATAAAAGATAGCATGAGTCAAAAACAATGATAACAGCAACTATTTAATTTTTTTGTGGTAGGGCAGGTGAAAATTTTCTCCGGGCAAGTAAAAATTTTAACCACTGGCCCGTTCTTAGCGTTGAGCCCTGTGTGTGCACCCCCATTAGACATAATTTTGCTAATGCGACCACATCTCAACTGTTGACGCTGCTGCCGGCGCTTTTTTACATGATGACAGTTTTATGAGTTTTCTACTTGTAAATATAAATTTAACCAAATGAAGCTGCGGTTATAAGAAAAAGCAGCAATTGTCAGAAATAGATGCAGTTTTTAAACACACCGCAATAAAATCTAAAGAAATAGTTGCATTTAAAAGAAGAAAAACTGCAATTACAAGAAACAAAGGCGTGATTATGAAATATAAAGTCGCAATGACTGAATTAAATAAATGGAAACAGACTTTTCAAACTGCCAGTCACAAAACCGCTTACTAAAAACTTAAATTCTTGTCTCAGCACATAATTTTTTTTTGCGTAGCCCTGTAGTGTTGACATGCAGGTAGTCATTACCTTTCAGATTAAACCCTCTGCACTGAGTCAGTGGATTCCCATGCATAATATCCTGCCTTCTGCTTCTCCTGGAAAAACATTTACATAGGATTAATTCAACATATTTTCATATATGCATTCTTTCCTTTCACTTTTACATTCTCTCCTTGTTATGAAAGTCAAACTCCTAACACTCCTTGTTATGAAAGTCAAATTTTAGCTTAATTTCTGATAATTAACACCATTCAGCTGTCACAAATGCAGTGAGATGAAATGTCTTTTTTTTTTTTCCGCTTCAGTACTCTGGAATGGATGTTTTGATGGCTGTGCTGTCGATCAATATTTTCCGTACTGAATACATCTGCCATCTAGAGAAACTGTTTAGCTAAGGTTTCAGATTAACACGTCCCATTCTGAAACAAGCCACTCATTAATATGTAATATGTGGGCGGTTCTGTTTGATTGACGGGCTGTATGTGTGCGGTCTGAGTTTCTAAGACTGTATGGTTTTTGAAGTGTTGATACACAGTTGCTAAAGTGATTTTTACTTCATTGCTGGCTAGTCCCTCGATATGTCTTGGGCTTTTTTAAAATCTGTTTTATCGTCTGCCAGGACAATCTTAAGACAGAACTCTTTAAAATGCAATAGCGACAAAATGAATTTTCATACGTAGGGATAGTTTTTTCAAATTCCATGAATAATCTTTCAACCCAGACTCTGTGTCTCTGCTTTATGACCAAATGAAACCAAAGCTGTGTCTCATCATTTATTTCTGCCCTGCTGCTGCAGTTTATGCCACCCTGAGTGTTAGTTTGTGTGTGCGTGTGAATGTGTACCTCTTGCCAGTAGGGTAGAATCGAGAACAGCTGAGCCCATCCCAGGCACAGTACGGGTCCCGCGCTAAACAGCAGTCCGCACAGGCAGAGCCGTATGCGTTGCAGCGGTGCAAAGACACCTGGGAAACTCCATGCTCGGAGCTAACATACAGCTGTTGCTGTAACGCAAACAAGCCAGATATCTCAAAAGCTGTTCCTTTAACCCACAGTACTGGTGACAAGATAATTACCCAGAATTAAAGCAACAACATTTCCCCCACCACCCCCACTTACTATATGTAGTGCTTAATCACAAAAGGGAGCTCGATGAAAGAGCTACTAAATGTTGTTACCTTTTTAGATGAGATTCGTAGGTTGGTGATTGGAGATTGCTTCTGAAAATCAAAAAAGAAATGGGGTGAAGTTAATATTTAAAAAAAAAAAAAAAAAAAAAGCATACAATGCCTGTTCTGTAAATATTTATATATTAAATTATTTGTAATACAATAACCAAAAATGCATTGTATGGGTCAAAATTGTCGATTTTTCTTTCAAGCCAAAAATCATTAGGATATTACGTAAGATCATGTTCTATGAAGATATTTTGTAAATGTCCTACCATAAATATATCAAAACTTAATTTTTGATTAGTAATATGCATTGCTTAGAACTTCATATGGACAATTTTAAAGGCGATTTTCTAAATGTTTTGATTTTTTTTTTTTTTTTTTTTTGCACGCCTTCAATATTTCAAATAGTTGTATCTCAGCCAAATATTGTCCTATCCTATCGAACCATATATCAATGGAAAGCTTATTTATCAGATGATGTATAAATCTCTGTTCGAGAAAAGTTGTTTTTTTTTTTTTTTTTTTTTTTTTGTCCAGGGTCACATTTTTTATCAGCATTTTTATTTAATTATTATTTTCTTTTAAATATTCAAAATTCTATTCCATAATTCCTATTTCCATGGCAGTGCATCAAGCTTGTAACTGATGTTATGGTTTAGGTTGAATTAATATTTATAAACTTAACTACTTTCGAAAATAGATGGGAAATATATTTTCACATATGTGTAAGTAAACATAATTAATGTTTTAAATGATCTTGTGGACTATGGATGCCATCATGTTTGTTTATAATGCAACAGCAAAAATGACATCATTTCACCTTTTTATGGCAAAGTCAAATGGTATAACCCCAAGAAAATGTCATGGTATGCATGATCCAAAAAATCTGAATGTTTGTACAAGTAAAGAAAGTCCCCCTTAAAATGAAAAATTGTAATGTTTGGAGGGGAAATGTGGTCAGTCTGCACTTGATGGTTACACCATTTGACAGTTTTACAAATATGACGTTTCTAAAGCATGTGTGTTTTAAAGGATTAGTTGACTTCCAGAACAAAAATTTCCTGATAATTTACTCACCCCCATGTCATCCAAGATTCCATGTCTTTCTTCAGTTGCAACAAAATTACGTTTTTTGCTGAAAATATTCCAGGAGTTTTCTCCATACGATTTTGGAAAAATTAGAAGTTGGAGGAGAAAATGAGTTTTTCGCCCTACCCTAACTTTTTGAACCGAAGTACACAGACAGAGAACTAACCGTACCTGATGTTTCCAACGTGATTACATAATGTGTGAAGTCACGCATCCTCATCGCAGAGCTAGTGCAAGACAAGCATTTGTGGTTAAAAAGTATATAAATTTTAGTTTTTTTTTTTTTTTTTTTTTTTTTTAAAAATGACATTGTTTTGCTAGATAAGACCTTTATTCCTCGGCTGGGATCGTGTAGAGCCCTTTGAAGCTGCACTGAAACTGCAGTTTAGACCTGCAACCCGTTAGGAGCCATTAAAGTCCACTATATGGAGAAAAATCCTGGAATGTTTTTCTTTAAAAAACTTGATTTCTTTTCGACTGAAGAAAGAACGACATGAACATCTTGGATGACATGGGGGTCAGTAAATTATCAGGACAAGCCTTTAAACTACTTTTTTTTTTTTTTATAAAAGATTTAGCTTTTCATTCTAATGGACGTTCTGTTTGCCATTTGAATCGGTAATGAACATCACAATGGAACCGCAGTTTTCAATGAGAAATTGCCTATTTAAGGTGGTTTTGAGTTTTTATGTGCAAATTTTCAAGTGTCTGTTCAGACGCCAAATTAAACAGCCCACTGAGCTATGTGTGTGGCATTTTACGGCCCACGAATTGATTCATTATGCCTAAGCCTATTTTGACGATTCCGAGCCACTCAAAGCAGATCATAGGAAACCTCACAACGTATCCTTTTCCTCACCTCATGCCCAGTCTTTGTTCCCATTAAAAATCTGCCTTCCCTTAGAACAACACTGAGTTTTATTAAACGCTTTGTGGCACTGCCAGCTCTGCTCCTGCAGTCTGCCCTCTAGATACTTTGATGTGTGATGTGTGGCGAGAACTCAGACCTTAAATACTTCCAGCTCCTCCAGGATTAGATCCTCATCCAGAGAGCCGTTTGACGGCAGAACCACGACCTTCTGTACCGTGCCTTTATCTGTGAGTGGAAATATCAGAACATCAGGAGAGTATTGGACAGTCTGGAAAGCGAAAACAACCACAGTAATGTGGTCTGGTTTTGAACTGCATATGAACTTTCCATTGTTTGCAGATTTTCTCTTTGCAATTTTTTTTTTAGCTTGTGTGAGTATCTGGGTTGGTTTTTGATGTTGTTGAGCATCTGTTCTGAGAAACAGATCTTCAAACTAGACTTCAGAGGAAAGTGTGCAGTTGCCAAGGTGTTCTGGATGGTTGCTAGGTGATTTTTAACGTCAAAAGAGCCCACCCTCTAGTCTCTAGACATGGCCCGTGGCCCTACTTCAGTGCTCCGCTAAACATTTTTTTCTTTTTTTGCCATCTGCATGGTGGAATTTATTTATTGCATATCTTGAACTGCAGCAGTTCCTTGAGTGATTAAAATAACACGCCACTAGTTCCTAATGACCATTAATTGTCAAGCTTATCCATTTTGGGAGGTCATAATAGGTGTGTATATTTTGCTCCAGACCCTCAGAGAAAGGGATGATGGAGAATTCAGCTCAAACTCTGGAAATTCCCATTTTAAATAGCCAACGTTTCAAGACGAAACCCTGCCAAGGAGCAGGCAGGCCGCGCCGCACAATGATCCTGGCTTTCCATCAGGAATTTTGATAGGCAAATACAAACAGCTGTGATTTTGAATTCTCTCCAAATGTCCCTATCCCCGTTCCCTAGTAACCGTAGAGCCTGTCTGCTGTCGTGTCTCTGATTCTGTTCTCAGATAAACACACACTCGCACTCTTTCTTTCATTCTTCCATTGCCATCCCAAATGTTAATACTGTGTCTTGTGCTGTGACACAGCAGGAATCATCATATCTTCCATTTAGCTGATACAGAACAGATAGGAAAAAGATGTTTATGTTAAAAATGAATAGATGATACTATGCAGCTTGTGTAGACTCTCTGCCCCCTAGTGGTGGTCTGTGGTAGACTTGTGGCAGATTTATGTCTGTATGATCTCTGGATGTGTTGTTGTATTTCTTGGAATGGTATAGAATAAGTAATTTTAAAATAAATTTAGTTGGAATTTTATTTTTAATGTTGTAGTACTGAATATATTTTACAGCCGTGGTTCTCAGTCTTTTTTTGCTCAGAGGTCCCCATACAGGGTAAGACATTAACCACAATATATCTGCTGGTGAAAGCTAAAGAAAAAAAAAAAATTTTTTTTAGCATTATATAATAATAGCATAATAATAATTATGAAAAATAATCATTTGAATATAAAAATTATTTTATGAAAGCCTGTTTCCACCCCTGAATTAAAAATAAAAAAGGTAACTGTGACTTTTTATCTCGCAATACTGACTTTTTTTTCTCAGAATTGCATGATAAACTCGCGATTGCAAAGAAAAGTCAGAATTGTGAGATGTGAATGTGCAGTTATGAGAAATAAAGTCAGAATTACATAATGCAAACTTACAATTCTGATTTTTTTTTCTTAAAATTGCATGATATAAACTCACAATTGCAAGTGAGAATTGTGTGATAATAACTCGAGAAATAAAGTCAGAATTGTAAGATGTAAACAAATAAAGTCAGAATTGTAGTTCTGCCTTTTTTTCAGAATTGTGTGATATAAACTCGCAATTATGAGAAATAAAGTCAGAATTGCGTAATACAAATTGGCAATTCTGCCTTTTTTACTGAATTGCATGATAGAAACTCGCAATTGCGAGATTTAAACTTTATAAACTCTTTATAAAATCTTTTAATTCGGAGAAATAAATTTCCAATTGCGAGATGCTGTATATACTTGATTTTTTTTTTTCTCAGAATTGTGTGACAAACTCACAATTGCAACATTTAAACTCACAATTATGAGAAATAGATATGAACTCGCAGCTGTGACTTTTTTCCCTCTGTATTGCGAGCTGATATCCTGCAATTGTGACCTTTTTTTCTCAGAATTGCACAGTTGCAAGTTAAGTCAGAATTACGTGACAAACTCACAGTTGCGAGATGTAAACTCACAATTCTGAGAAATAAAGTTAGAATTGCAAGATATAAACTCACAATTATGATTGTTTTTTTCCCTCAGTATCACCAGTTCATCACAATTGTGATTTATTGTGAATTTATTGTCAATTGTGAATTTGCAATTTATCACAATTGTGAATTTTATCCTCAGTATCGTAAATTTATGAGTCGCAGTTGTGACCTTTTTACCTCAGTATCACAAATACATTATGCAGTTGTGACTTTTTTTTCTCAGAATCGCAAATTTATCTCACAGTTGTGACGTTTTTCTCAGAATCACGATTTTTATATCTTGCAGCTGTGACTTTTTTTTCAGCATTGCACAGTAGCAAGTTTTAAGTCAGAATTATGCGACAAACTCGAAACTGTGAGATTTAAACTCACAATTCTGAGAAATAAAGTTAGAATTGCAAGATATAAACTCACAATTGTGATATTTAATTTTTTTTTTCTCAGTATCACAAGTTTATATCTCGTAATTGTGAATTTTATCCTCAGTATCTCGAGTATATATTGCGAGTTTGTATTTTGCAATTGTGACTTTTTCTCAGAATTGTGCAATTGCAAGTTATTAGATCAGAATTACATGACAAACTTGCAATTGCTAGATTTAAACTCACAATTCAGAGAACTAAAGTTAGAACTGTGAGATATAAACTCGCAATTGTGAATTTTTTATTTTTTTATTTTTTTTTGTCTTCAGTATCGTGAGTTTGTGTCACAATTGTGACTTTTTTCCTTGGAGTTTTTCTCGCAATTGTGACTTTATATATCACAATTGTGACTTTTTTTTCTCAGAATTGCGAATTTATATCTTGCAATTGTGCCTTTTTTCTCAGAATCGTGAGTTTATGTCTTGCAATTGTGACCTTTTTTCCTCAGAATTAAGCAATTGCAATATTTCCCGCCTGCAATTGCAATATTTCTCTGACTTCATTTCACATAATTGCAAGTTTATATCTTACAATTATTACCTTATTTCTTGCAATTGTGAGTTTATATCATGCAGTTCTGAGAGAAAAGTTAAAACTGTGTGATAAGAAGTCACAATTACCTTTATTTTTTATTCAGTGGCAGAAACGAGCTTCCACAGATTTGTACTGAAATATTCTAATTAACATATTATTGTTATGAAGTCATTCTGTGGCTCCCTTGGAAGTTTGTTGAGGCCCTCTAGTGGATCCTGGCCCCTTTGTTGAGAACCACTGCTTTAAAATATAGCATAGTATCAACATTTTTGAGAAGATATAGGGAAAATGGGACCTGTTGCAGGCTAAATTCAAACCTGCATCACCCACATGAGCGCCACAGCTCAATGTTTCATGAGCACGTGCTCTAACTATTGCAGAATGCCTCCTTTTTAAAATTAAAAGTAAATGGAAAAACAGGTAGAAAAAATTATAAAGAGCATTGCTCTGGTATGTTTTGTATAATGTAAACTGTCAAGTGCGGGCTTACTGCCATAATTTATTGAAGTACAGTATAATTTTTATAGTATATTAAATGTTCAATTTAACTGACAAATCACTTTCAGTAAAATGTTATCAGTCAGTAAAAGACTTTCCAACTTTTCTGCCTTTCTCATTTTTTTTTTTTGGAAAAAGCTATTTAGTCTGTTGAAAAGGTCAACAAGCATTCAAGTGAAGTGTGCCAAACAGATCACATGAGGTAGCTGCTGAAATATATTGTGGAACATTTGTACTAGTTTTCATTTGATGGTTGTAGGGTAATGTTTTAGCATAGTCGTTTATGTTTCTTGAGATTTGTCATACTGTGGGGTTTTACCTGTGCCCAGAAATAGAACCTGGTAGTGTCCGTCCGCAGCGGTGACCTGGTCCACGGCTATAGAGGTGTATTTGTAATCGGCATGCGTCCGCACCACCAGAGGTTTCCTGCCGACCGGGTAAATGGGGTTAAACATGACGGGGTGATTCCTCACGAACGTCACCACATCATCTGGAAACTCTTTAGTGTTCTGGATGTGAGGGGTGAATGCACCACCGGGACACTGACAGGAAGAGTTTAAAAAACAGTTTAAAGATTAGATAATCATGCTGTAGATTATGAAAGCTTCGTCATTTAAATTGGGTCTTTTTGTCACTCAGACTTAAACTAATATTAGTGAGTCTTTGTCTCATGCGAGTGTGTGTCATTTTGAAAAATCCCCCCAAAATGTGAAAGTCCAAAGCATTATTTATTTACATTTTTAATTGGGGTTCTTTAACTTAATAATGTGCACAATAATGATGATAATAATAAGAATTAGTATTATTATGTATTACATAAATAAAATAATGAATTAATAAAATCATAATAATGACAGTAATAATAATAATAATAATAATCATAATAATAATAATAATTATTGTTGTTGTTGTTGTTGTTATGTATTACATGAATAAAATAGCGTAATTCTACATGGTTTTATAGTGAAATATTACAATTAAAATTACCATAAAATATGAAATTCCAAAGCATTATTAATTAAACGTTTTAAGAGGGGTTCTATAGCATTATAATACACATTATAATTATATAATAATAACAATAATAATAATAATAATAAAAATGATAATTAGTATTATGTATTACATTAATAAAATAATGAATGAATAAAATAATAATAATGATAATAATAATAATAATAATAATCATCATCATAATAATTTATTATCATTATTATTATTATTATGAATTACATGCATAAAATAATGTCATTCTGGTAATAATGGTTTTTATAGTGAAATATTAAAATTAAAAGTTCTCAGTTCTTTAAAAAAAAATTACCATAAAATATAAAATTCTAAATCATTATTAATTAAAGGTTTTAAGGGTTCTTTAGCATTATAATACACATTATAATTATATAACAATAACAATAATAATATTTTTTATTTATTATTATTATTATTATTATTATTATTATTATTACTACTACTACTACTATTGTTGTTGTTGTTGTTACAACAAGTCATTAAATAGGGTTCTTTAACAAGAATTATATATTTACATAATAATAATAATAGTAATAATAATAATAATAATAATAACAAAAATATAAATATATAATATATATATTTTTATATATAATATAATATAATTTATATTTATATTAATAATAATTATAATAATAATAATAAATAATAATAATTGTTGTTATTATTATTATGTAGTACATGACTAAAATAATGCCATTCTACATAGTTATATAGTAAAATATAACATGTAAAATTAAACATTCTCACTTCTTGTATCATAAAATATATGCTTTTCAACATTTTATGTGTAAACTCAACGTAAAAAAAAAAATCTTAAAAAAAAAAACAAACAAAAAAAAACTATTGCATTAACAAATAGTATGGACAATATTATTTTATAGTACAGTACTGTTTGAAAAATGGATCGTATCTTATCTATATCTTATCTATATCTTATCTATTTAGCTAGTGGACTGACCAGAAATCAAGTCTCCAAATTGAAAAACAATATTTTATATTATTAAAATATTGTTATCCTGTATCATTTTAGTAAAATTTAAATAATAAATAATAATATAGATATAAATAATATTTTTTAGTAAAATGATCGCGACTTGTCTCTAATAATAAGTGGCCTTAAAATATAAGCCTGACAGAGGATAGACCCGAAATCAAATCTACAAATTTCATGTATAAACAGCAAACATTCCTCACCTATAATTATTTACCTTTTCAACTAAACTCACGAATATTTACACAGTTTAATGGTGTTATAAACAGAGTGACAGTACCGAGGCAGGACATTAATGTGTGTGACTCACAGTTCCCGGTCGTGGGTACGGGATCCGGCCCTGGAAAGCCACCCACTGGAAGTTCGGCCCTTCCCTGTGTGCAAACGGTCCATTGAAAACCGTCAGGATGTCGGCCATGTTGTACACGCAGACGGCAGAACCTCTGAACACAGAACTGGATGGAATAACACAAAACACACAGACCTATTTAAGCAAGTCAGGCAGTAAAAAGACAGTCTTCCACATCCTTCCTAAGCATTTGGATAGAAAGGACAATGTAACATGGTTACACTGGAGACTCAATCCACAGAGAGAGAAAAATGCCGCATAAAGGAAAAGGGACACCACTTTGGTTACACTTTGGGATTAAATGTGGTTTGGCTGGACATGGTAGATTTTGATCAGACGGCAAGACAGAGTTTCTTTGTTTGATTGCAAAACAAAGAAAGGGGCAAATATAATGATAAGTAACAGAACAGGGCAGGGACAAAGAAGCTGTTGCTTGTTTAGATTGGCCTCATTAGGAAAACCACACTGATTTAACGTGGCTGGAGAATGAACCACAGCTCGGAAACCTTGACCGAAATCTCACCTCATTAAACCACATCTCGCATACACACACGCCCCAACATACACTCTTAGAAACCCACCATAATAAACATAATGAAATGACCCATAGCAAATATCCCAAATGAGACCTGTTTCTCCTAAACAATGAGATAATAAATGAAGACCACTGGCTTCTCAGATCTTTCTCTCAAAGAAAAACAAGTCTTGCGTTTTTGAAGACATCTCACCGTCTCAAACTGTGCTACAGTCCTCCCTTACCTAAACATTTCTCATCCAGTGTTTCAAAAATGAAATGCCTGTTGGTAGTGTCAAAAATTCCCATTACTTTATTCGTTTTTTTAAAGGGACTTTTGACCTTTATATGAAAACACAATATTAATATTAAAAATATTAAATATTAAATATTAATATTATTTGTATTATATATATATATATATATATATTTTTTCTTTTCAAATTAATTATAATAAAGTAAATATGAATAGTATATTTTAGAATATAGTATATAATACATACAAATATTATAGAATGTATCTAGAATATATACTGTACAGACATTTACAATAATATAATAAATTAAAAAATAAAAGAATAAATTAAATATATTAATGATATGTACTGTTTAAGAGTATAATAAAATGATAATAAAATAATAAATATATTTATATTATTATTACCATTATGTAGTATTACATGAATAAAATAATGTCTTTCTATGTGGTTTTATAGTAAAATATAAAAATGTAAAAAATAAAAAAAATGTAAACATAAGACCATAAAATATAAATTTCCAAAGCATTATTACTTAAAGGTATTAAATGGGGTTTTAACATTATAATACACATAATTGTTAGTATGTGTATTAAAAATTATTATTATTAATAATAATAATAATAATAATAATAATAATTATTATTATTATTATATTACATTAATAAAATGATGTCATTCTAGATGGTTTAATAGTAAAATATTAAAACTGAACTGAAATATTCTCACTGCTTATAAAATGACTGTAAAATATGAAATTCTAACAGTATTATTCTTTTAAGGTTTTAAATGGGGTTCTTTAACATTATAATACACAATAACAACAACAACAATAATAATAATAATAATAATAATAATAATAATAATAATAATAATAATAAATAAATAAATAAATTAAATATATTAAGGTTATGTACTGTATGAGTATAATATATTTATAAACTTAATATACTTTATAAATTAATTATAAATTATATATATGCATTATAAATGTGTTGCATTATTAAGAAATAGTATATTCTATATTATTTACTAGTAAAATATGATTTAAAAATGATCACTTATCTATAAAAATAAATTACCTTAAATTATAAGCTTTTCTAACAGAGGATTGATTAGAAATCAAGTGTGCAAATTTAATGTATAACCCAACTGAAAAACAATATATTATATTATATTATTAAAATAGTGTTATTATATAGAATTTTAGTAAAATATTATTACAAGGTAGCAAAATAAATGACCTCGAAATATAATTCTGACAGAGGATAGACCAGAAATGTATAAACTAAACTAAATAAAAACAAGTTTGATAATTATTATAATATAATAGCATGCTAAATAATATTAAATTAATAGTAAATTAGTAAATTAAATTACATCAGAATATAACAGTGTATATATAAATAATAGAATATAATGAAATAAATCAATAAATGTGATATGTAATGTAAAAGAATAAAATATTTAGAAACTATTTAGTAATATTATTTAAATGTCAAATATTTAATTGAAATATTAAAATAATATTAATTTTATTTAGTAATAAATAATAATGTAAAAATATTAAGGAATTTATATTATGGGTAGCTAGATTTATAGCTCTGTTTTCTTACTTTGTCAACACTGTCTCATATTTGTTTCTTTCTGTTTGTGTACATGAAACATAACTAAGAACTTCCAAGTACTGTGCGCTTATTTCTGAGAGTTAACACTTAGTCATTTACACAAAACACCAACAAAAACATGTAAACTGACTAAGTGACAGCACACTGCATATTACACACTCACTTTCTGTGACAGACTAATTTAAATCATTCAGCGAGACTTCCTTATAATAAAAATGTTAAATTCATGACTGTGAAGCCTTTTGGATGAACTAAGATTAGATGCTTGTTTGTAAAGGAGTGACCTTTCCCTTCCTTTACCGCCCTCAGGTGTGATCACATTTTCCCAGAAACACTGTCATCCCCCCAGCTCCAACCCCGTCTGACCTATATTTGGCAAATACACTCACACACACACACAAAAACATGCACGCGCATATATACACACATTAGCGGCAAGCTCAATATTGCTATTGGCTTTACCTTGTAGATGTGAAAACTCCAAAGATGAGAAGGCCCTTTGGGTGGTCCGTCTCCAGTAAAAACACATTCTCTGGAAGGAAAGAGACAAACACTCATTCAATAGCTGAACATCTGTCGCACAACATTATTACACGGTTCTAGTCCGGCCTAACAAGAATAAAACAGGTGAAAGCGTGTAAATCTATCACGGGTTTTAACCCTCCAGCGTAAACGACTTGCGCTGAGTGTTTTATGATCGTAAAAGGTTTTTAATGAGGTGAAAAGCTTTACAAATGGACGAGGGCCGTTGTTGGATACCGACAAACACCAAAATCTCTGGTTTAGGGTTAATGACCAGTAATTATAGAAAGCTGTTTAACTATATGTGAAATTTGTAAGGAGTGTTTTGGGTTAAATACAGGTTAAGAGCTAACAACACCGTATCTAATTAGGGTACAATGGGGTTAAAGGCCTCTTAGGATTTATTTTCTAGTCCCTAAATATATGGCAATCAAATCTTGCTACTGAAAATAAATACATCATAAATACATTTCATAAAAATATTTGATTTAAAGAAATTAGTTTTTATTTAAACAACTTAAATATAAAGGAAGCCTTTATATCGACAGCCAGAGGCGATGCCTTTATGATTTCACAGCTGCATACAATATAACTAAATATTGTCAAAATATTTTAATTCTTTTGATGTCTAAGATGTTTTAATTTTTATAGTTCTATGACTTTTTATTTTTTATGTGAACTTTCCTTAAACAGTGCTTTTTATTTGTTTTGAAATGTTTATAAATCGTTATTGTCTGTGGTAATCAAACAGTATGTCCCAGATGTTGTCCATACATCTTTATCAAAACCAAAACATTCCTTTAAGTATAACCTTTGTTTGTTTGTGTGTGTGTGTGTGTGTGTGTGTGTGTACCTGGTATTTATCACATTATGGGGACCAAATGTCCTCACAAGGATAGTAATACCAGTACATTTTGACCTTGTGGGGACATTTTTTAGGTCCCCATGAGGAAAGAGGCTTATAAATCATGCAGAATGAGTTTTTTTGAGAAAGTAAAAGTGTGCACAGTCTCCTGTGAGGGCTCGGTTTAGGTGTAGGGCGATAGAAAATACGGTTTGTACAGTATAAAACCATTACGCCTATGGAATGTCCCCATAAAACATGGAAACAAAACGTGTGTGTGTGCGTGTAGGGCTGGGTATCGTTCAAAAAATTTCAATATCGATATTGATACTGATATTTTGACTTTGATAGTGGTTCCTGTATGGTACTTCTTAAAATTTTATAAAAAACGATACCTTGACTTTGATAACGGTTCCTGAATGTTATTTTTTTTCGATACCAGTTTTATGAAAACTGACACTGATACCTTGACTTCAATAACGGTTCTTGAACGATATTTTTTCCGATACCAATTTTATGAAAACCGATATCTTGACTTTGATAACAGTTCCTGAGCGATACTTCTTCGTTACCAATTTTGTGAAAACCAATATAGATACTTTGATGTCAATAACGGTTCCTGAACGATACTTTTTCAATACCAGTTTTATAAAAAACGATACAGATACCTTAACTTTGATACCGGTTCTTGAACGATACTTTTTCCAATACCAATTTTATGAAAACCGATATCTTGACTTTGATAACAGTTCCTGAGCGATACTTTTTCGTTACCAATTTTGTGAAAACCAATATAGATACTTTGATGTCAGTAAAGGTTCCTGAACGATCAATACCAGTTTTATAAAAACCTATACAGATACGTTAACTTTGATACCGGTTCCTGAAATTTACTTTTTTCTATACCACTTTTATGAAAACTGACACTGGTGTCTTGACTTTCATAACGGTTCCTTAACGATACTTTTTCAATACTAATTTTGTGAAAACCAATACAGATACTTTGACTTTAATAACAGTTCCTGAACGATACTTTTTAGATACCACTTTTATTTACTTTGATTCCGGTTCCTAAACAATACAATTTATTTTTTTTTATATCAGTTTATGAAAACCAGTACCTTGACTTTGATAACAGTTCCTGAATGATACTTTTTTTTTTCAATATCAGTGTTATGAAAACCAATACCAATACCTGGACTTTGATAACGGTTCCTAAACCTACCTTTTTAGAGACCAATTTTAAGAAAACCGATACCTTGACTTTGCTGACGGTTCCTGAATGATCTTTTTTTTTTTTATATACCAATTTTATGAGAAGCGATACTGATAGTTTGACCTTGATAACGGTTCCTGAATAATATTTTTTTTTTTTTAGAAACCATTTTTAGGAATACTGATATCTTGATTTGATACCAGTTCCTAAACAATACTTTTTTTTTTCAATATCAATTTTATGAAACCCATTTTAACAAGATTTGTTAAAATGTTTTCTCTTCCGGAATCGGAAGTTATTACAAACACTCGATGGTGGTTTAGAGTGAGTTCTGAGTGAAAACGTTGTATAGATCTTAGGCTACAGTGTGCATGAATGGTCACGTGACAACATGTTTTCAGTCATGTAGTGTGGACAGAGGTCTTTTCTGAAACGCAGTGGAAATGCCATTAAGACAAAAACACACTAGGGTAAATGTAGCCTTACATATCTCGGGGACTGGCCACATCTCTTGGCGTAACTGGTGTGAACGACTGTTCTTCCTTGATGCTTCACCAGAGCCAATCACCAGCACTTGATTTAGGCACATCAAGCATGCTGCATGCTTATCTGACGTTGGCGAGATAAACTCTTTAGGTATTGAAATTTGGAGCCGAACGGCAAAACGTTTTTCAAAACTCTTTGGTATGGAGGCAGTTTGGTTGGTGCCTAAAAAGTATCAAACTCGATACCCAGCCCTAGTGTGTTTCTGTGTACCTGGTATTCCCACAAGGATAGAAATACAAGTAAATTTGAACCTTGTTGGGACATTATTTTTTTTTTGGTCCCCATGAGGAAAACAGCTTAGAAAGTTTATTTTTTTTTAATCGAAAAATCTAGAAAGTTTTGTGTGAGGGGTAGGGTTAGGATAAAGAGGTTGGAAAATACAGTTTGTATTTGAACGATTGCGCCTATGGAATGTCCTTACGAGACATGGAAACACAACATAAGTATGTGTGTGTGTGTGTGTGTGTGTGTGTGTGTGTGTGGTCTCACCAAGCTCATCAAAGTGGGTCTCTGTACCGTCTTCCTCTAGTACCGAACATACCAGCCGAGCCTTCAGAAACGTGGTCCACTTGTTCACCAGACTGCGTTGACCACCAGTGTCATTCTAAATAGAATTTACAATGACTTAAATTATTAATACATTTATATATTATACAGTTCATTAGTATTTAAAATAAGAATTTGTTGCAAAAAAAAAAAAAAAAAATTCCCTCTCTGAACATGACATGAAACTCAACTCAAACACACACACATACAGACTTACAGGGCACACTCGAGCCACCATAGCGTGGATGTTCTTAGTGTTTCCACTACTGTCCGTCAGCCTCTCGCGCAGGAAAAAGTAAAGTTTGGCGTCGTTTGAGTCCGAGCCATCAGGAATCAAGTGGGCATCAATGAACACTGGCTCTAGTCAAAATAGAAGAATAACTACAGGTTAAACACTCATTTGCTCTACATCAACCACAAAGTAGAAATAAGAAGTCTGTACTGTATCATTTCTTGCCTAAAGAATCAAACATCTCTGCATGGTGCTAATGCCTGAGTTTATATGAAACATAATATCGCTGCTGGCGAACTGTGTTAAGAAAATGTATCTCACAGATCCTGACCAAATATGCGTTTCATTGTGTATATTTGGATTGTATCACACAAAAACTAATGTGACCTCTTGAGAAAACCGTTATGCATGTACAATATGTTTTCATTTTCCAGCTGGAATCATTGTAAACAGATATTGAGTCTATCCTGTCGTCGGCCATTTCCTTTGACGTGGGCAAAGATGGTTTTTACTCTGTGGTTTGTGTATTATTTTACTGAAATGGCATGGAACGTGAACATGTAATTTAATGCTCCACATAAATAATTATTTGTAGCTTCAAGAAAAAATGCAAAATTTTCTGACAGAACAGTCATAATAATGTCGATGGATAAAATAACACGTATGGTTTGTACCGCTCAGCCATTTGGAGTTATGTTGGTCCGTCCTGACTGCATTCCTTGTGGTCAGGCTCCTGAAGATGGCCGCGTCTGTCCCCATGAAGTCAATGTACATGCCAGAGAACAACTCCTGATCTAACCACAGACAGAAACAGAAATGTGTCCCACAGTTGTTTTATACAGATTTAGCTTGTTCAGTGAAAATCTTTCATGGATGTCTGTGAAAACAGAAGTTTTTTTTTGAGTTAGACATTGAGTTGGGTAAAAAGGCATAAAAAATATGGTTTCTGCTGCTGGCTGAGCACATCTGTCTGTTAAATATGAGACCTATGGATTGATTGTGGCTCTGCATTTCTCTGCGGTGTGCCCTACTAATGACCTACTCAAGTCTCCATTCCCCAAATCTCTCCTTCCTTTCGTCAGTCCACTACTCTATCACTTCATCACTCCATATTGCTGGAGCCCGTGGTTGACATGTACGTCAAAGGGCCAAGTGTATGATGGAAATTGTCAGACGGACGTCAGACAGAGAAAGCTGTAGGCTGTCATGTCAAGGACCGTCAGTCTTTGGTGCCGTCTAGACGGTTAGGAATTGTTCTACTTAATGGAATAACCACTTAAAACTTTCTTTCATATACAAATGACTCAACGATGACCTATGACATATTATATTTATAGGTGTCCGTGTGATTTTTGTAGGCGAGTATGTGTGACACATGCAGATATTTCTCATGCGGTGTAAAGTGGAGGATGAGTGTGTGTTTCAGAGTTATTATAGTGAACTAAAATTAAAATGATAAAAAAAAGAGCTTGAAATAAACAATAAAAGTTAACTTGCATTTTTTGCTTTCATTTAGTTTAAACTGATGTGCTAAAAGACCTAAACTAAAAATTATTATATTATTATTATTATAAATGACAACCTAAAAAAATACTAAAACTATAACTAATATGAAAATATTCTAAATTAGGACTGTCAAACGATTGATTGCGATTAATCGCAACATAAAGGTTTGAGTTTGCCTAATAAATGTTTTTGTAATTATTATGTATATATAAATACACACAAATTAATGTATCAGTTTACGAGAAATATGTTATGTACAAAATATTTTTATTTATATATAATAGAAATTATATAAAATGATAATAAATACATATACTTGTAAATATTTCTTAAATATAAACATGAATGTGTTTGTATTTATATATACATAATAATAACACACGGTACACACACATATATTAGGCAAACTCAAACTTTTATTTTGTATGCGATTAATCGCGATTAATCATTTGACAGCCCTATTCTAAATATTAATAAAGCTATAATAGTGTTTCAGTTATATAAAAATAACACTGGTGTGTTTATGTTGCAATTCTAATGGCTCTCTGGTGTGTGGAAGCATGAATGTGCGTGTAATTTAGCCCATTGCCTGTGTCAACAGCAACCCAACACCAACTAGCCAATTACAGATCAAAGGATTAAGGGGGCGGCACTGAGTGACCCAAAGTTGTCACATCAGAAGGGGGCAGACAGCCGCAAATGTGGGCGTTTTTTATGACACTATGGGGTCATGAACAAAGAGATCATACGGAAAATGTTGGTGTAAGTGTCCAAGACAGAACGGCAGCTTTGGATAAAGACACAAAAGACGGCAGCACTTACTGAGCATGACTGAGACGGTGTTGACTTGTGGGTTAAATGAGCATCTTCCTTTCCCTGATTCTGCTCGGGAAGAAATTTGAAAGACTTGCTCCTGCCAATGACACCAAAAACACAAAATATCTCATTTCACACAAACAATCTAATACTGTAGTATCATCTATTTCAGATAAACCCGTCCCTAAATGGCACACAAAGACAAAACAGACAGCGCTTAGTCCTTATATGTTGGTCTTTTTCTGTTTAAGTTTGCGGTTCCCAGAATAAGCTGTAAAGTTGACAACTATAAATGACTGACACATGCTCTCGTTATCATTTCATCCCTTTTACCATCATCAAATCTATTCTCAACTTTCAGTTTGATCCGAAATGTTTCACAGCTAGGGTATATAAAAAGATTTCTGAGTAATTTCCTAGCACTCATTACTTTAGTGGTTCTGGCTTTCTTCTGATTGGTTGGACAGACCTGCCCAAAGGCTTCCAGGTTTCTATCCTCTTCTTTGGTGTCATGATGTTGGCCAGTTATGTTAAGTGAGAGAAACCAGAGACTTACAGAGCCTCCGTCAGGACGTTGAGCTGCTGGTGCTAGAGCTTCTAATTTGTCACAGGGACAAGTGTATTCATTAACTAATGTATTGGCTTTTTACATCACACACAACTATAGGCGAAGATGTGAGTCACATGGTGACTCCAGGGTGGCCCCATCATTGTTATGTCACAAAGCTCCTCTGCACACTTTTAAAGGTTGCAGGTCACCCTATTGCAGAAATTTCTTCTTCTGTAATAGTCCAGCTGGTGTGTAGCCAAGAGAGATGGACACGGACGAAGGGTTGAGAGAGTAAAGTGCTTTTCAAACAAAAAAAGAATGATCGAAAACAAGCTGGACTGCTTTTAATTTTATCTGGTCTCGTCTTGTCTTTTCTTTACGAATTTTGTTTTCTGTGTGTTCCTAGTATTCAACTGTAACTCTAAGGATTCTTGTTTCATCTTCCTTTAATTTTGATTAATCTCATCTTGTCTCATCTCTTCTCATTTTATTTAATCTTGTCACATCTACTTTAACCTGAAATACTGTATGCATTCACGACTCATGTTGTCTTGTCTTGTCTCATATATTTTTGTCTTGTCTCATCTTATCTCACGTAGTTTTGTCTCATCTCAACTCATCTCATCTAATTTCATCTCATCTCATCTAGTTTTGTCTTGTCTCATTTTATCTCATGTAGTTTTGTCTTGTCTCATCTCATCTCATCTAGTTTTGTCTTGTCTCATCTCATAATTTTGTCTTGTCTCATCTCAGGTAGTTTTGTCTTGTCTCGGCTCATCTGGTTTTGTCTTGTCTCATCTAGTCTCATCTAGTTTTGTCTTGTCTTCTCTCATGTAGTTTTGTCTCGTCTCATCTCATGTAGTTTTGTCTTGTCTCGGCTCATCTATTTTTCTTTTTGTCTTGTTTCACCTCATGTAGTTTTGTCTTGTCTCGGCTCATCTATTTTTCTTTTTGTCTTGTCTCACCTCATCTCGTAATTTTGTCTTGTCTCATCTCGTAGTTTTGTCTTGTCTCGTCTCGTCTCATCTCATGTAGTTTTGTCTTGTCTCGTCTCTTGTCTTTTCTCATCTTATTCATTGCCTCATCCTATCTTGTAACTCTGCTCATTTTGTTTCATGTTTCATTTTTTCTCTCTTAAACTTTTTGTATTAAAGTCCCATCTCATGTGACAGCTTGTCAGCTCTCATATTATTCCATCTGGTCTTCATTTTTTTTCTTGTCTCATCTATTCTCGCCTGTCCTTATCTTGTTTCGTTTCATCTTGCTGCATTTTGCCTCTTCACTTTTTATGTTCTCTCTTCTTGTCTCACATCTTCTCATTTTGTTTATTCTTTTGTCTGATCATATCTCACGTAGTCTCATTCTCCTTTAATGTTTTATGTATTCCCATCTCGTGTCACGTTTTGTTTTGTCTCCTCTCATCTCATCCCATCTGGTTCTCATTTTTTTTGTTTGTCTCATCTTGCTTGTCCTCATTTTGTTGTTTAGTTTCAGCTTCCCTCAGTTTGTGTCAACTTCTGTCTTCCTTTCACTTTCACCTTTATTCTTCTCTTCTGTTTTCATTTTAACCTCATCTTGTCTCATTTCTTTTTTAACTTTTAACTGTGTATTCACATCGAGTCACATCTTGTCCTCTCTCATCTTATCTCATCTGGTTCTCGTTTTGTCTTGATTCGACTCCTACCATCCCTTGTCTCTTCTAGTGTTGTTCTGTCATCTGGTCTTATATCTTCCCTTTCTGTTTAATCTCATCATATTCATCATAATCTTAAAGAGTACCTCGTTTTTTGTACGTGTATGGTAGTGTATGCATACAGTCGAATGCACAGCCTTTCAAAGTATACTCTATTTGATAGTGTGCGGGAAAACAGACAGTCAACACATGCGCTCTCAAAAGTCTTATTTTTTTCCAGTGCCTGTGCTAATTTTATTCAGAAGTTATGACTGATGAAAATGTTTGTACTTATAACCATCTCACACAAGCGCTTGTCAATGTGGGCATCTGTTTCTTTCTTTATTTATTCTCCTCTCAATTGCCATATCTTGCCTTATCTAATTTCTCATTTCTTCTCAGTTGATCACATCTTGTCTTGTCTCATCCCTCCTGATATCTTTTTTTTTTGTTTTCTCTCTCTTTTAACCTCTAAATGCCCTCATTCCAATGCTGGTCTAAAATGTCATGTAGTATTTAAAGGATGTATGATGTTGAACTTTAGATTACATAAACTAATTTCCTTTTTACCAGGAAATTAGTGGAATATGGGCATACTCTCCATTCCCCAATCCACCATTTTAGGAATCTGTAGCAAATGTAGTAAAATGAAGGTGAAACTGAACTAAATCAGACGGTCGGACTGCTTTTCATTAGTGAGTGTAAACTGACCTCCGGACGCCTGCCACGATTAACATATGCACAAACTGGACTGTAGGCTCCACTGCCGCAGATGAACAGATGCGTCCTGTTATAAGGCTGGATCACTCGTAAGAAGTTTCCACATCCATGCTGAGGAGAACAAAAAAAAGACAGAGATCATTGTTTTTGTTCTTAAAAGTTTTACTAAAATCTCTTTCGATATAAAGTCATTTAGTGCTACATAATTCTATTACCAAGCTGAAATGCTCCGTTCTTTTATTTTTAAAACTGACAATGCCAATTGAAATGAAAACATTTTATTTTGATCCAAACCTGTAATTGAGGAAGTAAAAGTTTATATAGGTCAGGAATTCAAGGCCTGTCTTAGAATACAGGAATCCCAAACTAAAGTGGTGCCAAACCGGCTGCACATGATCCAGCCCAAAGAAAGAGTGAGAGAGGGATGAGTAGAGAAAGAAAAGAAGCGCCAGGGGAGCAGTTAGGAACTTGGCGAAGTGTGTCAAAACAGCAGCTGCATGAGCTCTCGGTTAGCATGCGCACACAGGGGTCCTTCAAGAGCTACTCCAGAAAAATAACAGCACTTCCAATAGCACACACCCGACCATCCGCTCCTCCCATCTTCCCTTTCACGTGTTTGTCATTAATATTTCTTTTTCTGTGGCACATATCAACATTATCCTCTTCTGGCTTGTATTCACTTCTGATTTATAGTATGTAGCCGTTTTTCTTCCGTAAAGGTAAAAAGACGTCTTGACAGCTTACGGTTCACGTACAGATCAGCTAGAATTAACAAGAAGGAGCTTCATAAACATGTCTTAATATAATTTACAGCTCTGTTAAAGAAACGCCTCAGTGTTTCCCAAATGATGCAGGTGGATTCGGATGATGTGAGGTCACGCGCTACCGCTCCGGTGGCTGCTGGTCCTGTCAGGCGAGAGGGATGGGGTATATCCCTGTGAGAGGAGGAAACCTAACAACCTGACATGGTACAGGTCTACAGATCCATAGATGCAAATAAAACATCAGAAGCACATGCCCTGTGGTTTAAACACAGGCACACACATTGAGAGAGGAAAAAAGACTATAGGGCTCAAACACAAATATTTGTCAGAAGCAGTGCACCAAGGCTGATCTGCGAACTCTGCAAAACCTGCATATATCACTATGTGACATGTTACTCTGTGCCCCGACTGTTAACTTTATTAAACCACTGTAGTCCTACAATTTAGGAGATTTCTGTGGCATTTTCGCCCTGAAATTTAGTTAAAAAATAAATAAAGGTAAAGTTACAGCGGGAGCCCGCATCTTTCTCACCTCCCCTGAGCCCATTGAGTTTTAACATACCCACTAAAGCATGCAGTGAGTTTGGTGGCGGGTAACTGAGAATGAGTGAGAGGAGGCAATGCCAATATGATATGATTGGATGTGACTGGTTATGTTCAGCTGTGATTGGTTCATGCAATAAATCCCACCTCTTGTGTTTGTATGCATTGTGCGTTCGCAAATCAGTCTGAATGAACAATATGATGGCGTTAATGAAGACTAATTTAAAAAAGTAAGTAAACAACTCATATACTTGGATATAACCACTTTGTTACAACAAAAAAAGACTTAAAATGGCATGAAAACATGATCTGTGGGAAATTTTAGGGAGTAATCACAGCTTGGTGAAATGTAAAGTAGATCTCAGTGTCTGTGACCAATATTTACTGAGCTTTGATTACTGATGATCTGAAAAATTCAAAAATAGTTCAAAGTTAACTGTTTAAAAGAATAGCTGAACATAAGTTCACAAATAAATGTTTAAATTGTTACTGCTATGAGTTATTATTTTGGAATAAATGAAAAATTCTTAAACACTAACTTGATGAGATTCATACTTGGCTTTAATATACAGAATATTGATTACATTTTTACGAATACATGTATCGTTATTATATTTTTTCAATATAATTTTTTACATTTTTTTTATACTTTTTAATGTCAAACGCTCATCTTGTCTTACTCTGCCTGGACTGTTTTTTTTTTTTTTTACCGGTTCATGACAGTTAGGGTGTGTCGAAAAACTCCCATCTCACGTTCACGTTCATATATATATATATATATATATATAATTTTCCATATATATATATAATATATATATATATATATATATATATATATATATATATATATATATTTTTTTTTTTTTTTTTTGATACTATAAGCAATCTTTACTTACCCAAGAAGTGTGACTGGGACATACATTTACATTTAATTAAAATGCCAAGTATTTTGGCCAGTTGGGAACCTTGGTCCATTCCTGCCTTTGTTTTTGTAACTGATCACAAAGAGAAGGTGTGACCTCCCACTGTGCTACAGACAACATCTATACACAGCTTTTGCTCATGGGCACTGGTGCAAGAACCATCTGTTTCTAATCAAGCCATGACTGTTAGAAATTGGAATAATACAATTTTATTTTGAATAAACTCATGCATCTGTTCCTGATCTAGCCATAACGGTTAAAATATGAGAACTAAACACCGATTTAAAATCAGCTCATGCTTGGGGCTCTTTTTACTGATTTGGGACAAGTTTAATTAATTGCTGTGATTGTAGGGAGAATAATGCGTGTGAAAACAGCTCACTGGATGATCACTTCACCAAGCAACAGACAAATACGAGTCGAATCAAGAATGCTGCTGCTTTCAAAGTGAATAAGAGACAGAAAAGATCAGGCCAACCATAACATGCCAGGAGTTTAAAAGTGTCAGTGTTCTTACTGTGGGGTCTTTGCCAGCCATCTGACACTCCTCGACCTTGCTAGTGGATGCCGGCCAGAAGATCTGAGAAAAAAACAGAAGAGGAGAGCAATGAGAAAGTTGTAATATATGGACGAAAGAACATTAGACATAACGAAGTGTAGTAAATTTTTGACTGATAGAGTTCTGTTAATATGGTATGCACGCCTAAACAAGTATAAAGCCATTTATATACATGTATACTTTAAATTAATAATGTTATTCAGCAAGGATGCATTAAAGAAGTTCACTTCCAAAACAAAGATTCACATATAATGTGCTCAGCCCCTTGTCATCCAAGATGTTCATGTCTTTCTTTCTTCAGTCGTAAAGAAATGGTTTTTTGAGGAAAACATTTCAGCATTTTTCTCCATATAATGGACTGATATGGTGCCCTGAATGCGGTTTCAAACGATCCCAAATACGGTTGTGAGCGATCTCAGCCGAGAAAGAAGGGTCTTATCTAGCGAAACAATTGGTTATTTTCATAAAAATAATACAATTTATATACTTTTTAATGTCAAATGCTCATCTTGTCTTACTCCACCTGGACTGTTTTTTTTTACCGGTTCATGACAGTTAAGGTATGTCGGAAAACGTTTCTTTTTTCTCCCTCAACTTCAAAATCGTCTTATATCGCCGTTTTACCTTTTTTGTTAAGGGTGTTCGATCTTCTTTGCGTGTTCACTTTGCAAAGACTGAGACTTCTGCAACAATGTAGGATGATTTTGAAATGACTTTTGAAGTTGAGGGAGAAAATACGATTGGAGTTCTTTGACATACCCCATAACTGTCTTGAGCCAGAATACACAGAGTTCAAGGAGAGCAAGGCAAGACGAGTGTTTGAGATTAAAAAGTATTTAAATTATATTTTTTAAATGAAAATAACCGATCGTTTCGCTAGATAAGACCCTTCTTCCTCGGCTGGGATCGTTTACAACCGCATTTGGGGTCATTTGAAGTCGCATTTAAACTGCATTTTGGAAGTTCAAAATCAGGGCACCATATCAGTCCATTATATGGAGAAAAATCCTAAAATGTTTTCCTCAAAAAACATAATTTCTTTATGACTGAAGAAAGAAAAACATAAACATCTTGGATGACAAGGGGGTGAGTACATTACATCTGAATCTTTGTTTTGGAAGTGGACTTTTCCTTTAAATTGCTCAAAATTGCAAGCAATTCCAGCTGCAGTGTTGAACCGATTCCCCTTTGAGAGTCTCAGCATTATTCTGTTCTCTTATGCATTTTTTTTTTTTTGTTATCAATAGCCTGGACATTCTGTAGATTCTTCCTTTTTTGTGTGTTTTTATGTTTTTGTGAAAATTATTATTATTTTGTATAAATTAGTTATTTAATCACCCTCCGGGCATCCTAGGTATATATGACTTCCTTCTTTCAGACGAATGCAATCACAGTTATATTAAAAATTATCCTGGCTCTCCTAAGCTCTTTCATGGCAATGGCCAGTGTTTCTCTTCAACAGTCCAAAACAAGTGCAATAAAGTGCTTCCATCCATAATAAAAAGTGCCTCACACGGCTTCGAGAGGTGAATAAAGGCCTCCTGTAGCGAATCAATGCGTTTTTGTAAGAAAAAATATCCACATTTAACACGTAATAATCACTTTAATCTAGCTTGCGTCGACTGGTCGTACACGGAAGCAGCTCTGGGCGGATGACGTAGGACGCACATGTACCTGTGGGTCTCGCACAAACCAACGTTTGTTTACAGGAGCAGAGGAAGCAAAGTTTCCTTACTTTAGCAAAGGAAAACTCTCTTGTTTTATATCGAAACCCACTGAAATTTTTCTTTACAAATCCTCGTTTTGTACTTCTAATTCATGACTGTTTTTTTTGTTTTGGTTTCTCCAAGGCGCATTTATGTTCATCACTTCTCACCGACGCATGCGCAACACCGACATCATAAGTCATCCGCCTGGAGCTGGTTCCGTGTACGACCAGTTGGCGCAAGTTGGATTAAAGTGATTATTACGTTTTAAATATGGATGTTTTTCTTACAAAAATGCATCGATTCACTACAGGAGGCCTTTATTCACCCCAGGAGCCGTGTGAGGCACTTTTTATTATGGATGGATGCACTTTATTAGACTTGTTTTAGACTGTTGAAGAGAAACACCCACCCATTGCCATGATAGAGCTTGGGAGAGGCAGGATAATTTTTTAATATAACTCCGATTGCATTCATCTAAATAAAGGAAGTCATATACACCTAGGATGCCTGGAGGGTAAGTAAATAATGGGCTAATTTTCATTTTTGGGTGAACTAACTCTTTAAAGCCTAGTAGTTATTTAGCAATCACAAGCTCTGAAAGTAGACAAATCATGCTGTATTGTATTCCAACTTGGGTGAGGCTGTTTACTGGTGAACTTGTGATTGGGGTTGAGCCCTGCAGGATAGATTAGCAGCATGGACCAGCAGAACGCACTGGAATGCAATGAATCTCTGAAGTTTTGCCAGCCTTAGCTCTAAGAGGAAAGATAAACTTCCATAATTTTAGCCAGTTGTGTTCAAGCTGTCTCCTCAAAAGCCACCATTGTTTAACCAAACTGCAACTCTCCCATTAGTCAAATGAGAAGGGGAAAAATGTGGCTTCTACAGCAGCAGAACTGTTGTGCTACATTTCATATTGATGTAGAGAGGTTTTGACTGCTCTCTCACCTTCAGCGTGGTCTGGCTGATGTTGTTGATGTCCATCGAAAGCACATGGTCTTTGCAGCCCACATACATACGGTCCTGATCCTCATCCATGAACAGGATCCTGTAGTCCATGGCCTTCTCAGACAAAGTGTAGTGCTCAAAGGACTGGGTTTTCTGTAATTCTGTAATGCAAACACAAACATGTTCTTTGCATTTGTATGTGAGATTTTGGTGTTTACTCGCTGAACCCCAATCTTACTCCAAAACACACACACATGCTCTCATACGTATACAAAGACATTAGGCCCTTCACTATACCATCAAAGTCTCTCTAATGAAGACCAAACTCATGAATATTCATTGTTGTTTCTCATTAGTCATTCACTAATGTATGGAGAAGTGGAGGCCGCGTTGATACCCTCCTCTTCGTCTTCATTCTTTTCAACACTTATTCTAAAACCATCCCTCGTTATTTTTCTCTTCAATGACTGGAAAACTCCCTCTGGTCCCAATGGAAGTCACATTTCTCTTATCAACAGCCACTTTCTTTTCATGTTTCTGCTTTTTCCCTCAAACAAAGAGACGTCTATATGAAGTACCGGCCAAATAGGTTTGTATATTCACAAAACATGTGCAATTCCCACCTTTTTAAATGGATCACAGGACAAATAACTCCAAACCAGCACACTCAAGGGAAAGTTCATCCAAACCTGTAAGACGTGGTACTTTCATGAACGTGTGTGCAAGGCTGACACCGAAGAGAAGAAATTGTTGAATAAAGTCATTATTATACACAGAAAAAGTATTCTTGTAGCTTCATAAAATTAAGGTTGAACCACTGATGTCATATGGACTATATTAACGATGTCCTTACTACGTTTCTGGGCCTTGAACATGGTGGTTGTGTTGCTGTCAACCTGATCTCATGATGAAAATGTATCTCTGAGAACTTTTTCACAGGACGTGAATGTACCGCCATGTACATTTCGTGACACATTCGATGTGAAATGTCCACTGGGTGGCGCTAAAAGCGTTTTTTTCCCCCGGAACAGATGAACGTACATATGGTACATTTTATGTGTGCATGTCACTGCAGTTCTGACTTGAAATATCCATTGCGTGGCGCTATAATTTTAATGCTCCATGATTTTAAAATAACATACCATCTGCACTACACCTAAACCTACCCATTGGTATGAATGAATAGTGAATGTGATGTAAAAACACAATCGCAAGTATGCCGTTTTAGCTTGTTTTTCGATCTCTCATCTTTCAGCTCTTTCATCATGAGTCATGTTTTTCATGGGGTTCATACCCAAGGATTCTGCATCCTAAGTCCAATTCCGGCTGAGCTACCAAGCAAGTTTGTTACAAGCAGGAAGGAAAACATATTTGAGTGCTCACTGTTTTACCACCTCTACTGTTGATTTCTGTTGGAATTGCAATGATATGTAGTTATTGGTACGTATTTTGCGTCTTGTGAGGAAAAAAAAAATTCCCAAAGGTACGTTTTCGTCATGAGACCAGTTAGGTTGCTGTCTATGCATGGTCAGAAAGCTGTCGAGTTTCATCAGAAATATCTTAATTTGTGTTCTGAAGATGAACAAAGATTTGGTCTTACAGATTTGGAACGACATGAGGATGAGTAATTAATGACGCAATTTAAATTTTTGGGGGATTTGCACATAGAACGAGATGAAGATCACCCCAGGCTCTCTGAGCAACATTGACAGTAGACAGAATGTCTCACCAGACTATTATAGGATTATATTAGTGAAGAGGGCCTTGTCAAACTCGTCATTCTAGCGTAGGTTTAATAAAGATTACATCAGCTAGGCTTCAAAGCGCCACCGATAGCATCTCGGTAAGATAAGAGTGGCATTATTACTGCTCAAAGAACTCATCAGGACAAGACCGAAATGAGTGTATGAAAACTAGACGGAGAGGAATGAAGGCATGACGTTGTAGAAGGAAGCAGATGTGAGGAAATAAGTATTAAATATAATACCTCAAAAGCGGCGAAAGAGAGAAATCCCGCTTCTGGTGAGGTTTCAGGAGGCTAATTAGAAACATGCAGCTTCTGTAACCTCAGACAGAAATCACAAAATCCTATTTCACCCCATTCAGCAGACTTATGCCATCTAAAGACTTTCATAAAGGAAAATTGCGTTGCTAGGCGAGCCTTTAATTTCTGTTTCAAGTTCTGTATAATATAAAAATGCTGTGTTGCTCATAAGTTTAAATGTAACTTAAGGTTAAGTTTCGTTCTTTGCAGTGCGTGCGCCACAAAATATTTTCCAGATGTTAAATTCTATAACTGCAGCACGTGCTTTATTCATTTGAGGCTGTTTTTATCTGATCAAAATACAGTAAGAATAGTAATATTGTAAAATATTATTACACCTTAAAGTGACTGTTTTTTGTTTTAATGTTTTAAAGTGTAATTTATACCTGTGAGGGCAACAGCCATTACTTTAGTCTTCAGCATCACATGATCGCTAATATGCAGATTTGGTGCTCAAGCTACATTTTTATTGTTATTAACTTTGAACACAGTTGTGCTGCCTAATATTTTTGTGGAAACTGTGACCATTTTATTAAGAGTCTTTGATAATTAAAGTTCAACAGTGTTTGTTGGAAATAGAAATCGTTTATAACTTTATACATGTCTTTACTCTCACTTTTGAACAATTTAATGCATCCTTGCTGATAGACCTACACAATTGTGAACAGTAGTGTTAATAAAGGTTTAGTTCAAGTGCGTTAGGTTAAACAATGATAAACCTCAACCTGTTTATTTTTTGTGCCTTTATGTTTAATCTGGCTTTCATATTTTCTGTCTTCCTAAAAGAATTCCTGATGTGAATTTGAGGCAGTGTTTGTTAGTCTACATGTGGGAAAGTAAAAGACGGCACAGTGGGAAGCGTTCACAAGACCTTCCCACCCCACAGATAAACGGACACACGTTCCCCTTCTCAGGAGGATTCGGTGGTGTTTTGCGTCCGCCTGTCTTGACCTCTGAAGCCCTCAAAACATGAATCATACTTAGAGCTACGATCTAAGTCAACATTCCCAATTGACAGGTGCTTTCACACCTGCTAATAATGCGATTAGAGAAAATTATGTGGTTTGTTTCATATCTGGGTTTCCGCAAGGGAATACAACAGAACGATTATCTAATTTACGCTAAATGTAAAATAATATTTGACTTAAGGTCAAAGGTCACTTAGCACATTTTTCAGTGAGGGCAGATAGGGGTTACATACTGTGTACTAAAACTTTGCACTTCAGTTTATACTTTTGAGTGACTAACATAGGAAAGACAGTAATTCTAGTCTTGCTTACCAACTGTTTGAATTACTAATCCTACACTGAAATTGCATTCATTAACAAATATCAAAACTGAAGAATGCTTTTTGAGCAAGTATTCAAAACTCACATTTTATTATTTTTACGTTAAGGCATATTTTAGATGGATTCGCTCCAGGTAGCTTGAGTTAGCTGGATGGCGCTTATGCAATGTATTTTTCAAACTGTGCCAGGCCAGTTGGATCGTGATCAAAGCTTTGGCTGCGACACTGCATCAATGGAGAACATTCATCTTTTTGTTGATGAGCTACTGCAGTGTTAATTTGAAATCATGAACTGAAGAGTGCACCTCACAGAGAAACACTGATTGCATCATAGTGCAAGAGTATAACAAATAGGATTGCATAATATATTTGGGTCAATGAATAATAAGAATGTTCAAGATTATAAAAAAAAAAAAAAGAAAAAAAAAAAAACATTGCTTTCATGTGAAAAAGCATAAGTGATAGGGATTTTTCAGGTGTTCTTCTGTAGGTTTTACATCAATACTCTAATAGGTGGCAACAAGTAATTGCCATTGTGAATGAATCGTTGAATCATTTAATTAAAAACATAGATTAATTCCAAAGTTCATTATTAGGGTGTGGTCATTTTTACAATTGCTCTGCAAAACTTAGTGGGTGAAATCCAGTAATCTCAACAGGAATTGAAGCAGTTAAGAGTTTTGCAAGGATGAAAAAGTATATAATTTAGTCACGTGAATTTGTAACAGAAAACTGGTTTAAAATTAAATTTTGTGTGAGCTGTGCTTCATACATTGCCACACTATTAACAATGGGCAATACACCGTTTTTGCAATGAATTTTGGCTAAAATTTTACTCATTTGACCATTTTTTTTATTTATTTTTTTTTTCTCAGGTGGTTAATTAACCTTTTTCTCAGAAGGTTAATTCGGATAATAATCAGCAGCACTACATTTAAAAGGTAAGCTACTTTAGATTAACATCTTGTTTTTTGAACTGTAGTATAAAAGCAACATCACAATCACTTTCACTTTCACACTCGTAATGATGTTACTAACTAAAACTGCCGTTCAGATTTTTCATATATTTTTAAAGAAGTTTCTTATGCTGATCAAAGCTGTGTTTATTTGCTAAAAATACAGAAAAATGTAATATTGTGAAACATTATTATGATGTAAAATGTGCATCATTTAAATATACATTTAAAATCTAATATATTCCAGTGATCAAAGCTTAATTTTCAGCATCATTACTTCCGGCTTCAGTGTCACATGATCTTTTAGAAATTATTTTAATATACTGATTTATTATCAGTGCTGGATACAGTTGTGCTGCCTAATATTTTTTGGAGCCTGTGATACTTTTTTTTTTTTTTTGGAATCTTTGATGAATAAAAAGTTAAAAACAACAGCATTCATTTAAAATAGAAATCTTTTCTAAAAAACTATACACTACTGTTCTTTCCTTTTTTTTTTTTTTAATACTTATTTTTTTAATCACCAAGGATTTTAAATGGATAAAAATGTGATTATAAAGACTTATATTGTAGAAAAGATTTATATTTTGAATAAATGCTGCTCTTTTTAACTTTTTATTCATCAAAGAATCCTGAGAAAAATATCACAGGTTCCAAAAAATATTTGGCAGCACAACTGTTGCCAACATTAATAATAAATCAGCATATTAAAATGATTTCTGAAGGATCATGTGACACAGTAAGACTGGAGTAATGGCTGATGAAAATTCAGCTTTGAATCACAGGAATAAATAATATTTTAAAATATATTTAAAAAGAAACCATTATTTTATATTGTAATAACATTTTACAATATTTTCTGTATTTTGGATCAAATAAATGCAGCCTTGATGAACATAAGAGACTTCTTTAAACAACATTACAAGTCTTACTGATCCCATACTTTTGAACAGCAGTGTATATTTTTCATTTTATATTTTGTATATTTTCCTAGCCTGTCATTTCTCTCATGTTTTTAGCATTGGAACGTCTGGTTTATTTGGATAATGGAAATGAAAATTCGCCATTTTATGTCTTTTTGACCATTTTATGTCTCTGTTTATGTTGAAGTATAGTTAAATGCTGCTGATCATTTTCATTTTTTTTTTTTTTTTTGTTGTTTTTTTGGAGAAACTTCACTGTTGATTTTCTGTTTTGTGAATATTTTACACCATCTTCTAATCCTACCCAATACATTAAGTTAACAACTACCTTATTAACTATTAATACACAGGAGGAGTTTGAGGCAAAAGTCAAGTTAATGGTTTGTTAAAAGCAAGAATTGGAGCTTAAACTAGTGAGACCAGACACACACACACACACACAATGAGCATCCATCATCTACACACAACTCAAGTGAATGTCTGGAGAACCCAGTCATCGGTAAAAGGGAATGACAAACCACATAAGCATTTCTGTAAAGGTAAACCAGAATTTAAAGCATGTTATTATTTTAAAAACATAATTTAGTTCAGTCATGACTACTGTCAAGAGACTATTGATGAGGGCCCTGATCTCAGTGTGGATAAAAGATAAAGAAAGCACAGTTGTGCTACATTCTGAAAAGCTGGCAGGCGTCAAACCAGACGACAACTTCTGAGAGAAACTCAGAGTTCACATGCTTCCAGCAATCATACTCGCTGTCAACAGTCAAAAGCGGCACGCATGATGAATATGTATTAACATCAAGCAAATTAAAACCATATTCCATATTTCGATATGTAACTTTAAACCCCAGGCTAAATCGTGTCAAGAGGGCTTTTGATAATACATTTTGTTTGTGATATTCCCCAACATACATGCTGTATTAGTCATGGGCTTGACCACATTCCTGCATGGTTGAATCAGGAAGATCAACCCTTGAGATGCTCGTCACACGTCCTAGTAGGATCGGTTCTGGAGAAGCCATTCTGGGTGTTGCTTTGGAGATGAAATTGACCATGACATAAGAAGTGTTGTTTGCCTGGCAAGACGCACTTTAAACCAGCGATGGTGTGATTTTTCTGGAAGGGATGTATTGCTGAGAAGTGCTGGGAACGTTTTCCTCAGAAGTGTTATGTCTGAGTCTTTTCCTGAGCTCCTCAGTGGATTGATATTTGATATATGTGAATAAAAGTCACTTATGAGCTTGGTGTAGTCAAAACCAGAAAGTTGATTCCCATTATATAACAGTTTGCTTCCCTGTAAATCAGCTGTGAATGCAATAGAGCTCTTCCATTGTGAGCCAATAGTGGTTGCTCCATTAGCAATGTGAACAAGATGATCTTATTCAGACCTTTAATATGAGCAAGCTTTAAGCAGCCAACCGAGAGATGAACTAAGAACCTCAGCCATGCTAGATGTTATAGATGAGTTACCTCTTCCTCATTCCACTCACAACCTTTTTGTTTTCATTTATACAGAGCAGTCGAGCAGAACTGGAACAAAGCCCTTTTGTGCTAAGAAACATCTTAAACATCCATTATTAAACAACACGAGAGGGTTAAGGTTCTTGGTCTGCTCAGAGGAGACCATCAAAACATGCAAGACCACATGTTCGATCATAAAAGAGAAGCTTCCAGAGAAATCCATACTGGATGTATAGGGCACAAGGTTACAAGAGTAGAGAATTGCTGGTGGGTTTAAGAGTTTGAGTACACATTCACCTTGACACGGATCAAATAATCTATATTTTTTCGTGAAGCTACCAGCCCAATGTTGTCAATACTGGCTTTGCTTTGTTCTTGTTAGCTTTGTGATGGATGCTTAAACTGAGACACGAAAGAAAAAAAATGGTTGAAAAAGGTCGTTATTTTTGTTTTCTTTGTGCACAGAAAGTATTCTTGTAGCTTCATAAAATTTAAAGTTGAACCACTGATGTCACATGGACTATTTTAATGATGTCCTTACTACTTTTCTGGGCCTTGAACGTGGTAGTTGTGTTGCTGTCTATGCAAGGTCAAAAGGCTCTCATATCTCATCAAAAATATCTTAATTTGTGTTCTGAAGATGAACGAACGTCTACGAGTAATTAATGAGAGAATTTTCATTTTTAGGTGAGCTATCGCTTTAAATGTATAAGTAAAAGTTAAATGCATTAAATATAATGTAAACTGACCTGATCAGTATATCATAAGGTTCTTAGAGCTGGCTTGCAGAATACCGTCAGTCTGTTAGCCTTACAAGGAACAAGCTTGCTCTTGGAGTGATCACATAAACAGATTCATATCAGCTGAGCTCTTTTACAAGAGAACCTGGATTGATTTTAAAGTCATCATGCCAGATGTCTGGTTTTGGTTGCCCACCAATATAACTGTGAAATGCTGCTTGTGCCTCTGTCTCGGCTGCCAATATTTAACCAAAAATCAGCTGCCTTTCAGATTACAATCACTTCAACTAATTTCAGACTTGAGCTCAGCTTTTCCATGTAATTTGAAAGCAAAACAAAGATGAATCAATCAAAGTGACAGCCGTAACATATTTAACCAGGCTGTATGCTTAATAATACATTTGTACAACCTGAGTTGTTTTTGCAAAATTGCAAATTCTGACCAAAAAAAGTTAGGTGTAATTATTTAGAGTAATCTGTGTAATTACCAACCTGATCTCATGACGAAAATGTAGCTGTGGGATCTTTTTCGCAAGACGCAAAATACGTAGCGCCATGTACGTTTCGTAACACATTCGATGTGAAATGTCCACTGAGTGGCACTAAAAGAGTGTTTGTTTCTGTGTACAATCTTTGTATTTGCCAAAAACCGGTGTAATTAACACCCTGATCTCATGACAAAAACCTAGCTGCGGGAACTTTTTCTCAAGACACAAAATGCGTAGTGCCATGTACGTTTTGTGGCGTATTCGATGTGACTGAGTGGTGCTAAAAGAGTTTTCTTTTTTTTTTTCCTCGGAAGAGATGAATGTAAATATGGTATGTTTTATATGATCTAATTCCGTGCCGGCTGAGCTACCGAGGAAGCTTGTTATGCATGAAAAGTGAAACATATGGAGCTGTAATCATAACGATCACAAGTGCTCGCTGTTTTACCGCCTCTAGTGTTCATTTCTGTTCATTTCTGTTCACAACTGTAGTGATATGTACTTATTGGTACGTTTTTGCAAAAAAGTTTCCACACGTTTTTGTCATTAGATCTGGTAGATGAAATTCCTTGACTGCCCTAATCTATTTTTATTTTATAAATAAATATAGAATTTATTTGTCTTGTCATATATACAATATAGAGTGCCATTTTAAGCATTTTAATTAATCAGTTGAATTCAAAAACTTTGCATACATACAGTGTATTTTATATAACTCTCCTGGATTTAATCATTTTCACCTAAATCTGCACATATAAGCAAAGTCACTATTAGAATGTCAAAGGATTTCAGGCCTATAACACAACCAGCACCATGTAGACAAACAATTGCACGAACCTGCTGAGAGATACTAATTGCCGTTCAAGGCTCGAGCCAAATTTTCCAGGCTCCATTAACTTTGCTTTACCGGCCTAAGCTCCAATTACAGCCGTAGCTTTTGTTAACTTTCCCCTCATTGCCTAAAAGCTAAAAGCTGGTGTGCATAAATTAACTGTATGCAAATATACAGGCAATGTCCCATTCATTCAGAACTCTACTGGTGCCAGTGTTGCTCAAGGAACAAGTACCCAAAACTCATCTTCTTCATGAAGATGGAGTGCCTCGGGGCTTCAAGACATGACATTAGACCTCTTTCAAAAGCTGACGCTTTGTAGACAATAACATGGTTCTTTGGTTTGGTTCTGCATGGTTAAACTCACATAATGTGATGTGTAAGTGATTTCACACATACTCGTAGACTCACAGCCTCAGTCCAGGCAACCACGTACGTCATCCTCATTAAAGCTCACAACATCTTTGGCCCTGGTTCAGTGGCATCGTCTATCATGCTGTAAGTGACTGAAATGATTGGTGCTTGCTAAATACTTGTTAGAGTATTACAAGTATTGGATTGGATTACTTGTATTGGCTAAAGTACCACTGCTGATATAATCATGATTAGCATTAAAGTTTTTCACACCTGTGCACTTAAGTAGTACATTTTGACAACCTGATCTCGTGTTAAAAACGTACCTGTGGGAACTTTTTCACAAGGTGCAAAATACGTACCGTTATGTACGTTTTGCGACACATTCGATGTGAAAATGTCCACTGAGTGGCGCTAAAAGAGTGCTTGTTTTTTTCTGTGGAACAGATAAACATACATGTGGTACGTTTTATGAACATTTGTTTTTGTACGTGTCAGTTCTGACTTGAAATGTCCGTTGAGTGCCGCTATAACTCTAACGCTCTGTGGCGTTTTGAAATAACATACCATCTGCACTACAACTAAACCTAACGATAGTATGAACAAAAGCGAATGCGATGTAAAAACGCAACCACAAGCATGCCATATTAGCTTGTTTTTCGGTCGCTCGCCTCTCAGCTCTTTAATCGTAAGTCATGTTTTTCATGGGACTCGCACCCAAGGATTCCGCATCCGAAGTTCAATTCCACGCTGGCTGAGCAACCGAGCAAGCTTGTTCCAGTCCAGAAAGCTAAACTTATGGAGCTGTAATCATATCTGTGTACGAAAACGATTACAAGTGCTCACGGTTTTACCACCTCTAGTGTTCATTTCTGTTTGGAAACTGCAGTGATATGCTGTGATTATTGGTACGTCTTTTGCATCTTGCAAAAAAGTTCCCACAGGTACGTTTTCGTCATGTGATCAGGTAGTATTTTGTATTTGTATGGTATTAGTATTTCAAATCATGGAGACTTGGACCAGTAAAAAAAAAACAAAACAAGTGCAAATAGGGATTGATGCAATTTACTCTAAGTGAAAATAGCATATTTTCTTGAGTGCAAATAGTGATAGATTCTATTTCCACTATGTAAAAATGGCAGTATTTTCTTTGCACCATTATAAGTTAGATGCAATTTAATCTACTTGTTGCAAGTGGCAGATATCTGCACCTCAGTATTGTAGTATATTAAAAAATAGTATGCAATAATAACATATTGATTGTCAAAACTATTAAATGGATGCTGAATTGTTGGGACAATAAAGCCTCCCCTACACCTACCCCTAACCGATAAACACCTATGAGGCACTTTATTTTCCACTTTTCGATTATTTTCTTCATTTTATTGATAATAAATGCCTTTCCGTTGTGAAAAGTGAGCAGATTCGAACTCGGGTCAATCACGTCAAAAAATCGCTGCTATGCACTTTAAAAACTCCAATAAATATGAAAAAAAGCTGAAATATAATTGGAGAAATATATAATTGGAGAAAAAAAATTATAATTTGAAATACTAAAATTCTAAATCTAAATCTGAAATCCGAAATACTAAACAGAAAAAAGAAAAATGTCTTATTTAAATAATGCTTATTTATTTCTTTTGATTTTATTTATCTATTTACATTTGTTTTGGATTACTTTTGTGTTTTTGTTTGTTGTTGTTGTTTGGATTTTTTTTCATTTTTGTGTTTTTGTTTGGTGTTTTTTTTTTTTTTTAGTTTTGGTTTGGTTTGGGGTTTTTTTTTTTGTGTGTGTGTGTTTTGTTTTGTTTTGTTTTGTTCTGTTTTTTTTTTCTCCCCAAAATTTCCCCACAAAACATTCTGAGATTATTATTATTATTATTGTTATTGTTATTATTATTATTACTACTACTACGACTGCTACTACTAACATAAAATGATTAATAATATAACTAATAAAAATTACAAAAGCACATAAAAATTCTAAAAATTTAAATTTAAAATGAAAATGGAAAATATCAAAATAAAAGCTAATTCTAAATATTAATAACTACTATAATAACATAAATTATACTTAAAATGACTACCTAGAAATCACTAGAAAACTCCCTGCATGCCAACCATCATGACATTGAGTTTTCTTTTATATTTTCTACAAATGCTGTAAGAAACTTTGATTTAGGGTGATCAGGTGAACCCAGGAAGCAGACTGGGATGCGCTCAACGCATCTCGACCACCCAGACTCTGTAGCGTAACATGCGACAGAGTCGTCAGACAGTCTGTCCTTATGACATTAGCCACATTCCTGCAGCCTCTAGAATGCTCACATACATGCTCTCACACACAAATACACTAGCACTCTCATTCAATAAGCATTTATAAATACTGGCAGAGGGGAAGGAGACCTGCATACATTGCATTTCACACTGACAGCACTGTTAGCAACTGACTGCATTAATTTGCATTAGCTGGGCTGCTATTTTGACCCTAAATCCTTCAACACATCTGTCCTCTGGGGTCGCCAGACGAAGATGAGCTTTTTCTGCTACGCTATTACAATAGTTCTCTTGTACACAATGGAAAAAAGCTTGATAGTGCCTTATATGTTTGAGCTCAAATTTACATAACCATAGTGTCATAAAATTTATAATACAGCCTTTATTGGGGGATACTTTGAGTGTTAGCGTCTAACTAAATTAATTTCCTTAAAAATGTATAATTTAATACAACTAATAATAATAATAATAATAGTAATAAACTTTAACAAAAAATGATATAGTACATTTAAAGCAAGATTCTCATAAAACACAGACCAAGCAGGTCATTTAGGAAGTCTACAAGGAAAATAAGTGCTTCCTGTTTAAACACGAATAGAAATGATTGGGCTTTAATTCAATTTAGTTTACTGTCAGATTTCTTCTACTGATAGCATAATATTAGCACAGAGTTCAGATGGGGTTGCTCCCTTGGCAGCATTGAAGTTTATCAGCAGTCTTTAATCCTCCGTATCTCTCTGCGTCAGATCGGACTCGGTTACAGTGCTGTATTTCCCCACAGGAGCTGTAACTTTACACGTTAACCTACCCATCATGCTAATGGCTGCTTTGCCCCAATTAGCACATGGCCACATCTTCACCTGTCACCGATCCCCCTGGGCCCCCCGTGACCTTTCACCTTAACACGAGGCACCCCTCGCTTATACATAAACATGCACACACAGAGTGTTGCATGCTAATTTGCCTAAAACAGTGACAGTAGAAAGACTTGAGTAAATCATGAAAATTGTCATTTTCGTTTGGGCTTCTTTTGTTTTGTGTTTGTTTTGTGTTTTTGTTTGATTTTATTTTTATTTATTTTTTTGTTTGTTTTGTTTTGTTTTGTTTGGTTTTCTTTTGGTTTGGTTTTCTGAGATGATTATTATTATTATTATTATTATTATTATTATTATTATTATTACTATTGTTGCTGATTTTGCAAACAGATTTTGTTTGGATTTTGGTTCGTTTGGTTTTATTTGTTTAGTTTGGATTTGTTTTGTGTGTTTGTTCGTTTTTTTTTTTTTTTTTTTTGGTTTGGTTTTCCTTTATTTGATGTTTTGGTTGTTTTGTGTTTGTTTGTTTTTGTTTGGTTTGGTTGTGGGTTTTTTTGTTGTTTAGTTTTTTTTTTTTTTATTCTAAAATATCTCCCTAAAACATTCTGAGATTATTATTATTATTATTGATTTTTGCAAACAGAATACAGCCCATTTGTAGCGGTTTTTTTTTTTTTTTTTTTTTTTTTTTTTTTCATGAATTAAGAACATTATACAAAAAAAAGGGGTTGGGTTTGGTTTTTCGTTTCTTTTTTGTATGGTTTTGTTTTGTTTTTGTTTGGTTTGTTTCTGTTTTTTTGTTGTTGTTGTTTTGTTGTTGTTGTTGTGTTTCTTTTGTGTTTTTGTGTCTTTTGTGTTTTTGTTTGTTTTAGTTTGGTTTGGTTTGGTTTTCTTTTGTTTTATGTTTTATGTTTGTGTTTTTGTGTTCTTTGGTTTGTGTTTTTGGTTGGATTGGTTTGGTTTTCTTTTGTGTAATTTTATATCCCAAAACTTTCCCCCCAAAACATTTTGAGGTGGTTATTATTATTATTATTATTATTATTATTATTATTATTATTAGGATGATACGTTTCTTAATGACAATTAAGAACATTTTTTACAAAAAAGTGGTTTTGGGTTTGGTATGGTTTGGTTTTCTTTTATTTTCTTTTATTTTTCTTTTTTGTTTTCTTTTGTTTTATGTTTTGTGTTTTTGTTTTGCTTTGGTTTTCTTTTGTTTTGTGTTTTTGTTTGGTTTATTTTTTGTTTTGCTTTATGTTTTATGTTTTGTGTTTTATGTTTTGTGTTTTATGTTTTGTGTTTTGTGTTTAGTTTGTGTTTGGTTTGGTTTGGTTTTCCTTTGTTTTTTTTTTTGTTTTTGTTTTTTTTGTTTTTTTTTAAATCCCAAAATTTTCCCCCAAAACATTCTTATTACTATTATTAGCAGCAGTAGTAGTAGTTTTGATTCTGCAAACAGAAAACATGGGTTTTTTTTATGACACATAAGAACATTTTGTGGTTAAATGTGATTTTGGATTTATTCATGATATTCATTCTATGGAACTAAACTCAGCTACTATGTAGTTTAAAGTTTTATATATTTTATATATTTTATAGTCGTTTCTTCTGTAACCTTGCAGACTTAATGTTGAAAAGCCAAAAAACAAACAAAGAAAGTACTGCAATTTGGAGGCATCCAAGTGAACACAAATATGTAGACTAAATTTAGCTTTATTTTGAAAATGAAATTCACATTTGTATATAAAAGAACACAGGAAGGACCTGTCTATTCCATTACGCCAATGTTTCCTTTCTTTTTCTTTTTAATCAACCCTTTCCTTTTACAGTTTAGAGTTTTGGCCACTCAGCTGGAAAAGCTTTAAGAATCTTCAAACCATAAACCATACTTGGCATTAAACATTCTTTCAAAGCCATATACTTGCACAGTCTGAGTAAACAGTAAAAGGTTTAGAAAGTCTTAGAGGATGAAAACATGGAACGACCCTCGAATACATTAGCATGAATCAATAGGGGCAGAACATGCATGTTAATTCCACCGTTATGACCGGCTGTTTTCAGTATTGACAGACATGGATTGATCAAGGTATCTGCAGGCAAACAAGAGTAAACAGCGATATTTACCCAGGTTAAAAAGGTGAGCAAAAGACCTTCAGGCAGGGACAGAGGTGAAATGGGGGCGAGAAAGAGGATGGATATTGTCTGCCAATAGAGCAATGCGGTCAAAGCTCTAACTTGATCGGTACAGTTACCCTAGACGTAGCTTGCAGATAAACACATTTGTTGGCCTTAATATGCTACTGCTGACAGCTTCGACAAGACGTGTTTTGTATAGAATGGAATTCCCCAACCATTCTGCGCTGTGTTTGTCTGTGTTCATTGCTTAATATTTTACATGTGTTCGATGTTCATAGCTATTATCCTTAGCCAAAATAATCTGTTTTACCACTATAAAGAACTTGGTCTGTAAATCTCAACTTCAAACAGTCTGACACTCTATTTATAGTTTATATGACCTCATTCTAACCCTAACCTGACCTAACCATGACCTTTTAACCTCAGACACAACCAAAAGGCAACTTGTAGCCAATGTTCTTTGGCCCAGAATTGATTGTTAGTACAGTACTAGACTTCTGCATGTACAGTAACTTACCTAATGATTATTTTTCCAGACTTATGATTTTCTGAAAGGTGCTTTGTGTTGTGTTGTTTTGTTATGTTTTTGTTTTTGTGTGTTTTGTATGATTGGTTTTTAGTTTAGTTTTGGTTTGGTTTGTTTTTTGGGGTTTTGTTATGGATTTTTGTTTTGGTTTTCTTTTCTTTTTTTTGTTTTTGTTTTGGTTTCTTTTTTTGTTTGGTTTTCTTTTTTGTTTTGTGTTTTTCGTTTGGGTTGTTTTGTTTTTGTTTTCTTTATTTTTGTGTTTTGTCTTTGTTTTGTGATTTTTGTGTGTTTGTTTTTCTTTTCTTTTTGTTTAATTTGTTTGTTTTTGTTGTGTTTTTGTTTGGTTTGGTTTTTGTTTTGGTTTGTTTTTGTTGTTTTTGTTTAGTTTTTCTTTTTTGTTTTGTTTTGTTTTCTTTTTTTGTTGTGTGTTTTATTTATTTATTTATTTATTTATTTTTTTGTTGTTGTGTGTTTTTGTTTGGGTTGTTTTTTTGTGTTTTGTCTTTGTTTTGTGATTTTTTTTTTTTTTTTTTTTTTTTTTGTTTGTTTTTGTTGTGTTTTTGTTTGGTTTGTTTTTTGTTTGTTTTTGTTTGGTTTGGTTTTTGTTTTGGTTTGTTTTTGTTATTTCTGTTTAGTTTTCTTTTTTGTTTCATCTTTTGTGTTTCTTTTTTCTCTTTTGTGCTTTTGTTTGGTTTGTTTTTTTTTTCCTTTTTGTTCAGTGTTTTTGTTTGGGTTGGTGTTTGGGTTTTCTTTTTTTGTTTTGTGCTTGTTTTGTGTTTTTGTTTGGGTTGTTTTTTTTTTCTTTTTTGTTTTGTTTTCTTTTTTTGTGTTTTGTGCTTGTTATGTGTTTTGTTAGTTTTTTTTTGTTTGTTTTGGTTTGGTTTTCTTTTTTGTTTTTGTTTTCATTTTTTGTTTGGTTTGTTTTTTTATATTTGTTTTGATTTCTTTTGTTTGTTTGTTTGTTTGTGTGTGTGTGTTTTTTTTTTTTGGTTGTTGTTTTGTTTTGTGTTTTGGTTTGTTTTTTTTTTGTTTGTTTTTTTACTTGGGCCTTTAAAAAACTCCTAAACACTACAGAAACCACATACAAATGGC
>CM070010.1:23259858-23537358 GCA_036247105.1 Cirrhinus mrigala
ATTCGAGAGTGAGTTGTTTATACACTTCCATAAAATAAAACCGGATTACAACAAAGCGCTCGAATAATCTACTGTACGGGAGATGCTTCACATTACAGCTGAAATAAGAAATGTGTCACAACGTGACTGAAGTCATGTGGACAAATGCTTGCCTTTTAATATTATCATGGTAGTAACCTTGTCGTGCCTTAATTTATTATCAGCGGTCAGTGACCTGTCAGAGCAGCCTGAGTGCAACAACGGTGACCGATATGCGCTTAAATCACCAAAAAATGAATTACGTTTCATTTACGGTTATACAGCAGGTCAAATAGTAGCCTATGGAAACTCAAACCATTTAAAGCGTCCCCCAAGCAAAGCGATGGAGATATTTTTAGAGAAATGAGACACCTCTGGCATTTGAGCGCAACGCGCTGTGGATATGTGGAAACTGTATATTGCTTCAAAACTAGTAGCGATGTCCGATTGGCGAACGAATTGTTGTTTTGAGTCGGATCTTTAAAACGATTCAGTAGAACCGACTTATAAACACTGTCTAAACGATTCGACTCGTTGAACCGAGAAACAATGAGTGAACCGATGATATATGCAAAATAAGTAATAGCCAATAAAATATAGTGTTTATGAATCGATTGTATGGCAGTTTTATCAACACATACAGAACAGACATGGTTTTAATACACAGCTTTTTGTTGAAAAATGCAATTTTTTTTATCTAAGAATAACTAATATTTAATGTAGGCTACATGTAAATGATTTTCTTAAAATCATTAATGATAATAAAAATAATTATGAACTGAATCAAGCGCCTACATAATATAACATTTTAAAGCATGCAATACACCACAGGCTTGTCATGGCATGATGACATAAAGGAATATCTAAATTGTTGAAAATGGTTCTTTTAATTTAACTGTTCGAAAGAACCGGTTAATGAAAATTAGTTATCCCATAACTCCCATAGCTAAAAACTAGATTAATTATTGGATTGGCTAACTTGCAGAATAAAAAATTCCTGATAATTTGCTCACCCCCATGTCATCCAAGATGTTCATTTCCTTCTTTCTTCAGCCAAAAGAAATTAAAGTTTTGAGGAAAACATTTCAGGATTGTTCTCTATATAGTGGACTTCAATGGGAGCCGACAGGTTGAAGGTCCAAACTGCAGTTTTAATGCAGCTTCAAAGGGCTCAACACGATCCCAGCTGAGGAATGAGGATTTTATCTAGCAAAAAAAAATTCTATGCTTTTTAACCACAAATATTCATCTTGCACTAGCTCTGCATCTACGACTTCACGCATTAAGTAATCACATAAAAAAGGTCACGCGTGATGCTTGGAAGAACCAATCCAGTGTTTACAAAGCGAACATGCAAAGAAAGTAAAACACCCTTTACAAAAAAAAGGTAAAACAACAATGTTTTGAATGATTTTGAAGTCGGAGGAAACAATGAGATGGAGTTTTCCACTCTACCCTAACTTAGAAAACAAGTATACAATTTTTTTTTTTTTTTTTTTAGAAAATGACTAGATAAATTCATTTCACTAAATAAGACCATTATTCCTTGGCTGGGATCATGTAGAGCCCTTTGAAGCTACATTGAAACTGCAGTTTGGACCTTCAACCCACTGGCTCCCACTGAAGTCCACTATATTAAGAAAAACCCTGGAATGTTTTCCTCAAAAACCTTCTACTGGTACTAATAGAATTCAATTTCTATTAGTACCAATAGAATTCAATGGAACTTACGACCATGCTTAGCTAAATGATGCTTTTGGGAAACGCACCCCAGAATCCTAATAGGAGTGTTCTAGGTTTGTCACATCACTCAATATGATTTGCTTGGCTTGCTCTGTATGTTGTCCATTGTAATAGATTATATACTCAGAGCCAAGATTACACTGCATTGCATTGTTGTATAGCATTAAAACGTGTTCTTATGATTTGTTTGTATTTTCTAATAGATTTTCTATGGTCTCTGGTGACAAAGCGGGGCCTAGTAAACACATCTTTACACTGCTGGGTCAATGGGGGGTTTAGCTACCCAATAATTTTGCCCGACGTCCTAGGGAGTACACTTTTGAAAATGACCACCTACATTTTATACTAGAAAAGTACACTGGAGAAACTACAAAGGCCCTCGGTAGTTCTTATTCATTTATATCATTTAAACAGAGCCTCTACGAAAAATTAAATTTAAGTGGAAACAGATTTATTTTGGCGACATATTTTGAGCATTGCCAGAAACCCAAAGTAATTGTTATGCTTAATGATAGCACATTTAAACAGACAGATTTACGACGGTGGAAATCCAAAACACCACAGGCCTCGCATTATTCAACATCTCTTGCAATAAGCCTGCTATGCTTGAGGTTATGCAGGCATAGTGAGAAGCCTGAATTGTAGCTATAATTTGATCACAGAGAAAATAACCTTGTGTGTCCCTTCATTTTGGGTGCGGCCAGTTAACTGAAGGTTGTGAAGATTTTCCTGCTATTGTATTTAAATAAACAGATGCTTAAAGATAAGAACCGCTCTCTGTGAGAGTATTCAGTGTGTAATCCAGAACACGTGGACGTGTCCCTTACAGTATATACAGTATAGAAATGCTAATCTAGCAAACTAAATCAATAAGACACTTTGTCAACAAGTGTACAGCACAGACTCATAGTCCTGTAAGAAACTCTAACCCAGATCTTAGATAAGGAAGGAATGCTTGCATTTGGAAAACAGAACTGTGCTAGACTTATCCAGATGAAGAGATTCAAATCTGGAGATATAAGGATTTTGGAGGAGTAAAACCTGAGGACAACTACTCACCAATCAGGGTGAGCTCTGGCTTGCTTCATTCAAAGGATGGACGGGTCATAAGGAGCTTCTCAACTTTTTATGGTGGCTCGGTCGACTTGTGGGGCAACTGCTGAAACCAAATTTAGATACAAAAAAAGTTTGACAAAAGTATTGACACATTGCTGCATCCAAATATGCCTAATTCCAAACTATTCAGTATGTGAAAAAGAGAACGCCTAAAGAGTAGTATGTCCGAATTCATAGTATTTGAAAAACATTAGGCCTACAACTTCCACTGAGATTCTGGAGTGTGCATTTGATAGACACTTTACCCCATGAGGCCACTGGAGAGGATGAATGAATGAATGGCAGTGAAACCACTGACGCAATTAATGACATGATAAAGCCGACATGGTGAATGCATTCATAGGCAACCTCACAAATCACACCCTAAACACTTGCCGTCTTTCTCTGAGTCCACAAATTTGTGACGTAATGCCACTTCGACTGTCGAGTAGAAGCCTGCTGAAGTCAGCAGAAAAATTCATTTAAGGGCCATAGCAGCCGCAAAGGAAGATGAAGATGGACGATGGGACACTCTAATATTTCATGGAGCTAATATTGTTTTGGGAGTCACCTACAATAGGCTTGCATGCACGCAAAGTCAAACAATGCTTCGTTTTCTAAAAATCTGCATTAAATCAACTCATTTTCTTTTTTTAAAGATTTATTTTTGGCCTTTTTTATGATAGAACAGATCGTAGCTGACAGGAAGCAAAGTGGGAGAGAAAGAAGGGTGCGGGATCGGGAAAGATCCTCAAGCCGGGATTCGAACTCGGGACGCCCGTAGCGCAATTGCGCCAACAAATCAACTCATTTTCTAGCGATTCTCAAATGATTCGTTTGAAACCCTAAAACTTGTGAGCGTACTCTGCTCTGATTGGTCAGATGGTCCAGATGGCTAGCACTTTTGATCGGTCTACCCTGTACAGCCCGTGTCAGAAACGATACGCCCATATTTTGAACGCTCGATAGAAAATATAAACATCTATTAATTTTAAAACTTACAGGTTGTGATTTATTGAAGCCAGCTGATTTAAATAGACTGGTTACTGAACCATCTTTTAAGAGTAAGCATTTTGTGAATCCTGCATTGAGCTTCCCAAGATTAGAGAAGCAGTCATCAGTAAAATCATGTGTTTGAGGGCAGTTGTCAAGTTGTTTGTGACCTGGCCAACATCGAACATAGGCAGTAATTATGCAGATGTGTTACCCTGTGACGTGTAACCATTACAGAAGTGGGATTCGAATTACTAACGACTCGTTCAGGCTGTTCATAGTCGATTCTTTCCAAAAGTTGTGCACTTTTGGCTCTACAACTTTGCAGATTGTTTACATTCACATACATACTCAATACCACAAGTGCACATGATTTAGGACAGGACCATACTATACACACATTCATACTATATCATGTACTTTTTAATGGTTGTGAGGCGAGTCCTGTACCAAGGACCTCTTTCTTCCACAGTTTTTCAGACCTTGCGGTTTTTAGGAAACCCATTCCTTGTGATACACTATGCAAATCATCAAAATTTCAGGAGTTCCTGTATTCTCTACACACACTGCCATGTTTAAATGCAGACATCACTTCTAAAACACTTTTTCTTGGACAGAGCCCTCATGTTGTGCTAATATTGGTGTGCCTTATGAGTAAAGTTAATCAAATCAGTAAAATCACAAATATAAATGTGCCTCCAATTCCTAGTATTGAAATGTCAATATAATTATGTGGGATGCAAACATTGCTCTCTGTGATTAGAATTGCATGACACATTCTTCTCAAACAATTGTTCAGTTTAATAGCTTTTCCCCTGCGATGTAAAATCATTATTTTTGAACTAGATAATATGGCGGGTGATAGTTTAGTTAGTAGGCTAACAGAGGTCCTGGGCTGTTTTTAGGTCACGTTCCATCCTTGCTTCATTCTGCTAATATACCCTTGAACAAAATGTATTTATTTGTTTTCCACAAGTTTGAATTCTCATGTCATATTGATTTTTTTGGTCTGAAGTCTTCTTTTTTTATTCAGAAAGGCAAAATTTGTCAGAGCACTTTGCTAAATTAAACATTAAGCGTTTATCTTTGACATCCTTAAATTTGAACAAATTTCTTATGGAAGATTTTCCGAGAATATCGACCTGAAACAATATCAAGATAGTCATCAAAGCTATTCACTTGCTAAAAAGCTTTGAAAGCTTTTGCCAACCATAGGATGGTTATACAACTTGTATAATGTACCACTGAATTATATTGCATAAAACAGCAGTGATATAATCTTTCCTTTGGGCAAAAGTGTTTCAGAACATTTTCTGTCCACTTTAGTCTGTCCATTCGAAGATAAAAGCCCAGACCAGCCTGAGAATGAGATCAAGGGATCATATCTAAGACTATTTTTATCCGAACAAGACCGTCTGTGTCACCAGTAATTGTGTGTATGAAAAAGAGAAGGTCTAGAAAGACAGACAGTGGTATCAGTCAGACATCAGGGGACAAACGCTCTGTGAGGTCATTTGCGCGGGACTCGCACAGCTCGCCGTCTGAGCTATTATACCGCGAGGTGATTTATGTGCCCTTTGCAGTCGGGAATGTCACAGTTGGGCCAATTACTGATAATTCACAGGGTTTGATAAAGTGAGGTCCTGGGATATGAGCCGGACACCAGAGAAGGGTACTGCTTTGTGTCTGCAATAACTCCTGCTGTTTTGGCAGACCTGCTGTCCGGAGACTGCCGTTTTCCTCAGGCTTGCCTGACCCGTAAAGGATGGCCGTCTGAATCTGGAAAGCGGCAGATGGCTAGCACTCTCTCAGGCAATTCATTCTGGCATGTAAAATGGTGAAGACAATGCAATCCTCAGGAAAATAGTTCTGTTAGAAATGTGTGACGCACAGTGTGGAAGTGTCTTGGCTGACCATCTAGTCAGTCTTGAAACTTGAACCTTTTTTATCCACTCTAGCTGTAAGTGAATGTATAATAGGAACTAAAAATTGTAATGTAATGGATGACGAGGTGATTATTAGAAATACAATTTATAGTCAAAACAGACCCTGTTTACTTTTACTCAGTACATATTTATGGTCTTATTGCGCACAATGTTAAAATGTAATTTGCTCTGCCTCTGAAAAAACTGTACTGTTTGACTGTTAAAGGGATAGTCTACTCAAAAATGAAAATTCTGACATGAATTACTCACCTTCATGTTGTTCCAAACCCGTAAGACCTTCATTCATCTTCGGAACACAAATTAAGATATTTTTGATGAAATCTGAGAGCTATCTGACCCTGCATAGACAGGAACACAACTACCACGTTCAAGGACAGTAAGGACATTGTTAAAACAGTTTGTAAGATATCTGTGGAAACAAAAATAACGACTTTATTCAACAATTTCTTCTCTTCCTTGTCAGTCTTGGACACGCGTTCACGAGAGCAACACAATGCTTTCTGATGTAGAACATCCATCTCTCTTTATTGTCTGTATATTTTGGTTTAAAAAAATAAGACTGGCCAAAAAATTGCAAGTCATCCTCTCTGTCAAAATCTTCAGACATTTGTATGAAGACTGTTTTTTTAACGTACAGCATGCATCTTCCTCTGTTTGTAAACAAGGTGCAACACATCCGAGTTCTACGTCAGAATGCCAGCTCATGCATTGGAGTCGAAGACTGACACCGAAGAGAAGAAATTGTTGAATAAATGTGTTATTTTTCTCTTCTTTGCGCACAAAAAGTATTCTTGTAGCTTAAATATAAGGCTGAACCAATGGTGTCACATGGACTATTTTAACGATGTTTCTACTACCTTTCTGGGCCTTGAACGTTGTGTTGCTAGTTGATGTACTGTCAGAAAGCTGTCAGATTTCATCAAAAATATCTTAATTTGTGTTCCAAAGATGAACGAATGTCTTACGGGTTTGGAACAACAGGAATTTTGGGTGAACTAACCCTTGAAGACCACTTATACTACGGGGCTCTTGGATTCTTGAATCTGGTTGGTTGACGAACTTTCTAAGGTGTGCAATTATTTTTCAGGAAACGCATGACGAAAGTAGTTCCAAAGCAGGCTTTACAGTTCCATATCATTGCACCAAATGATTTCAGTTATTTCAAAAGGCCTGAAAGGAGTAGTTCACTTCCAGAACAAAAATTTACAGATAATGTACTCACCCCCTTGTCATCCAAGATGTTTATGTCTTTCTTCAGTTGTAAAGAAATTGTTTTTTGAGGAAAACATTTCAGGATTCCTCTCCATATAATGGATTTCTATGGTGTCCCTGAGTTTGAACTTCCAAAATGCAGTTTAAATGCAGCTTCATCCGAGGAATAAGGGTCTTATCTAGCGAAACGATCGGTTATTTTCTTTTTTAAACTCAAAAGCTCGTCTTGTCCGGTTCAAGACAGTTAGGGTATGTTGAAAAACTCCCATCTAATTTTCTCCTCCAACTTCAAAATCATCCTAAATTGCTGCAGAAGTACCGACCCAATGTTTACAAAGTGAACGTGCAAAGAAGGTCAAACACCCTTTACAAAAAAAGGTAAAACAGCGATGTAGGACGATTTTTAGTACAGTCTAGAAGTGAATTACTCCTTTAAACCCTACAACAACCAATTAATAGAACAAAGCCCTTGCTTTACTATTTTTCTTTTTTGAAAATCTGCCACTTCTGTTTCATTGTGATTTGTAGTTAGAACATGGTATGGTATGTTTCAATTAATTCCTAATAAAGAAAAGTCCATCTCCATATTACTTTGGCATATTTCCTAGTGAAACAGTATATACAACAAACTACAGAGGCAAACTAGGTTGCAAATGGCACTTAATGCTGACTTCAAACCAAACTACTCTCTTTGTATATACAGTTTCATCCTAATCCTGAGTTTCTACAAACTTTAGACTTTCTTGTTTGGTACAGCTCGTTTTTTTCTTCCATGTTACACTGCGTTCCATTTTAAGTCAAAAAATGACATGTAATGAAGAAAAAATTGGCTCCTATTAGCTTTGCAGGTGTTCAGTTGTCAGTAAGGATGTCTCCTGGCATACTGCACCCATAAACAATACTATGCAGTGCTAACATTTTGCAGGTGTATGGAGATTAGCAGGCTTTATATTCAGTGGGAACTTTGCCTCATTGATATCATTAACTCTGAATCTCAATGTGCCACCACGTTCTGGTGATGTCATACACCTGTATATCAGTGGATCAGAGGTTGGAAACTGCTGGAGTGAGACACTGGAATTTTCAACTCTCCGAGTTGAATGGGACATTTGCATTATTATTACTGTGATATTTACCAAGGAGACCCTCAACCCCGTGCAGTTAGGTTACATATGCAAATTATATTGCACTATATAGACAGAGCAGCTTATACGGCAGCAGGGAAATACTCATTCAAATAGTATGCACACAATGCCTAGTCACACCCTCAACTGTGTCTTCAACACAGAAAAATCATTCGCTATAGACTCAGTCCTCAGATATTGAATTGTGGGCTTGCGATGTGTATACGCTCGCCACAATCTTGCCACGGAGATTGATGTCCTTGTTATTAAATCCTGTCTAGAAAAGGAAACCTCCATCCACAGTGCTGAGAGATATGAGTTTTAGTCTCACTTGAAAGACAACACTGAGTCTCCGCAGAGATCTGGTGGCTCCTCTAGACAAACAGCGTCTCGCCACACTTGATTTGTAGTGTTGAGGTTTCTTTGTCCGTTGTAGGTATTAGATTGAGTTTCACGGTATTTATTTATTTATTTTACAAAGCTTTTTCTTTACCTTTGAAATTTCTTTGAATTTTTTATTTAAATGGCTGATTTTTATTTAAGAGCAACCTTTCTGTCTTTTACTTTACAGTTTTTTGTCCGATGCAGTATACATATACCAAGATGAATTTACTGTATGTTCACTGGTTCATCCTTATCCAGCTAATGGGTTCATATAGCTATAAAGTAATTAATAATCATGTAAATGAATTCTAGAAGAGTGCACTGTGAATATTGAATATAAATTGCAATGCAAAACCTGGTCTGCTGTCAGCCACATTGATTGAAATTCAAATCCTCATTATGAAATATAGTGGGGAGTGTAAAAGGCTCCCCAGAGTGAAGTTTTATTTCTTTTCAAAGATTTAACGGAGTTCTTAGTTGTGCTTCATTGTATTTCACAGTTTAGAATCAACATGAAATGAGAATTCACCTTACGTTACAGATCTTTTTGTGAATAATTTTCCATGTACTGCATATGTTTCATTTTAAAAATCTTTATTCAGAATTGAAAGTTCAGAGTACTTCTCTAATCATTTACGCCACTTAAACCCCAACCTTGTAAACTCATGTTCATCTACCTTGATTTTTAAGTGCAACACCCACATCAAATCAACAGCCGACGCATATAACAAAGTCAGCTTCCTTCATTTTTTTCTTTTTCTATAATCCATCATATGGGATGTACAAAGAAAAAGAATTTCATCGCATTTCAGCCATTTCATCGCAACTTAAACCAACTATACAACTGTTGTGTGGATCCCTGAATTGTAATTTGTTGTGTGGATCCCTAAATTGTAATTTGTTTTGCTGAAAAACAAAACAAATCAAACAAAACCAGCTGTTTTTGTCTTAGCTGGCTAAAGTTAGTTTTAGCTGATTTGGTCTCACAACCTGGCCAGGCTGGTGTTTAAAGACACAAAATGTAAGATTTTTTGATTAAAATATCCCCTAGAACTGTTATATATTTTGTTCCATTGTGTACATTATCCCAAATGTGTCATTGCATTGCCTGCCAATAAATCATACACCATCAATTTCTAGTTTTGTTTTTTAGAAAAAATGGAAACACCAAAGACATATCATGAAAATCTGACTTTTTCCATATTCCACCCACGGCGCCGCCATTCTGTTTTCGCAAGTGACAAAGGTGTAACAGTTTTAACGTTATGGCAAAAGTTCGAGCAAAGCATGCTAACTGTTCTGTCGTTGGCTGCACAGAAGAGCACAGAACACTATTTAGAGCCTTCCTCAGAGACAAGAGAGCAGTGGATTTATTGATTTATTTACTGTATATTACGCTGCTGCCACACAGATCTAATGTAAACATGCGATTTCTTTCCCAGCTGTTTACTTACACAAACATAACCGACTGTTTTTGCAACCCACATGTGCTTTTAAAGGGGTCATCGGATGCAAAATTGACTTTTACATGTTGTTTGAACATTAATGTGTGTTGGGAGTATAGAGAGGGGCGGGGCGAGCAGAGCTCATTAACATTTAAAGCAACCTCAACCAGAACAGGATGATTTTTGCAGAGCTGATTTTGGCAAGGTAAAAAAGGTGTTTTTTTACACTACCATTGAGAATTTTTATTTGAAGTATATTATAGACTTTTCATTAAGACCCTAAAGAATCATATCAACTTCCGGGCATCCGATGACCCCTTTAACAAACTTGTGTGTATTTGACAGTTTAAGTGCAATAAGACATGAAACAGAATTTAAAGTAGCCTAACATGGCTTTAAAACGTTTGCTTTCAGCCTGATAGACATGGTAATCAAAATGAAAGAGATGTTTTTTGGCAGAGTATCTGACGGACGAGCTGTAAAGGCACAGTCCTATTTTGGAAAAGGTGCGGGAAGTTGCAGCTCATTTGCATTTAAAGAGACATGCATGAAAACAGTGTTTCTGCTTTCACTCAAAATAGGCATTTTCAAAATGATATAATAAATGATCTGTGGGTTTTTTTGAGCTGAAATTTCACAGACACATTCTGGGGACCCTTGAGACTTATATTATTATATATTGTGGGGATGAAGGTGAAAACTCCCATGATTCCACACTCAATCACTCAAACACTCTAGCTGTAAAAATTACATACTGTGTCTTTAACTAGTTTAGATGGATGGGCAGCTGAGCAGCTGAAAAGTGTTCATAACCCCTCTAAATCCAGCTAGAAGGCCAACCTGACAGCCTTGGAGGCCAGTTAAGACCAGCAAACAAGCTTGAATGTTTTTTTCAGCAGGGCTAAAAGTACATTTATTTCTTGGAAAGCATGATGAAATCTCTGCCGTTTGATTGCAGACTGCTATACTGGCAAATCTGAGCACAGTTTGAGGAACTGTTGGTCTTTCCTCAGAAAAAAACATCTCAGAAGGAGTCACCATTTGTTGTCCATGAGATGGAGCTGTCTGGGAGAAACAAGTCAAGTTTGTGACACAACAAGTCAATCATAAATCAATAAATCACTCCCTAAAACAGAAAAACTGTGCAGTAACGTCTTTTAGAAAAGTTGGAGATGTCTCACAAATTATTTAATGCTTTGTTGACACCCGTTGCTGAGTTTGTATTCTTTTGTCAGGTAAACTCAACAAAATCTATCTAAACTTGTCATGGATAACCTACTGTAGTAGAGAGATGAAGAATAATTCCAGTGAAAACTGGACGAATACCAAAATAATGCCCTTTCAAAATTTCACATTATTAATTCTGTTTTAAGCATTTTCTGATGATCCTCCCTTTTTGAAGAACTTACTCCCAAAACAGATGTTTGAGGGAAAGCGTAGGAAAGAAACAAGCCGTTCGCCTAATTAGATGTAAGTATACCATTCAGAATAATTATGAAGCTGATATACATGCAGTTTCTTTAGCAGCTGAAAACTGAAAGCATTTTTTCTTCAGCATGGTTGATTTAAGTGCTGCTTTCACTATGTGGTCTGAATCCGCAGTGTGTTTGTGGAGAAAATGGGATCATGGTGGCCCCTGCACCATTAACAACAGTGCTGAAGGCTACAGTGGTTTGAATGGAGAGCTGGGTCACATAAACATAGTGTAGGTCTGTATTCTGTAAGGCTGAATGCTCTCCATCTCTGTGCTATCTTTGCCCCCCATGCTTACTCACAGAGCCATGTGGGCAGGCATCCCCATGTGGGTTTTACATTTAAAGTTGCGAAATTACGCAATCGCTCTGGCTTATTTCTTGTTGGAAGACCGCACGTTACGAGAACAGATACATAATAGCGTACTCTTCCACTCCATTGCCAACGCATTTGCAGCCCCCTCCGCTGCACTTAGCTGGTCTCCATGGTAATGTAGTTTAATGTACCAATCACAAACCTGGAGTGTGTACACCAAGGCCTGTTTGTGAGCCAGCGCTAGTAGACGTGACATACATCCCAGCCATGAGGTGCCACCATGCAAATCTGAATTCCGCAAATTTAGCTTTCGGAATAACACAATGTGTGCTAAATGATCCCATGTGTCACTCAGATGTGAAAAGGGATGAGATCTGTACTAATAAACCTAGCCTAGTTTGGCTGCTCACTGAAAGCCGGATGAAAACTCGAGGCGCCATGGAGAATTAATCCTATCTGTAATAGCGGCGCATGATATGGGAGCTTGAAATGCTTTTAGAGGCTTTTTTCGTCTTATAACTTTGTTAATGGATGAATTTATCTTCGAAATGTTGTTTGGTGTTCCCTCGAAGATACAGTCATTAACAATCTCCACAAATGCATTAACCAGTCCATTTATTTTGTATAAATAACTCTGCCCACTAAATGACATTATGGTGATTGATCTTTAGACAGTTAATAAGGCATTAGACATCATTTCCTTCCCTGAGGTTATAGAGTTTCTGCTCGATATTGTTAAAGGTGCTGTAAGTGGTTTACTAACTTCTGCTACAATTAGATAATCCCCTCAACCACACACCCTTTCTCTTAAGATCCACTGTTGCAGAAAACCAATCCTTGTAAAAGGTGATTTCTGAAGAACTAAAAAGGGGTGGGCTGCTTTTCTTTGCAGTGCCCTCAGATATGCGATATTAGAAACTTTAGCAACAATTATGGTGAGATATGACCACTTTTATGCCAAAGGCGATTATGTCCCACCCTCTTTATGAAATCCCTGCTAATGGCAGGGATATATTCAATACATCTTACAGAGAAAACATCTCTAATGGTCAAGCATGAGTATTAATTTAGTGATGAATTATTTTTAAATGATTTGCTGAGAGATTGTTGCAGTCGTTGTCAGCGGCACAAAGTGACAGCGATAAATTCTCTCCCACACAGTTCTCAGACACGCTCCAATTTATCACCTTTTCACAACTCTCTATCCAAACAAATTTGTTCCCAAACAAATATACATGTACTGATGTATATCTGCAATCTGGAGCAGAATCATTATTACCAGACCAATGTGCTATGGAGGTAATGATTCACTCGAATCGTTCACTTATGATATGATTCTTAACAAAACGAGGTTTAAGATTAAGATTACTTTTATTATGTTTTTTAGACAAATGCTACACATTAGTGAAATTGAAGTATGTGAAATAACAAGACTAAATTGAAATTTTAAAACAAATAAGTAAATAATAAAAATAAATCTCTTCATATAAACCACTGCATTTTAATCACAATCCAAACAAAGATGCTATATACATCCAGCATGAGCAGTTTTTAATTTAAAGAATTACTTCATTTCCATAATAAAACTTTCCTGATAATTTAGTCAACCCTATGTTTTTTTAAGAGGTTCATGCCTTTCGTTGCAAATAAGTTTTCTGAGGAAGCATTCCAGGATTTTTCTCTATATAATGGACTTCAATGGTGATCAACGGGTTGAAGGTCCAAATTGCAGTTTCAGTGCAGCTTCAAAGGGCTCTACACGATCCCAGCCAAGGAATAAGGGTCTTAAGTAGCAAACGATCTGTAATTTTCATAAAAAATTAAAATTTCGATACTTTTCAACCACAATTGCTCGTCTTGCATTACGTAATCATGCACGTATGATGTAGGCAGAAGTACCAACCCAGTGTTTACAAAGCGAACATGCAGAGAAAGTCAAACGCCCTTTACAAAATAAAATAAAACAGGACAATTTTGAAGTTGGAGGAGAAAATTAGAACACCCTACCCTAGCTTTTTTTTATCCAAAGTACACAGACAAAGAACTAAACTCGTGTGTCTTTTCCAACGTGATTATGCAAGTGATTAGTGGAAGATGAGCATTTGTGATTTGTGATTGTGTGTTTTTTTTTTGAAAATGGCCAATTGTTTTGCTAGATAAGATGCTTATTCCTTGGCTGGGATTGTGTAGAGCCCTTTGAAGCTGAATTGAAACTTGCAATTTGGATCTTCTACCTGTTGTCCACCATAGAAGTCCACTATATGGAGAAAAATCCTGAAATGTTTTCTTCAAAAACCTTCATTTCTTTGCGACTGAAGAGGGTGAGTAAATTCACTCACTCTGTGAGCAATTTAAAGGAGCTTCTCCTTTAAAAATTAGATTGTATAATTTCGAAATCTGAAGCAAAACAGAATGAACTGACTTTAACTTTGTGAAACTGTACTACATAAAGCAACTGCATGAAACAAAAACAGCAGACAGGCTGAATGAGATGCATATTCACTCTCTGACAGCAGGTGGCGCATATGGAACAGCAGCAATAAAGTGTTTTCTTTGGTTACCACTGTAAACAAAGTAGGCTACGTTTACACTAGTGCATTTTCATTTTAAAATGCATAGTTTCTGCTGCAGTTACGCCTGTTGTTTACACTACTCTGGCATTTTCGACCTTCGAAAACTGAGACTTTTGAAAACACTGCAGAGCCCTTTTTGGTTTAAAAACTCTGGGTTTGCGTTTCAGTGTAAACGGACCAAAACAGACTTTTGAAAATGATGACGTGGCTGCCCACATTCGCTCTGCTTATCCTTGACGACCGTATAAACAATAACATCATGCTGATTTATTGTGTCTTATTTTGGAGGCTCATTTAAGAAAAGTAACTGTTAAATTGCAAAGTAAAAAAAGTAATTACAGTATTTTTACACCTCAAGGAATACAATTTTATTATGGCTACTTCTCTTAAATCAGACATCCTTGATGACGTTTGCAGCCTGAATGGTCATGTGATATGCGTTTTCGGTTGTGTAGTGTAGACAGAGATAGTCTCTGAAATGCATTGAAAACGCCAGTGTACACTGTAAAAAATAAAAAACACAATTTGTTGAGTCAGCTTGAAATAATTTGTTACCCTGCTGCCTTAAAATTTTAAGTTCAGTCAACTAAAATAAGTTTATTCAACTTGAAATGTTAAGTTATACTAAGTAACAACTTTTTATTACTTTTCTATTTGTGTTTGCTAAACTTAACAGACGGGTAAGTAACCCAGCTGCCTTAAAATTTTAAATTGATTCAACTCAAATATCTAAGTTGTCACTTATTATAATTTAACATTTCAAGTTGAATAAACTTTTTTTGAGTTGACTGAACTTAAAATTTTAAGGAAGCCAGGTTACAAATTATTTTAAGTTGACTTAACAAATTGTTTTTTACAGTGTAGATGAGGAAATGGCGTTTTAAAATGAAAATGCACTAATGTAAACATGGCCTAAATATGGATTACACAGAAGCAAGATTAAAAGAAAACTTTTATAAACTTTTCTGAAGACAGTCAGTTCCCCTCAGAAATACATTCATATAAACCATGATTCGTTTAACATCTCAACCGACTTGAATCGTCACATATTTTTATTGATTTTCAACTGGCTCGAGGTGCACCATTACATCCCTACAAAGTGCTATACATAACAGTCACCTGCTGATCCATGTATTTATCATCTGACCTACAACATCCCTTGACACAACTTGATTCTGGATTAAATTGGTCAGCATTGAAGGCCCTTATAGACCTTAGTCGGGTTAGACACTATATTGAATTTAACACAAGGCTGTGAAGGATAGACTTACAGTCTTTACAGTGGCATGCAATGTATAAAGGTTCTTGATCAAATTTAAAAAAAAACACAACTTACTTTCACAACTTTTCAAAATCGTTTATGTCTACTGAAGGTTTTTTGGAAAGATGTTTCATCAGCTGAACGACTGACATGTTGTTAAACAACAGTTCAATCCATCAAGCACACTGTACTTCTGTCAATCACAGCCTCGTTTTATTCCTATATCAAAAATGAAATCTGGCACTAACCTAACTAAGGTCTATTTTAAAACAATGTGTAAATGGACCCCAGCTAAAGAGTATCCAAATACTACATGAATGCAAAAAGCATGTTACAGTGAATTAACAAAGATTATTTCCAATGTAAAGGAGAAGTCAACTTCCAAAACTAAGATTCACATATAATGTACTCACCCCCTTGTCATCTAAGATGTTCGTGTCTTTCTTTCTTCAGTGGTAAAGAAATTATGTTTTTTGAGGAAAACATTTCAGCATTTTTCTGATATGGTGCTCTGATTTTGAACTTCCAAAATGCAGTTTAAACGCAGCTTCAAATGATCCCAAATGCAGTTGTAAACGATCTCAGCCAAGAAAGAAGGGTCTTATCTAGCGTAACGATTGGTTATTTTCATAAAAATAATACAATTTATATACTTTTTAATGTCAAACGCTCGTCTTGTCTTACTGTGCCTGGACTGTTTTTTCCGGTTCATGACAGTTAGGGTATGTCGAAAAACTCCCATCTCATGTTCTCTCTCAACTTCAAAATCGTCCTATATCGCTGTTTTACCTTTTTTGTTAAGGGCGTTTGATCTTCTTTGCATGTTCACTTTGCAAAGACTAGGTCGGTACTTCTGCAGCGATGTAGGATGATTTTGAAATGATTTTTGAAGTTGAGGGAGAAAATACGATTGGAGTTTTTCGACATACCCTGTCTTGAGTCAGAATCCACAGAGTTCAGTGAGAGAAAGGCAAGACGAGCGTTTGACGGGCGTTTTTTTTAATGAAAACAACCGATCGTTTCGCTAGAAGGGTCCCTTCTTCCTCGGCTGGGATAATTTACAACCGCATTTGGGATCGTTTGAAGCCGCATTTAAACTGCATTTTGGAAGTTCAAAATCGGGGCACACTATTAGTCCATTATATGGAGAAAATTGCTGAAATGTTTTCCTCAAAAAACAATTTCTTTACGACTGAAGAAAGAAAGACATGAACATCTTGGATAAATCTTTGTTTTGGAAGTGGATTTCTCCTTTAAAAATAGCAGCTAAGGGGCTATTCACACAGAATACATTCTTGTATTTATAAACTGAAGAGTGGAACGACTGATTAATTGGAAAAGAATGCAAGGTCTCAAGACATGCTTTTGAAAGTTGAACAATATGTTGGAAAAAAAACAGTGATAGCACAACAGTCAAAGTAAGTCTTGTGGATTTTTACGTAGAAAAACAACAAAAAAACTGTAGTGCTTCTTCTAAATAAACAGAAATGATTTTGGACATTTCTAATCATTATGAATTATGGTAATGTTACTATTTCATGTTTACTTAAAGGTGAAGTTAACTAAGTTTCAGAACAATAGAAAAACAATTTCTTTACAACTGAAGAAAGAAAGACAAACATCTTGGATAACAAAGGGGTGAGTACATTATCTGTACATTTTTGTTCTGGAAGTGAACTTTTCCTTCAACAAATACTCCCCTTCAGAGCTAATTAGAGTAACAGATCATGTTAAATGTACTATCCTAATTAATATTCATAAACAATATCTTTCATGACATCATATTCAGCACATCTCTGCACAACCTAACAAGATTTCTTTCACATAAGAGTGGACACCACCATTTGTAAATGTTATGGGTTTGGCTTCCAGTCTAATCCGCATCCAGCTATTTTTAGCTGTTCAAAACAGCTTGTTTTGCTGCTTGATATTGCAAACTGGTGTGTCTAACCATATTATTTTAATGTATTATCTTAATAAGGAACACACTGGTTTGTAGTGCAAAAAGATTACTGTTTACTGCACATTTAATTATTTGTTATTTCCCTACGCTTTTAAAAATAAAGGTGCTTTAAAAGGTTCTTCGCAACGATGCTCTAGAAGAACCATTTTTGGTTCCTCAAAGAAGCATTCAGTCAAAGTTTCTTTAAAGAACCTTCTCTTTCTTACCTTTTTATAATCTGAAGAACCTTCCTTCACCACAAGGTCCTTAAAGGTTCTTTATGGAACCATTTAAACAAAAAAATTCTTCTATGGCATCGTGAAGCACCTTTATTTTTAAGAGTGTATAGCAGCTAATGAACCGGAAGTCTCACCCATAAGCTTACTTCCGTGTTGAAGAAAAAGGTGGATATCCCCAACTGTCCCATACCACATTTTAATACATAGTGACATCCCTTAATCATAAACAGGAAGGTCAGTCTTAGGCAATATGTATGACACATTTGTGCCATCTCAAAGTTGATCTTTAAAGCTGCTTAAATTGAAAGACTTTCTAAAATAATGAGCGAGAGAGACCACAGAGACAGAAACATCTGAATCAAGACGCACAAGAGAAGGATGAGTCACAGAGAGAGACGAGAAGTGAGAAGCAGCAGAAGATCATCCGTGGTCATCCTCTGACCTCCCGGTAATGAGACATAGATTTGAAAAGGAGTGTTCACAAAGTTTCCTGTGCTGGCTGAAAGGACACCAGCATGTTCAAGACGGCTCATTACCCCATACACGACTCCAGACCATCCTCCCGGCAGAAATCCGCCGGTAATGATGGAGCTTCAGCGCAGGATTAATGAAGTAACGGTTGTCACATGCTGTGGCGCTGCCTGTACATATGTGGATCTGTGAAAGCTGCCACAGGACACGACTGCAAAGGTCACCTCCACTAATCTTATGTCATGCACTCTCTGTTGTTGGGAAAACAGAACGGACAGGCTAGCGGTTTACATATTTCTGCAAAATTATATTATGAAAGTTTGAAATTGAAATGTCCACTGAGTAACATTATGTTTAGTTTTATCTGAATGTGATCTGGCAACTTTTTATAAGATTGGTTGTTAAGTATCACAGCAGTTCGTAAATGAAATGTCCAATGAGTGATGCTAAGGGATAGTTCACCCAAAAATGAAAATTCTGTCATGAATTACTCACCCTCATGTCGTTCCAAACCCCTAAGACCTTCGTTCATCTTTGCATCACAAATGAAGATATTTTTGATGAAATCTAACAGCTTTCTGACCCTGCACAGACAGCAGTGCAACTGACACGTTCAAGACCCAGAAAGGTAGTAAGGACATTGTTAAAATAGTCCATGTGACATCAGTGATTCAACCGTAATGTTATAAAGCTACAAGATTATGTGCGCAAAGAAAAAATGACTTTATTCAACAATTTATTGTCTTCCGCAGTTCTTTTTATTGTGACTTGTATTTCACAGACTCATACCTGGGTGCTCCGCAATGTACAGTGCTGTACCAGGTGAGCTACCGAGCAAGTTTACCGCATCAGAAAATCAATATATATGAAGCTGGTCATGTGATCCCAATTTATAAATGTATTAGCTTACAAATCATGCACTATGATAAAAGTATTTTGAGGTCAAAGCATAGTACTGTGCAAGAAACCACACAAATTAATCGATAATCTGCCCCTGTAATTATAATTTGAGTGAAATGGAAAAAGTTGTTAGCATTTTACTGACTCAAGTGTTTCAGCTGCAGTGAACACTATAGGAGGTTTGCATATTTTAGATTCGGGGGAAAGCCAGAGATCTCAAAGTTGGCAGATTTTAGTGAAATAGTGCGAACCCGAGTGTATGCTGTAATTACATTGTCAATATTATGAAGTGTACTATTGACCCCATGGCTCTGTCCCAAAACCTATAGAGCAGCTTCTTAAAGCATAATATGCTCTGATACAAAAAGTTATTTGTTATTATGCTGCGTTCTGTTGCTGTGGAAAAGTGTCCATCCTGTAATGCACTTAAGACAAGGATGATACAGAAGATGAAGTGAAAGAAAGTGAGGAATTCACTGTCAAGGTGTGACAAAAGGGCACTACTAACATGAACCACTGGACAGTGCAGTGCAACATTGAAACGGGGCAGTGAGCCACTAAATTGATCCATTTACTGGTGAGTGAAACCTGCACCAAGTGGGAAATGTTCTGCAACCGTTTTGAATTGATCATAGGCAATGCTCTGGCACGGTAGTGGGTAATCTGTGGTGATTTCCAGTTTTAGGTCTTTTTCCTTCCCTTCGTTTGTTCTTTCTCTATACTATCCATATAAAAGGATAAAATGGCCATAAAATGTAGAATGTAGAAATGTTTGAATGTAGAAAACTGTTATTATAAAATATAGTTTTGTGGAAACAACACTTTTTACCAATGAAATCTTTGATGAATAGACAGTTCAAAAAAGGAAATATACTTCTGAAACAAAAACATGCAATAGATGTAGGGATGTCTCAATATTAACATGGTCGCATGACGATATGAAACGATAGGTCTTCCAGGCAAAAAGTGTAGTTTTTAAAATATATTTTCACTTCTTATTCTAACATAAAAAGTCTTTAAAGTTATTAAAGGCCATTATGCTTTGACACAGTATCTGTCAAACGAACTAAAACCGAAAGCGCAATATGGCTTAATTCCTTCATCAAGTCTGTTCCCGCTGCGCGTTTCAAAGCGAAGTGCGCACTTCGTTCAGACGATCAGCTCATGATCCGGTGTTTTCCGTGCCTCTGTTCACAGTGAATGAATGCAGTGAACTCATTTATTGCATGTGCTGTGAGTTTAGTGCACGTTTGGGATGCAACAGCCACCAGGTATGCTTTATTTTCACGGTAGATGATTACAGCATTTCACTAGATTTGCAGTAAGACACGTTTTTGCAAGCCTGTAGCTGGAATTTTCCTTCAAACAGGGCTGCCACAGGTCCTTGAAAGTTTGTGAATCTGAAAAAAAAAATGTCAAGGCCCTGGAAAGTTTTTGAAAATAAACATACATAGATACAGGTCCTTGATAGTGCTTGAATTTATTTTGTGCAATAAATTCCATATTATTCCCTCCGGTCCACTAATGTGTTATTTCGGCAACACTTTGTGGCCTATGCATACCAGCTTGCTTGATTTACATTAGTTATGCATATTTACGCATTATGTTAATTTACAGTTACACAAGCATAAGCTCTTTTCAATAAAATCCATGCACAATTTAATATCAGATTATTTCTGAATACAGTATACGATGTATCGAATATTCTTCAGTTTTATACAAAACAGAAATACAACAAACAGAATATCAGATCTGTCATATGGCCAAAAGTTGTGTTTGACACATGAAAACTGTAATGATGTATCTTACAAGGTAACACGATGTAACCTTGCTCTCACTTGAAATATGTACCCACATTAAGTTCTTGAATTTGAGGGTATTCGACCTGGAAAGTCCTTGAAAGGTCATTGAATTTGAAGTAAACCAAGGTGTGGGAACCCTGTTCAAAATAAAAGCTTAAAGGGGTCATCAGATGCAAAGTTCACTTTTACATGTTGTTTGAACATGAATGTGTGTTGGCAGTGTATGCACACATCTACCCTGTAATGATAAAAATCTATGCAGTTATTTTTTATTAATCTGTAAAAATAGTATCCCCTTTTTCAAATCGAGCCATTCTCAGATGCCGTCACACTGACAGAGGCCGCTCCTACGATAGTTGATTGACATGAGCGTCTTACCTCAGACCCGCCTTACTTCAGCTGCAACAGTCCGACCTACATTGTTTCAATGCCGGAGCAAAGATGTGAGTTAGACAAGAATATCTCTGATTGAACGACTGAGGTGTTGTGTTGCTGGATGTAATAATGAACATAGTGGTCGTCATTTACTCCCGACATCTGAGCCTCTGAAGATGCAGTGGATTTGTTTGTGAAGGGAATGCGCCTCCCGATCTACATATATCCGTATATATTCACGCGAATCATTCATGCTCCAGCTTCACCTAAGCAGAAGTGAGTATAAGGGATTTTTTATGAATCTTTGCGATCGCCTTTCCTAATAACGTGCTAGTTAGCAAGTTTAGTGGCTAAACGCGGCTAAAGTAAACAGGCTCGTCACTCCACAGAGAGAAGAGAGGGGCGGGGCGAGCAGAGCTCATTAACATTTAAAGCAACCTCGACCAGAACAGGAAGATTTTTGCAGAGCTAATTTTGGCAAGGTAAAAAGGGTGTTGTTTTACACTACCATTGAGAATTTTTAACCAAAGTATAATATAGACTTTTCATTAAGACCCTGAAGAATCATATCAACTTGGGCATCCGATGACTTCAAAGAAAGTATGAATTTCTGACAAGAAGCAGTTTGAATGGGTAACGTTACTGCAGTCCCAAATTCAAAATGTCTCTTTCAATTGTAGAAATTAGGAAAGAAGTATTGTAATTTCCCTACTGTTGTGTAAAGTAAAAATAATAAACCTATGAAATATTCATTTTCATTTCTTTTGCAGTGCAGTTGTTTTACAATATATGGCTATTACTGTCATCGTTGTTGTAATTATTATTATATTCTAATTTGTTTGGCTTCCTAAAACAACAGTGTGCATGTAAATTAGACAGAGACAGTATATCACAACTAAAAAACAGAGCTCTTATATTGAACTCTTAAAGTGCATTAGATAGAATAATTTAACTTTAAAATGTACATGTTAATTTTTTTTTTAATTCTTCATTTGTCTTTTTTTTTTAAATATCACAATAATTATCGTATCATGGACTTCACATCGCAATATTATTGTATCATGAGATTTTGATATCGTTACATCCCTAAATAGATGTAAAGTATTTGAGGTATGAATATTCTGGTTATAATTAATTAAAATTTCATCACTCTTCTTCTCTGCTGCTGGAACTTTGAATCATGCCTTTATTACATCCAGAACTGACTATTGCAACTGCATTCTTTAAGACGCATCATCCAAAATCCTAAATATAAACTCCATTACATCCAGAACTCTGCTGCACGTCTGCTATCATGACTACATCACCGCTGTCCTTCAAAAGCGTCCCTGGCTCCCTGTCTCACAATGGATCTCTTTCAATACCTTTTCTTCATGCACTAAGCCCTCCATACCAAGATTCCTCAAAACTCAAGCTCCTTGAAAACTTTTTTCCCCTCTTCAAACCATTATAAACTCACTGCTTTTACTGTGTGATTACTGTTGTGTGTTATTGGTTTTATTGTACTGCATTTGTCATTTTTATCTTTTGTAAAGCATCACTGAGTATCCCGAAAAGCTCTATGAATAAAACGGATTATTAGAAATGTATTAAAAAGTTTTTATATTTCTCATTATTTTATACCCATCATTCCTAATGCTCCGTAGTAAAAAGGTAATACATTTAAAATACATTTATTTCATATTAGGTACAGCTCTGTTAACATATTTACTGACATGACTTATAAAAATTATAATTAAACTTATTTGGAGTATTAATTGTGCACAGTTTCTTAATCCTTAAGCCTAAAATGTGTTTTAATGTCACTATTGATAAGGATTGTGTGATCTTATACATATGAGTAATATCAGTCTTCACTACCAGTCAAAAGTTTTTGAACAGTCAGATTTTTTGTTTTTTAAAGAAATCTCTTCTGCTCACCAAATATTTAAAAAAAAATGTAAAATATTTTTTACTATATAAAATAACTGCTTTCTATTTGTTAATTTATTACATTTTTAGCATCATTACTCCAGTTTTCAGTGTCATATGATCCTTCAGAAATCATTCTAATAGGCTGATTTGCTGTTCAAGAAACATTTTTTTAAATTATTATTATCAATGTTTAAAACAGTCAAGTATTTTTTCAGGATTCTTTAATAAATAGAAAGATCCAAAGATTAGCATTTATCTGAAATTAAAAGCTTTTGTAACATTATACACTATACCATTCAAAGCTTGGAGTCAGTATTATTTGTTTATTTATTTTTTAGTGATGATAAAGACATTTATAATCTTACAAAAGATTTCTATTTCAGATAAATGCTGTTCTTCTGAACTTCTACTCATCAAAGAAACCTAAAAAAATTCTACTCAGCTGTTTTTAACATAATAATAATATTAAATGTTATTTGAGCAGCAAATCTGCATATTAGAATGATTTCTGAAGGATCACGTGACTGGAGTAATGATACTAAAAATTCAGCTTTGAAATCACAGGAATAAATTACATTTTAAAATACATTGAAATAGAAAATAGTTATTTTAAATAGGAAAAATATTTCAAAATTTTACTGTTTTTGCTGTATTTTAGATCTAATAAATGCAAGCTTGGTGAGCAGAAGAGACTTCTTTAAAAAAACATAAAAAATCTTACTGTTTAAAAACTTTTGGTAGTGTATACTTCTAATAGTTCCACAATCAAAATCAAATATACAGTATATCTTTATTTGGACTTAAGTCCAACTAAAGTGCATTAAGTGCACAATTAGTTGTTCCAATTTAGCACATTTAGAACATAAATATATAAATGTATTTTTAGTATGCTTAGCATGAAAAAAAGTATATCAAATACATTTTAGTATGTTTAACTTTCACTAGGGCTATTACTGTTCATTTTTCCATGAAACATAAAAGATGAATTTTTGAAGATGTCCTACAAATGTCCTACTGGTGATCAATGTCAAATAAAACGCTAAAAATAAGACTAGTGCGAGTGCGGATCGTGGTTTTACATATTCTAAGTAACCTAATAGATTGATGCATTAAAATAAAACAGCACAGTGCAAACAACGTAACAGTTTTAGTTTATAATAACACTAGTCTAAACATGCAACAGGCCCTAGTTTATGTCCTCGTCTATTTGAATTTTTTTAGCAAAAGGCATCAGTCATCAATTTTTACTGACGTGTGGTGGCAACAGAGTGATTAATGTCATGCTGACATTCTTCTGACAGAGCCAAGTGGGACATGCCAGGACACTGCTCAGTTATGGATCTATCTGTCAGGTTTTGATAGAATCTAAGCTGCTTTAATAACAGAAGAGCTTTAATTTGGATCCATCGTTTTATCAGCAAAGCTTTCAAATTCAGTGCAATGTGACATATTAATGAAAAGCGTCCCGAAACTGTCCATTCGGGGTTTGAAGATAAGAGCAAAAGGTTGTAAGTCTCCTCTCGATGTGAATGACAGAAAGGCCCTAAAACGGCAAGAGATTTTGCTCAGATTGTTGCATCTGTTGTCGTCCCATGAGCCCACAGGCTGTAATAGCTTTTGTGTCTGCTCTTCTAGTCTCGCTGGGTTCGGTTTTATTAGTTCCTGTCGGGGTCTGGCCCGCTTTGCCTTGCTGTCTGTGTTCAAACAAAGTTATTATCAAATGAAGGCTACTATGGGACAGTAAGACCCTTGTTTTTGTCAATTTGTAAGGCAGTTTGAGAGGATTTGTCTCATTTTTCACCCCCAACAGTTGCATATTATGTAAAATGGGTATAATTTTTCACGGTCCAAAGATGAACGAGCACAATTAGCCACATGCCTGCCTTGACACAAAAAACAAATCACCACGAGTCCTACAGAGCACTAAATGTGACCAGAGGCTTAGCCATCAGTAACACTCCGATCTTTAGCAATAGGGGTGTGTAAAACTACATACTAGACATTCAGATATTTATCACATAGATAGGCTTTTATCATAGTCCTTACAAAAACCGATTATGCTTAATAACGGAAGCAATGTTCACAGCAGGCACTCACAGCATTTGAATTACAGGAATAATTGATTTAGCAATTTTTGTTGTCAAAGATAATGGATTTTTTTAAGGTTGTGATGTAGTGATGTTTTTTTAGAGGAAGTTTTACTATGCATGTACTTTCCGAGTAAAATATAGCATGCTAAAAGTGTGGGGGGAAATGGGGGAAAATCCATCTATGTTAAACCACTGCCTGAAGAAAAGTAAAGCTAAAAATAGAAACTATTTAACCTCACTAATCAAACAACTAATCAATCCTTAGCAGGGTTTAGCTAATTAGCTTGAGCAGTTAGCTTGTGCTAGGAGATGCCGTACACTGTTATGTACACAAAACTTATCCTACTCCATCAACTTACTTTACTAGCTGCTAAGAAACTTGATACTAAGCAAATATTGTTCAGATTAAAGGGATAGTTCACCCAAAAATGAAAATTCTGTCATTGTTTACTCACCCTCATGTTGTTCCAAACCCGTAAGACCTTTGTTCATCTTCAGAACACAAAATAAGATATTTTTGATGAAATTTGAGAGCTTTCTGACCCTGCATAGACAGCAATGTAACTGACACGTTCAAGGCCCAGAAAAATAGTAAGGACATTGTTAAAATAGTCCATGCGACATCAACCTTAATTTTATGAATTTGAAGTGCGCAAAGAACAAAAATAATGACTTTATTCAACAATTTCCTCTCTTTCGTGTTAGTCTTCGACACACGTTCACAAGAATACCACGGCACATGAGGGTGAGTAATTAAAGACTAAAAAACTAAAAACTAACTGGCAACCTAAAACAAACTTAATTGCACCAAAACTCACAACTGCAGTTTTGTTTCATTTTTAACAGCAAAAGAAAATGTAAAAGTATGGTAAAATAAAAAAAAAAGTGCTTCTACAGTTGGGGCTAAAGGCACAATAATTTATGTTATAATAAATTGCCAACATTTTTATTTGTTGACTACCATAGAGATAATCATCATGTTTATATATTTCATATTAAATATTTCATGATGTAATGTTATTCATATCAGTTAATAAAATGTTAATACTCCTAATAGTGCATGAAGCATTCAAAATACTTCTTTTTGAATGATTTTTTTTGTCTGTATTAGATTATTTTAATGTATCAAAATAAACAGGACATGGTACAAACTTTGTTGAAGGGTTGTTTCGAAAAAGTAGCAACTTAAATATCATGCAGAACATATTGCTTTAGTTAAAGCATTTGTATCAATACTGGGGGCCGAGTGAGAAGTAAAAGACTTCCCTTGTCACATCATATATTTATAAGATTTTAGGATTTCTTTTCCCACAAAACGTGTTGCTCCATCATTGTTCAATAAAAAGTTCAATATATATATATATATATATATATATATATTTTTTTTTTTTTTTTTTTTTTTTTTTTTTCTGTAGTCATACACTAGAGGAGTAGTGAAAATAGCATTTAGCATTTTCCTTAAAGGGACAGTTCACCCAAAAATGACAATTCTGTCATTAATTACTCACTCTCATGTCATTTCAAACCTGTAAGACCTTCGTTTATAATCAGAACACAAATTAAGATATTTTGGATGAAATCCGAGAGCTTTCTGAGCCTACATAGACGGCAACGCAACTGACACGTTCAAGGCCCAGAAAGGTCATAAGGACATTGTTAAAATAGTTCAAGTGACAAATAGTTCAACCTTAATCTTATAAAGCTAGAATACTTTTTATGCACAAAGATAACAAAAAAAATGACTTTATTCGATTATTTTGTCTCTTCCATGTCAGTCTTTGACACGTTCAGGTTCTACAACAGCACCGGACGTTGCTGTCTACGTAGGTTCAGAAAGTTCTCAGATTTCCTCAGAAATATCTTAATTTGTTCACTGAAGATAAACGAAGGTCTTACGGGTTGGGAACAACATGAGGGTGAGTAATTAATGACAGAATTTACATTTTTGGGTGAACTATCCCTTTAAGCTATGCCCCGTTATGCCTTATATTGAATGTGTGTTTGTTTTCTCCATATTTTTGTTGCCATGTTTTATACAAACCTACTTAAGCAGGGTTTAGCTACTTGGCTTAAAAAAGAGATCGTTCACCCAAAAATCTGTCATCATTAACTCAGCCTCCTGTTCTAAAATAATATGATTTCCTTTGTTCTGCAGAACACAAATGAAGATAACTGAAGAATGCTTGAAGTGTACTTCTAGAAAAGTAGCATAAAATTAGCATCAGCTCTCTCATGGGCCTGTATTTTCATATTCCTCCAGTGTTTCTTCATCACTCTTACTTGTAAACAACATAAAGCAGCCCACTTATAGCTGTGCAAATACATTTACTGATTGAATGTGCCAGTAAAACTGCTGTTGAGATGAATGAGAATGCTAACGGATAGCTCTCTCTAAGTATATTAGAACTGCTTGATTAGACAGACTGGATCACACACGCAAAGCTGTGGCTAAGACATATATATATATATATATATTGTTGAAACAAGCCAGACTGACCCCAGTGAATGTGTGCCCTGTAGGTCTGCTGAACAGAGGAGGTACAGCAGTGTGATGTGTCTTTTGCTTCATGTAAAGAGAGCACTGATTGCTTTCAGTGGCCCCTCTGGCCTTCAGCGAGTCTATTTCCATTATCCCAGCAATCGATTCGCTGCAGCTCCACCATCTCTCTGCCCTTTACTGCAAACTTTACCCTGTCTCTCTCTCTCTCTGAATCACAGACCCTCTGTTACTCAAACACATCTGTGTTTTCCTTCTCTCTTTCCATCTCAGATGTTGCTAGGGCGATTGAGCTGCTGGAAAAATTACAGGAGTCAGGTGACGTCCCGGGTCACAAGCTGCAGTCCCTGAAGAAGGTTCTACAGAGCGAGTTCTGCACGGCCATTAGAGAGGTGAGACCTGCTGTCACCTCTAGAGCTTAGCACTCATAATTATATCACAGGAATAACTCATCCTAAAATGAAGATTCATTGTCATTGTCATTGTCACTGTTATATCTTTTTCATTGCTTTTTGTGGAATTTATGCTGCTGTTCTCTTATATTCCTAAAACATGACATATCCAAGTCTTTTGAACCCATACCATATTTTTGTCCAAGATACAGACTTAAATTTGGAATGCTTTTTTCTGATTAGACAATTGTGGAAATCTATGGGCTCTTTCTGCTCACATATTTAAACTTCAACAGAAACATTTACTTTAAATCAATAAATTGATTTAAACTAGTTTTATAGTTTAAAACTATAAAAATAATTTTCATTAACTGAAATAAAATACAAATAACAAAATGAAATAAAATAAAAACGCTGAAAACTGAAACGTTAAAAAAAAAAACAATACAATAAATTTAAGTTTCGCTTTGGATAAAAGCGTTGGCTAAATAATAAAAATAATCCTGAATAATTTTATTATAAAGGAATTCAATTAATTACACTATTTCATCAATTACTATTTTTGTATTAATAAAACTGAAATATAAAACACTAACACACATGCACATATTACACAGTATAGTATGTTCACACACAGCATATTATTACATACAAAAACTTAAATATATTGTTTTCATACAATTTACACCATTTGCAGTGAATCATGGGTTTAGTTTAGTTTATTCTATTTTAAAGTACACTACCAGTCAAAAGTTTTTGAACAGTACGATTTTTTATGTTTTTTAAAGTGTTTTTTTTGTGTGTGTGTGTGTGTGTGTGTGTGTGTGTGTGTGTTTTTACTATTTAAAATAACTGTTTTCTATTTGAATACATTTTAAAATGTAATTTATTCCTGTGATTTCAAAGCTGAATTTTTAGCATCATTACTCCAGTCACATGATCCTTCAGAAATCATTCTAATATTCTAATTTGCTGCTCAAAAAAATATTTATTTATGTTGAAAACAGCTGAGTAGAATTTTTCAGGTTTCTTTGATGAATAAAAAGTTCAGAAGAACAGCATTTATCTGAAATAAAAATCTTTTGTAATTTTATAAATGTCTTTATCATCACGTTTGATTGATTTAAAGCATCCTTGCTAAATGAAAGTATTAGTACCGACTCCAAGCTTTTAAATGTGAATGTTACAAAATGTTACAAAAGCTTATTATTTCAGATAAATGCTGATCTTTGTATCTTTCTGTTCATCAAAGAATCTTGAACCATCAACTGTTTTAAATAATGATAATGATTCTTCAAACTAATTATTTTGTACATTGCTTAGAACTCTTAAAAACTGCCTATGGAGAAAATGAACGGGGAAGTCCTTCCAGAATCAAGGACAGTAAAAATAGCAGGCAGCCACTTTTGCATTTTATTGCAGATGAAGCATCTGAGCATCAGAGGTTGTGGTAGATATAGACCGAGGATCATCAATTATGGGATGACATCTCAGCGTCATCTGAGCCTGACGTTCGTGACAGACGTGCGTTGAGGGTGCGATGACAGGAGCGTGTCTGTCAGGCAGAGATAGTGGCGCCTAGTGCCTTTTTGACTCTGCTCCTTCCGTGAACTTGCGGAAATGCAATTATTCAGAGAATGAGGTTGACCTGGGCCACTGCGGTTTTAAGTGCCGCAGCAGGGCAACATCCACACCGCTTTAAGATGTCCTCTACGTCCATTTCCATGCTCAAACACCGGAACCGCACTAGTAAACAACTACAAAACAACTACTTTATCTCACAGACAGACATATTTTCGTGGCCTCAGCAGTGTACAGTGTTCCTGGAGGAAATGCCTTTTCACTTTTAGCGGTGTACTGTATGTGTGTGCTGTACAGCACAGGGTGAGAAAAGAAACCCATTATGTTAATTCATTTGTTTATTTAATTAATTATCTCAAGGATGATTATATGCTGCCTTTTAGTATGACACCACAGCTGTGCTTTCTGTCACCAGTGAACTGAGCACATATAATCATGTGCTTGTTTATTTTGAAACAGTATGGGAGGTGCGTGAGCATCTAAACAACAAAACGAAAAACAATGAAAAAGATACTCAGAAAACAAATATTTAAGACATGTCAGGTGAATTGAGGAAATAATACTTGATTTAGCATTTTTATTTTATGACTAACACAAACGAACAACCACAGTTTAGGCCTACTCACACAAAGAGGTAAAAACGATATCTATATTAGTGTTGACAGTAAGGGACAACAATATTAGTTATTAGATTGCAGTTATCGTCTATTTCTTTACATGCTTAAACTCTTTAAAGTCGAATGGATTCTGATTGGCTGTCACCGTTTTTATCGTCCATCAGCTGAAAAAAAAAAAAAATTGTCTAAAAGTGATTCCAACACTATTCTTCGTCTCTGTTGTAATTGTTATAATTGTGGTGTGGACTTCCCTATTCTCATAGAATAAAAATTAGTATTAAAACTTTATAGTCATAGTTATTGTCCTTGGTGTGAACAGACTATTAGTTTCATTTTATGTCCCCCCCTTAATGCTTTTTGTCCATCATCGAACTGTCTTTTACAAAATAAAGGCAAAAGTAGTACTTTTTTAATTATATTCGTGACCTCACAGTTCTATGGTGCCCCCTGGAACTCAGTTCAAAATCATGCTGCATATCTCATACATATGTAAAGATATAAATATGAAACTCGGTATACATATAGATTTCATTGAGGCGGACAACTTTCGCACTGCATGTCATAAGCTCCGCCCAACAGGGCTTTTGTAAAAAGCACATGCATTAACTAGGGTTTTCATCCAAATTGCCACCAAACTTTCTCCTGTCTGTTTTCATCTATTAGAATGACAAATAAATGCATAGAATCAGTAAATGTGTACTGTACTGGCAATCAAAATCATTAAAAAATTCTTATAAATCATTCAGAGTTTTTTATATCCTACCCTTTCTGTGAGTGTATCTGTTTCACGCTCTAGCTATTCTAGAGTAACCCTTTCATTGCTGTGACTCAACAACCAGATTATCAGAGAGTTAAATGCAAATGTTTCCCCATGCCACCGGGGTGGCGGTGCCACTGGGCTTGGGCCCGTCATCGCCACTTGCTGCTATATTTTTATTTGTCTAAAAAGTAAAAAAAACATAAAAACAAGTCTTAACCCTAAAATATACTTCCTTTTGTATGCGTACGCTAGCATATGCATACAGTCGAACTCATATCCTTTCAATATATACTCCATTTGACGTTGTGCGCAAACGCGGGTGTTAGACACGTCTCATACTGTCTCATACCCTCTCACTCACAAGCGCTTGTCAGTGTGAGCGTCTGTTGTTGTTGCAGTCTCTGCTATTTTGTTGTTGTTGTTCTGTCTCTTTAGTTTCGTTTTCTACTGTGAAACAACGGCCCAGGACAGTGTTGCCGTTTTGTGGAATAACTGATTACTCCAAATAACTTCAATGCAGATGTGCGACCTGCGCATACAAAGTATGCACGGTTACAAAAATTGGGAGGTGCATGTACAGTGTGTCCTAATATTCTGATGATGAATTTTGCATCTCTGTTCCTCGTATATGGGGAGAAAGCGAAGTATACTTTGGGATTTAGGGGAGTGATAAATGTTCATGGGAATTATTTAAATGATCTCTTGTGTATATACATGTTCCAAAGGCATTTTGTTTCTTTATGCTTTGTTATATTTGAGGAAAGTTGTGAAAGTTATAGTTGTGGTACATTTTTCCATTAGTTCTAGAATCTAGAATAGAAAAATTATCATATAGACCAACATTTCTAAATTAGTGGAATGATATCTTAAGGATGTCTTGTTTAACCCTTTAACTGTCACCGTCCACTCTGTGGGATGCCTAATCTAATCATGACAAACTATACATCGTTGGAAAGGTCTAAGACTCCTAAATAGATATTTTACCATATTTTGTGTTACAAATTATGTAGTAAAAGTAATAGATTAATATATGTCAAGAGTGCAAATTAAAAAATCTACATCATAACATGAGTTCTGACCTTTGTCACAAAAGACTTTCTCCGTTTCCTTTTTCCCTTTCACGCATTAGATGTTATATGTCAGTTTAAAACTTAAAATCTCAAAATTCATCCTTTGAAAGGCATTTTAAAATCAGACATTGCATTACCACAGAAAATGTACATCAAAATCATAGTACAAAATGTTTTCATTCATGAATTATAAAAATTTAAGTCTCAATAGTGCATTTTTATGTCTGTGTTCAAAAATGGGAGTGACAGTTAAAGGGTTAATTAAGATTTAAGATTTTATTTTATTTTATTTTTTGAATGCCATGAACCTTGGAAATTGTAGCCTGTGATTCTGAAAAAGCGCTTGCCTTTTTTGTGCATAAAATGCATCAGATGGTCCATAAACGGTTTGCTTATGTGCAGTCTGTGGTTGAGATTAATGTGGCTATAACTATGCATGAGGAAATGTGCCAAAACCGGACGTGGAACATCTGTAGAGACATGCCTCAAACTGGTTATGAGATTCAGCTTATAGGCTGCTATACAGCAGATGACACAACAGATGAATAGTTAAGTACAGTTTCATTTTCAAGCAAAGTTTCTCATCAATCAGAAAGAACATTGCTGTGGTAAAAATTTTGGTAGGACATCAATTCACACTCCCAGCATCCAACAGGCCGAGTTTCACAGAGCTGCGCATGGATGCCCTATGAGCTCATTTCATGGCCTGGCAATTGCACGAGGTATCATATGGCGCAATCTGTCTCTTACATTCCCGTAACGAGGGTGTGAAAGGACAATCGCGTGTCACAACGTCGACTCAATTTACAGCGCCAGCAGCATAGCTTTGCATGGCAGGGACAATGTCAGTATGTCAAAATGTGCCGTGAAAATGTCCTCAACCAAAAAAAAAATCAAAAGAACAGAAAAATTGAATGCAGCACTTCAAGATCAAGACTATCAGTAACTATGGTGCCTAATCACAGGAGGTCTCTGCCTATTCAGATGAGTCATCAAGCTCACTTAGCCATGTGAACTCATTGCCAAAACAAGGACAACTAAAGACACTAACCAACTGCAATGGCCAAAACATACCCTCTTTCATACACAGTTTTGATTACAGCTCCATATGTTACACTTTCCGGATGTAACAAGCTTACTTGTTAGCTCAGCCGGCACCGAATTGGACTTAGGATGTGAAATCCTTGTACGTTCATTTGTTCCGATGGGAAAAAAACTATCGCTATCACTATCTATGTCACGAAACATACATGGCAGTACGTATTTAACATCTTGCGAAAAAGTTTCCACAGGTACGTTTTCGTCATGAGATCAGGTTGTTTTTACCCACTATTAGGCCAGATTTACTAACAGCTTGCACCGGCGCAAAACCTCTTTTGGCATTAAAAAACTACTGTCAAAAAATAAGCAATGGACATTTAATAGTCTGGTATTTGCACCCTTATTTTACACCCCAAAGAGCATGTTTTAAAGGGGAAGTTCACTTGCAGAACAAAAATGTACAGGTAATTCCCCCTTATCATCCAAGATGTTCATGTCCTTTCAGTTGTAAAGAAATTGTGTTTTTCAAGGAAAAAAATTAAGGAATGTTCTCTATATAGTGGAATTCTATGGTGCCCATGATTCTGAACTTCTAAATGCAGTTTAAATGCAGCTTCAAAGAGCTCTAAATGAACCCAGCTGAGGAAGAAGGGTCTTATCTAGCGAATTTTCTTTTTCAGTTTATGTACTTTTTAACCTAAAATGCTTGTCTTGTCTAGCTCTGTGTGAACTCTGTGTATTCCAGGTTAATGACAGTTAGGGTATGTTGAAAAACTCCCATTTCATTTTCTCCTCCAACTTCAAAATCGTCCTACATCGCTGTTTTACCTTTTTTTGTAAAGGGTGTTTGACCCTCCTTGCGCGTTCACTTTGTAAACATTGGGTCGGTATTTCTAGAGCCATGTAGGACGATTTTGAAGTTGGAGGAGAAAATGAGATGGGAGTTTTTTGACATACCCTAACTGTATTGACCCGGAATGCACAGAGTTCACGCAGAGCTAGACAAGATGTAAAAAGTATATTGTAAATTGTACATTTTTTTTACAAAATAACAGATCGTTTCACTAGATAAGACTACTCTTCCTCGGCTGGGATCGTTTATAGCCCTTTGAAACTGCATTTTGAAAGTTTGGAACCCGCAGGCACCATTGAAGTCCACTATATGGACAAAAATCCTAAAACATAATTTCTTTACGACTGAAGAAAGAAATACATGAACATCTTGGATGACAAGGGGTGAGTAAATTATCTGTAAATTTTTGTTCTGGAAATGAACTTCTCCTTTAATCCATTTTTCGCCTGTGTTGTTACTAGATTGCACACAAATGATTATCATTGGCTCTGCTTGTTTGCGACCCTACGCTCTTAAAATTAAAGGTGCTTTAAAAGGTTCTTCAAGCAATGCCATAGAAGAACCATTTTTGGTTCCACAAAGAACCATTCAGTCAAAGGTTCTATAAAGAACCATCTCTTCCTTACCTTTTTATAATCTGAAGAACCTTCTTTTGCCACAAAGAACCTTTTGTGAAACAGAAAGGTTCTTCAGATGTTTAAGGTTCTTTTTGGAACCATTTAGACAAAAAAGGTTCTCCTATGGCATCGTGAAGCACCTTTATTTTTAAGAGTGTACGCTCATTTGCACTGCTCTTGGTATACTGCGTTAGTTATTTTGGAAATGACCTGGCTGGATCTGTGTTCTTTAATTTGCACATTGTCAGTAGACCACCCACAAAACCTTCCACTCACAACGGCCCTTCTATGGGATTGCGTTCTCACACTAATTTGCCCTGTTCAGTACATCTGTCACTTAAAGAAATCTGAGAGCTTTCTGACCCTTAATGGATAGCAACGCAACTGACACATTCAAAGGCCTGGAAAGGTAGTAAGGACATCGTTAAATTAGTCCATGTGGCATCAGTGGTTCATCTGTAGTGTTATAAAACTACAAGAATACTTTTTATGTACAACACAAAAAATACATAAAAAAAAATTCTCCTCAAATTTCTGGAAGGCCCTGTAGTACATCTACTGCCCCCTGATCTAAGGGGCAAATCTAAATTATTTTCTGTGGAAATCAAAGTTGTCGATAGGGCTTAATTAAACCTTGAACGTTTTGTTAAGACAAATATTAGGCAAATGATTTTTTACCTATTCAAGACCACAGTCAATCCTAGACTGCATATTGATCCAGTCCTTATCAACTGCTAGGAGAAAATTAGATTTTGTCCTGCTTTGTGGTATCTAATCATCTTGTGCTACTGTAATGTGTTTTTGAATGTCAGAAAAACAACTGGACTGACCTACAGTGATCTCTTCCAGCAATGAGAATGCAGATGTTTTTATGCTGTGAGAATGATTTCCCACAGTCCAGTGTGTCAGAGAGAGCACCACAACCGCAAACATGTGTATGATTTCAAATGCAGCTCTCAGAGGAATACAACAACAGAGCCATTATCAACTGAGAGCTTAGTCAATCAATGCCTACGCCGCTGCCACGGGGTCAGAGATGTCAGCCTTAATGTTGTTATTAATTGTGTGTGTTTATGTGGAATAGGCTCTTTGTGCTTGGTGGGATGGATTTGCAAATGAGAAGCTCTGCTGTGAATCAGGCTTCACTGAACTGCCTCACTCTCTCTCAGCAGTGAGAAAAGATGGAAAGATTTAACAAAGAAGAGGGAGGTGGTTTCAAATGAGAACAACTGAAATCATATTTCTCTTTATAGACAAGGCACCATGGTTACACAAAGTACCTCACTGCGGCCTGTGGGCGGGTTTTTCCATTGGGCAGAGTAGTGAGAAGCCAGAGTGATACACCTGTGTGTGTGTGTGGATCTCACTGGAGGTAAAACAGATCTGGGTTAATAAAAGCCAAGCGAACACCCAGTGAGCTGAGAGGAAACAGAGTGATCCCTCGAGATATGGGAGACAGGAAGAAACAAGGACTGAGCAGAAACATGATTGTAGGTAGACACAGAAAAACTGGAAAAATCACACTGTACATCTCACAAAGGATATTATTTTCATGACAGTTCAGTACATTTTCCCACAAATTCTCATTGCTTTAATGTAGCGATGTCAAAATCATCAAAAATACATTTTCATTATTATTTGTTTTTTTTTTAAGATTTATTTTTGCTTTTATTATGATATGACAGTATTTAGACAGAAAGCAAAGTGGGAGAGAGGGGATCAGGAAAAGTCCATGCCAGGGCTACATTTTTATTATTAAAATCACTATAAATTAATTAGAACAAATACTGTTGTATTTTTTGTGAATTTTATGTTAATATTGTCTAAAACAAGTGATCATTTAATTTCATCCCTTTTGTAATCTTATTTCCTGTGATTGAAATATTTCATACAATACCATTCAAATGTTTTTTGAACAAAATTGTGTTTTGAAACAAGCGTTTATTTGATATAAAAATATAGTAAAAAGTAATGTAACATTGAAATAATGTTTCTAATTTTATTTTCTGTGAATCTCATACACTGCCATTTAAATGTTTTTTTTTTTAAATAAATTGTGTTTTCAAGCATTTATTTGATAAAAAAATACAATAAAAACAGTAATATTGTGAAATATTATTTCAATTTAAAAATAATGTTTTCTATTTCTATAAGGTTAAATAGCATTATTTCTATTTCCATTTCTATTTATTTATTTTTAAATATATATTTTTCTTGTGATGACAAAGCTGAATATACAGCAGCCATTACTTCAGTATTTAGTGTCACATGATCCTTCAGAAATCATTCTAATACGCTGATTTATTATAAGCAGTTGTGCTGCAAAATATTTTTTGGAACCTGAGATACTTTTTTCAGGATTCTTTGTTGAATAAAAAAAAAAAAAAAAAAAAAAAGCAAAATAGATTTTTTTTTTTTAAACAAAAAAGTCTTTACTATCACTTTTTTTAAATAAATTTAACACATCCTTGTTCAATAAAAATATTAATTTCTTTTAAAAAAGAAAGGAAAAAAATTACCCCAAACTTTTGAACAACAGTGTATATTGTTACAAAAGATTTCTATTTTGAATAAATGCTGTTCTTTTTAACTTTTCATTAAACAAGAAATCCTGAAAAAGCATCACAGGCTCCAAAAAATATTTTGCAGCACAAATGATTCCAATATTGATAATAAATCAGCATATAAGAATGATTTCTGAAGGATCATGTGATGCTGAAGTCTGAAGTAATTGCTGATGAAAATTCAGCTTTGATCACAGGAATAAATTATATTTTAAATGAAAATAGAAAACTTATTTTAAATTGCCATAATATTTCACAATATATATATATTTTTGTATGAAAGCCACCACTGTATAAAGAATAAAAAAAGGTCATTTTAATTTTTATCTCACTATTCTGACTTTTTTCTCTTTACATCTCGTAATTCTTTTTTTAATATAAACTCGCAATTCTGACTTTGTCGTCTCAGAATTTGCATGATATAAACTCACAATTGCAGGTTATAAAGTCAGAATTGTGAGATATAATGTCCAATTATAAAGGGGGGGGGGGACTGATATTTTCAGAGTTTCAGAGTTTATATATTGCAGTTCTGACCTTTTTCCTCAGACCTTATACAAACTCACAATTGCGAGTTAGAAAGTCAATATTGCAGGAAACTTGCAATTGCGAGAAATAAAGTCAGAATTGCAAGATATAAACTTGCAATTTTGACTTTTTGTCTCAGAATTGCATTATACAAACTCACAATTGCGAGTTATAAAGTCAGAATTGCTGGTTATAAACTCACAACTAAGAGAAATAAAATCAGAAAAGCTTTGAAACAGCAGTACTGTATATGGTGGACTAGAAGCGAGGTTTCTGTCTGCCTTATAAATCACATTACCAACCACAAATAAATTGTTTTCCAATAAAGTATGGCATAAAATAGTTCCCAGTGTGTGTTATCAATCTTGTATCCCAAACAGATGTTGATGAGCAACAATCAGCTGGATTATCAGCATCAGAAACTGTATCAGAAAAATAGAGTATTAGTTTTTATAAGTTTTTAAGATTTGGCTTTGTTTTTAGCTTTAATTTACTTGCTTATTAATTAGTTCAAAAGTAAAATAAATCTGATTTCCACTTCAACCACTAGCTGTTTTTGTACACGCCGTATAAATTACACACTGAAATAGCTTGACCTTTATTGATATTCATGCATTTCCAAGACGCAATTGCGAGACACGCAATCCCCCGTCCGCAGGGACACACGCATGCACGCAAGTACGGCTCCTGAAAGATTTACTTAGGTCCCAAATCTATTGATTTGTTCCATCTGGTTGCATTGATCCTTCACACATCTATTGTTCAGTCAATAAAGGTCAACTAATTAGTTTCTTTATCGGTGCTAAACATAATAAGCAGCTAAAAAAGGAAGTATCTATAGATGATTATTATGTTGCTCCATGATGAAGAAAGTCTAGCAAGTTCTTTAAATTTTTAGGTGAACTATTTCTTTAACAGAGCAAAGCTTTACTGCATCGGTGCAGAACTTCAAGATCCCAAACATGTTGTATTTTTAAAAAGACGACAAGTCAGACACATAAAATAACAACTGAGGTAAATAAATAAGGTGTACAACGTGCTGAAAAATACTATGGCTCAGCTTTTGGCGTGAAACATATTTCACATGTACAATGTCACCTCTCCTTAGTAACACGCTCATTTTTTTTAATTGTAGACGCTTGGCAGACTCATTCATTTTTCTCAAGCCGTTTCCAAAGGCCATCCGATAGTACCTGCCTGTTGAGAAGATTTAAAGTGAGTGATTTAAAGTCTGTCGGCAGAGCAACAGGCAAAGAACGAGGAGGTTTTTTATCACACTAATCTCTTAGTAGGAGGTTAGTAAAACAGCTAAAGATTCAGCCCAAGGTGCAGGAGGACAGATTAAAGAGAAACTTGTTATTTAGGGGAGACTGAGCGAGAGAGAGCTGGAGCTTCCTGTAGCACCAGCTGCGTTTCAGAAGCACTGCTTAATGAGATAAACATAGGTTCTTCAAATCCTCAAAGGACCTCAAGCTAATAGTCTCGTCCCTGGGTGGTGTGAATGCAGATATGGGCTCTGTGCACGCACCTGCTTGTGAAAATATAGAACCGGTGATGAAAGACGTTGCATGTGTTGCATTTTAGAAAGGAGTCTGTGACTAGAGCTGGATTAAGCTCCCTTTACAAATTATAAAAAAAAGTGTAACCTTTGTGAATGAAGCATGAATCTAAAAATATGTAGACCAGTGACACTTTCACTCATTTTTGCCATAGACCTTGAATGGTTGAATACACACACTTGTATTGTTAAAATGCCTGACTTTTCAAGTATCTGTTTAAAAATAATAATTTAGGTCTTAAAACCAAACATCTGTAACAGTATTGGATCCGGGCAGCTGTTTAAGTGACGGCAGTCATTCAGGTTAATCAAACAACAACAGAAAGAAAATCTCTCACTGCTCTTGACTAAATCACTTCAATAAGAAGAAATATATATTTAATTTACACAGTAAAGGATATGCATTGTTTTTATACATTTGATTACTTTATACAATGTATGTAGCATTTCTCATTTATTTGCTCTACTTTTTTGTCCTATTGCTTGTAATTATTTTCTTATTCTTATTTAATAGCTGATGTCTGCTTGTCTTCAGAGAGCTTGAGATTTTTTTAAGCTAGTATTATTATTACTGACACTGGTAAATTAATAATCTTATGCCTTCATTTGAAAACCAGATTGTTTCAAGTTGTTTTTATGCATTCAAATAATTAGATATGCTTAAGCAGAGTTTGGTAACAATAAAACAGAAGGTGAGAAAAAAATAAAATTTCATAGGGCCCTAAACATTTTTGTTAAACTTTTAATAAATTGATGTTATATTGCATATGTTTCATAATTTTTATTAATTATACTTGCTTTTCGATTAATAAAATGTAATTTAACCATTAAAAAAAGAGTCCAGAAAAACTGAAATGGAGAAAACGGAATCCAGAAAAATTAAAATGGAAAAAAACAGAATTTGGTTAAAAAAAAAAAAAAAAAAATTGGAAAAAAAATAAAATAAAATGGATTTCGTAGTCATCAAACAACAACAGAAAGAAAATCTCTCACTGCTCTCGACTAAATCACTTCTGTAACTTTAATAAGAAGAAATACATATTTAATTTAAACAGTGAAGAATATGCAATATTTTTATACATTTGATTATATTATATATGTAGCATTTCTCATTTATTTGCTCTACTTTTTTGTCCTATTGCTTGTAATTATTTTCTTATTCTTATTTAATAGCTGATGTCTGCTTGTCTTCAGAGAGCTTTTTTGATTTTTTTAAAGCTAGTATTATTATTACTGACACTGGTAAATTAATATTTTATGCCTTTATTTGAAAACCAGATTGTTTCAAGTTGTTTTTATGCATTCAAATAATTAGACATGCTTAAGCAGAGTTTGGTAACAATAAAACAAAAGGTGAGAAAAAAATAAAATTTCATGGGGCCCTAAACATTTTTGTTACACTTTTAATAAATTGATGTTATATTGTATAAGTTTCGTAATTTTTATTAATTATACTTTTTGATTAATAATATGTAATTTAACCATTACAAAAACTGAAATGGAAAAAATGGAATCCAGAAAAATTAAAATGGAAAAAACAGAATTTGTTTAAAAAGAAAAAAAAAAAAAGGGAATTTGGAAAAAAAATAAAATGGAATTCATAGAGTCCTAACTATTGACAGTGGATCTCTTTTGCCAACAAGACTTCATCAAAGTTTTGGTAATATGATTAAACAGAACGGCATCTTTCAAATGGCTAGACAGTATAGCTATTTTTCTGCCATTAAAGTTATTGACCTAGAAGTAAAAACTGACTATAGAAAAAGTCACTTTAAGCCCAAAGTATACTTCAACGCATACAGTCAAATGCGTAGTTTTTCAAAGTATACTCCATTGGATGTTGTGCACGAATGCAGACGGTCGACAAATGCGCTCTAGAAAGTTTCATCCGTGTCCAGATCTGCTCAACAGTATATTCTCCCATAAGTTATGACCGATAACAAATATTTTTGATCTCTTTTAAACTAAAGCTGAGCAGTCTCATACCCTCTCGCTCACAAGCGCTTGTCAATGTGAGCGTCTGTTGTTGTTGCAGTTCTCCACTATTTTGTTGTTGTTGTTCCGTCTCTTTAGTTACGTTTTCTACTGTGAAACAATGGTGTTTGTCACCCTGTGGAACAGCTGATTACAGCAAAACAATACTATTCTGATGATGAAATTCGCGTACGTGCACTGTACGTTGTCCCTCATGTACACGTAGAAAGTGAAGTATACTTTGGCCTTTACCCTAATGCCCTCTGTAGGACCCCCTATGGCCACAATGAGAATGCAACACAACTGCTTTGCACGTTATTGCGTTCTGAGGAATTTAATTTCAGAATGTTTGATAAAGTTTTGATAAAAGACAGATACAGCTGTACTGCTTCCTTTCCGAAAACAGTCAAGCTCATGGAGGAGTGTTGTGAGTGGAGCTAAAGAGCCACGAGCATGCAAAGCACATCAACATAAAACATAGACAAAAACACTATTTACTTAACCCTCTAACTGTCACTCCCTAGCTTGAACATAGACATGAAAATGAACTATCCAAAGTTACATTTTTATAATTCATGAACAAAAACATTTTGTAATATGATTTTGATGTACAATTTCCATGATAATGCAATGTCTGATTTTAAAATGTTTTTCAAAGGATGAATTTTGAAGTTTTCAGCTGATATATAATTTCTTAAGATTTCTATTGCGTGATAGGGAAAATGACAACGAAAAAGTCTTTTTGTGACAAAGGTCAACTCCTGTTATGATGTGGATTTTTGAGGTGCACTCTTGTCATAAATTAATCTAATATTTTTCCTACATAATTTGTAACACAAAAAAGTGGTAAAATATCTATTAAGGAGTCTTAGGGGACGGTGACATTTAAAGGGTTAAATTAACTATGGCTAACAATCTTTTCAAATTTGACACAGAAATACTCTGTCATACATCCAACTTGTTTTTGAGACTTCGACCATGTTTAGCGTGAGAATCCAACTATTTAGCAGTGAAAATACGTCAGAATGCACGAAATAGCATTAGACATCCCCTTTAGATCAAGCTTTGTTTGGGTTTTTTATCTTGGAGCAAGGTGAAATATTGAACCATTTCCTAACAAATGGGTGCCATTTTGCTTTTTAATTACAGTTGCAATCTATTACATGTTCTGCTAATAAACCTGGCTGACTTGATTTTGTAACACCTACTTTTGCAGAATACCTCATCACTATTTGTCCATGTTTATCATTTTAAAAAATGTAGATGAACTGAAACTGATTTTTTGTTCTCTTTATTTTAATAGGTCTATCAATATATGCATGAAACAATAACAGTGAATGGCTGTCCAGAGTATCAAGCACGCGCCACAGCTAAGGTAGGTCTGACTTTATTTATTTCCAAATAACCTGCTCTGTGTTTCTATATTACACATATAATTATGTATCCACCTTATTTTTCCCATAAGAGTGGGCGTTGACATTTGTACATTTTATGGGTCTGGCTTTCCGCATCCATGCAAAGTGTCTTAACATATTGTTTTAATGTACTTATCTTAATTGTGAACATGCTGGTTTGTAGTGCAGATAGTTTTATTCTTTACTGCATGTTGTTATACTTTTTACTTCCCTATAGCGGCTAATGAACCGGACGTCTCGTCTATAGGCTTTACTTCCATGTTGAAGAATAAGGTGGATACTCTAGACTAATAATAACAACCCTTTCTGTCATCTAATGAGCAATAAGATGAAATCCATTAGGAACATTTTCAAAATGTGTTTCTCCGCAAACTGTCTTGATTTGATCAACATAATCAGCAATTAGCCTGACCTGCACGCAACCACTTGCCAGTTGCTCTTCAGACACTGCTACTGAAACAGCATTCATTTAGATTCATACTGTGTGAAGAGTGCACTCTTGTGAGAAAAAGAGGAGACATAAAAACGAAAGGGGGAGGGGGGCAGTGGAATTGCTGAGTACTGGATGAGCAGAAGTGCCTTGCTGAATCTTTAGTGGGAGAATTTCAACCTCACTACAACACTGGTTTCTTCTGGGATGGGTCACTGGGATGGGCCAGTTAAATGTGGTAATTTATGAGTCACTGCAGCATGCCTGATATCTTAGATTGACTTTAATTATATTTTGAGGAATGGATACTTTGCACACCTGAATGGCTGCAGGCAGGTGCGTTTGACAGATATGAATAAAAGAATAGGCTAAAGCTTGCAAAAAATCTCTCTTAATTCAGTGCTTTCAGATTTTTTCCACATATAAGAGTTATATGAAAAGAGCTATAAATTTGCATTTGTAAGTTTTTTTTATGCACACTACTATACGATTTAGTTTTTGAAAGTAATCTCTTATATATCGAAGCCCGTTTTTGCCACCCAATAAAAAAAATGAAAAAGGTAATTGCGATTTTTTATCTTACAGTTCTGACTTTTGTCTCACAATTGCGAGTTCACATCTCATGAGATACAAACTCACAAGTGTGAGTTATAAAGTCAGAATTGCAAGATATAAAGTCCGAATTGTGGGATAGAAATTCACAATTATCAATTTTTTTCTCTAAATTGAGAGATATAAAATCGCAATTGCGAGTTAAAATGTCTGAATTGCAAGATAAATTCACAATTCTGACTTTTTCTAGCAATTGCGGGATCTAAATTCCCAGTTCTAATTTTTTTTCTCAGAACTAAGATATTAAGAATTACGAGATATAAAGTCTTAATTTTGGGGTATAAACTCGCAATTATCACTTTTTTCTCAGAATTATGAGATATAAAATCGCAGGTGTGAGTTATAACTTATAAGTCTGAAATCCGAGACAAACTCACAATTCTGACTTTTTTTGAGATATAAAATTACAATTGCGAGTTATGAAGTCAGAATTGCGTCATTTAAAGTCAGAATTGCGGTATATAAAGTTGCAATTATCACTTTTTTTCTCGGAATGATGACTGACTTTTCTCATAATTACGGGATTTAGACTCGCAATTCTGACTTTTTTTCTCTCAAAATTGTGATATAAACTCGCAATTTTGAGTTATACAGTCATAATTGTGAGATATAAAGTCACAATTGTGGGATATCAACTCACAATGATCACTTTTTTCTCAGAATTGTGAGACATAAACTTGCAAGCACGAGTTATAAAGTCAGAATTGTGAGATATAAAATAACTTGCAAGTTATAAAGTCTGAATTGCGAGACAAACTCACAAATCTGAATTTTTTATCAGGATTGAGAGTTTGTATCTCACAACTCTGACTTTTTTCTCTGAATTGTAAGATATAAAATCGCAACTGCGAGTTATAAAGACAGGATTGTTAGACAAACTCACTATTCTGACTTTTTTCTCAGAACTGCAAATTTGCATCTCGCAGTTCTGACTTTTCTCGTAATTACGGGATATAAACTCGCAATTTTGACTTTTTTCTCAAAATTGTGTGATATAAACTCGCAATTGTGAGTTATACAGTCAATTGTGAGATATAAAGTCAGAATTGTGGGATATAAACTCACAATGATCTTTTTTTTCAGAATTGTGAGACAAACTTGCAAGCACGAGTTATAAAGTCAGAATTGTGAGATATAAAATGACTATTGCAAGTTATAAAGTCTGAATTGCGAGACAAACTCACAAATCTGAATTTTTTATCAGGATTGAGAGTTTTTATCTCACAATTCTGACTTTTTTCTCTGAATTGTAAGATATAAAATCGCAACTGCGAGTTATAAAGACAGGATTGTTAGACAAACTCACTATTCTGACTTTTTTCTCAGAACGACAAATTTGGATCTCGCAATTCCGACTTTTCTCGTAATTACGGGATATAAACTCGTAATTCTGACTTTTTTTCTCAAAATTGTGTGATATAAACTCGCAATTGTGAGTTATACAGTCATAATTGCGAGATATAAAGTCAGAATTGTGGGATATAAACTCACAATTATCACTTTTTTCAGTTTTTAATATAAACTCACAATTATCACTTTTTTCAGTTTTTTTCAGTTTTTATCAGTTTATTGTGAGACATAAACTTGCAAGCACAAGTTATAAAGTCAGAATTGTGAGATATAAAATAACTATTGCAAGTTATAAAGTCCGAATTGCTAGACAAACTCACAATTCTGACTTTTTTCTCAGAATTGCAAATTTGTATCTCACAATTCAGACTTTTTTTTCTAAAAAATGTGAGATATAAACTCGCAAAAATGACTTTTTTCAGAATAGCGAGTTTATATGTCACAATTCTGGATTAATAACCCAAAATTGCGTGTTATAAAATCAGAATTACAAACTATAAACTCACAATTCTGAGAAAAAAAAAAATTCTGAATTGCAAGATGCAAACTCGCAGTTGGGAGAAAAAGTCAGAACTGTGGGATTAAAAGTCACAAATACCCTTTTTATTTTTTATTAAGTGGCGGAAACGGGCTTCCATACTTATGCTCACTAAGGCTGTTGAAGTTAAAAAATAGTTTTATTTTTAAAACATCTTGAGACTGCTGTTCTGTTTCAGTCCTGCTCCGTTTTTAGAATAAAAGATTAAAAAGATCCTAACCCTGAATCTTAAAACTAGCCTAATTATGGAGGGCTCTTTAAGACCGATTACTCGACTAGTCATTCAAGCAAACCACCAACTACCTGATTGCGAAACTATGTACTTAAGCACATCCCTACATCACATAAAGGGACATACACCGATCAGCCAAATGTGAGAGCCCTGCCAGTTAAAGGCCACACCGCCGTCCACAGAGTTCCACCCACCAGCTCTCTCCGCATGGGTGCACAGACCAGCAGACTCATGCACAGTTACACCTTTAGACACAAAGAGCGAGACAGAAAACACAAAACACACTTGGATGCTACAAAGGATGCTGAGCGGTACCCTGCAATACCTTTTTTTTAAACTAGCTCAATAGGCCGCACTTGTGGGTGTTGTTCTAATTGTGTTTTGATCCCAATTAGGCTTGCGTTCAGTGTAATAGTCTATTAATTATGCAAATCCGAATGAATACAGAAGACTTTACTAGTTATTGAGGCCGCTCTTTGCATGTCAATATGTTAAAATGTCTCCTTACATACACTAATGATTGCATTTTTAAGAAGTCATTAGGATTGGGTATTGAGAACCGGTTCCATTTTAGAACCGGTTTCAAATTTCCAAGATCTGGGCATTCGATAAGACACGTGCATTTCGGTTCCGCTTAATGATTCCTGCGTTCGCATTTTAATGTGATTTTAAAGTTTAAAATCAAACCATTTAAGCGCAGGAAGGGAAAAAACCTGCGCTCTGTTTGTGTGCACCGCGCACAGCTGAACAACGGTCCCGATGCGGGGTCCCGGCCTGTGTTCGTTCTCGAACCATTTCGTGCATTTCCACTGCAGGAAAGGTCGTTCCGGGCCGGATCTGACTTCTCTTTCACTTTTACCACCCAATATGCACAAAATACGTCAGTATATCATCATAAACACAGCCGCTTTTTGTTGAAAGTGAAAGTAAACAGATAAGAGAGAAAACGCATGTTCAACAGTAAGAGACAGTAACCTAATAAACGTGCTGCCTGACATTAATGTTAATGCAAGAACAAAAAAATCATTCACTCATCTTGACTGAATATCCTTCGTAACTTTAGTGAGTTAATCTATATTTTATATATGAAAAGAAAACTATGCAGTTTTAAGCTTTTGATTTTAATTTATGTACCTGTAATTTGTTCAATTGTATTTATTTATGCTCTTACTAATTTATTAGCTTGTTCCTATTGTATTACTGACTGTTTACTTACTTTTAACAGTTTAATGTTTGAAATTGATATTAGTCGTTTATTAGTTGTTTTTGCTGTGGTATTTTTGTTAAAACTATAGGCAAAAGTTGTTCTGTAGGCTGCTGATTTTTGCTTTGAGAAAGCTTTGTAAAAATACAGAATAGAAAAGTTTGACCTAATTTTTATTAACTTTTTAATGTTATTGGAATCGAAACTAGGAATTGTTAAGAATCGGAATCGATAAGCAGAATCGGAATCGATAAAATTCAAACGATACCAAACCCTAGGAGTCATATTACAAAAAAAAAATCTAAATTTCCTTGATTTTTCAAATGTATGTACTATGAAACAGACACACTGCAAGTTTCAGAACTAAAGCTTCTTTCCAAGTCCAAAAAAAATGTTGTTGAACATGACCAACCATTTTTACACATCAAGGATGTCTATTCAGTGTTCAGCGACTTTGCCCGCTCAGTCATGGTGAAGTATTAAGGAGGAAGTAGAGATGCAATTCATAAACATTTTTATTCCATATGGTATATAACTAAGAATAATGTGCCCTTCAAGTGCAGTCCGAAATATCATAAATACGAGCTATGCACATGAATGACCAAACAAAGTTATATTTACAAGTGGGAAACTCAGCATTCTAGATGATACATGAGTTGCCTAGATCTCTAATAAACATAGTATCATATATGTATAATCTATATATAGAGATCAGTGAGCAGAAAGCCTGTAGTGAATTGCAATAAATGATTTTACAAGTTATTTTCATTTTACATGCATATTTTACTCATTTTAAAGGCATGATGTTTGGAACAGCTTGTAGACAACAAGTGTGAACTTAATCACTCGACTTTCGCTGCTTTATTTATCACAAACATTTTATTTTAAGCTACTTCCACGTTATGATTCCAACTTGCATGTTTGATCTGTCATAATAATGATGAATGCAGACGGTACAAGTTTTCAAGGCACTTGAGGGCACCATGAGAGTAAGATGAGTGGAGAAACGTTGTGCTGTTCTTAGCTCTGCATAATGTGAAGAGTGACTAAAGCTTATTTTTATAAAAGTAGAAGTAATGATGTTACTGCGTAATTTAACAATTTCATAGAGAAAATGGCAGATGCTTTACAATGTCACACTTCGTTCCAGCCCACTTAAGGATATCATCAACTCAATTTTTGAGCACGTTTTAATAAAAAAGCATGCTGGAAATCTCACATTCATTCCTTTAGAATATTCCTTAAAGCTTGTGTTGGCGACATCAGTAACCAATGAGGGTGGGGTTTAGCGAAGGGTCAATTATGAGTTTTTGAGTGCAAAACAACCTTGACTAACATTATAAGCGGGCCTTGGGGGAAAAATAAAATGAAAAACAAATTTATGACCTTAATATTTAATTAGGCCCTCATCCTATCATCGCTGAAGGACAAGTTTTAGAGGTGACTTATATTTTGGTATTAGCGGTTTTATGATCTAAAATGACTTTCCTCTGTCTAATCTCTTGATTGGTTGGCAATTCATGCACAGCATACGCTTTTGGAATTTTTTATGATTTAAAGTCCTTGTCATTGATTCAGAGTCATAATACATTTTTAATGACACTTGCTACTTCTAAGACGCTGGTGCAGATATTGTCAGTGACATATAGGCTTTGGGTTCCGACATAATGAAAACAAAGCAGTAATTTTAACCGATAGCGTGACTCATTTGAGTGGTGTTGTAATAATATAGAACTATACTATGGTAATGGCACTTATATAGAAAACAGCGGTACTTAGTGTAATTAGTATGCTCAGCAAGGAGGTCTCGCCAGATGAGCAGAATTAGCATATCAATTAAAGTTCTAATGCAGGATGTAAATTACAAAAGTCTTATAGGGCCTCAAAGCAACTCGCGTGGTCACTTTGAAACGTTACTATAGGTTTCAAAAAGCATGCTGGACTCAAATCACTAGCAAAAGGGCAATTAGCATGTCTGAGCAGCTTGCATCTGCGTGCCGTTGGGACAGTTTTCAATCGATGGCACATAAATAGGATGAAGAACAGCTCTAAAAGCCCCAGTCATCCTTTGGGATCCCCTGCAGCAATTGTCAATGAGCTCCATTTGGCTCCATCCAGCTTGCATTTTTTCCATGCACCATGTGCATTGCTGATGTAAATGTTAAAAGCCAATATTCATTACCAGTAGAGATTCTGTGTGAAGACCGTGTAATTATTTAAAATGTAATTTGTGAGGCATACAATGAGCTTGAATGAGCCGTTGCTCAGAATATTGTGAATTCCACTGGGTTATGTCCTAAAATTCCACTACAGGTGGCATTAAATAGATAGTTTACCCAAATTACAACTGTTTTATTTTATGCTTAAAGGAGAAGTTCAATTCCAGAGCAAAAATTTACGGATCTCAACCCGTTGTCATCCAAGATGATCATGTCTTTCTTTCTCAAGTCGTAAAGAAAATATGCTTTTTAGGAAAACATTTCAAGATTTCTCTCAATATAGTGGACTTCTATGGTGCCCCCGAGTTTGAACTTCCAAAATGCAGTTTCAGTGCAGCTTCAAAGGGCTCTAAACGATCCCAGCCGAGGAAGAAGGGTCTTATCTAGCAAAATGATTGGTTATTTTTTTTTTAAATTTACAAATGCTCGTCCTGTCTAGGCATGTCGAAAAACTCCCATCTCATTTTCTCCTCCAACCTCAAAATCGTCCTACATTGTTGTTTTACCTTTTTTTGTAAAGGGCGTTTGCCCATTGCATGTTCACTTTGTAAACACTGGGTCGGTATTTCTGCAGCGATGTAGGACAATTTTGAAGTTGGAGGAGAAAATGAGATGGGCACCATAGAAGTCCATTATGTGGACAGAAATCCTGAAATTTTTTCCTCAAAAAATGTAATTTCTTAATGACTGAAGAAAGAAAGAAAGATTACAAGGGGGTGAGTCTGTAAATTTTTGTTCCGAAAGTGAACTATTCCTTTAACCTTGTGTCAACCTGTGTGGTAATTTTCTGTGGAAAATAAGGAGAAATTCTAAAAAATGTCCCAATTCATCTCAGTTACAATTTAAACAATATATTTTATTTCTGAACTTATGTTCGGCTATTCTTTAATAGTTAACATTTAACTTTTTTTGAATTTTTCGCATCATCAGTCATCAAAGCTCTGTAAATATTCTACCTGATCTCATGACGAAAATGTACCTGTGGGAACTTTTTCGAAAGATGCGAAATATGTAGCGCCATGTACGTTTCGTGACATATTTGATGTGAAATGTCTACTGAGTGGTGCTAAAAAAGTCTTTGTTTTTTCCCCCGGAACAGATGAACGTACATATGGTATGTTTTCTGTGATGTTGGTTTTGTATGCGTCACTGCAGTTCTGAAGTGAAACGTCCATTGAGTGGCGCTATAACTCTAATACTCTAAAATAACGTACCATCTGCACTACACCAAAACCTACCCGACAAAAGCGGATGTGACGTAAAAACACAATCGCAAGCATGCCGTTTTAGCTTGTTTTTTAATCTCACATCTTTCTGCTCTTTCCTCGCAAGTCACGCTTTTCACGGGATTAGTACCCAAGGATTCCGCATCCCAAGTCCAATTCTGTGCTGAGCTATCGAGCAAGCTTGTTACATCTACAAACTGAAACATATACTGTTATCATAACTGTGTATGAAAACAATTACAAGTGCTCGCTGTTTTACCCGTTTCAAAATGCAGTGATATGTACTTATTGGTACATATTACACGTCTTGTGAAAAAGTTACCACAGGTATGTGACGGAGATCGACTTTAAATTTCACCAAGCTGATTACACACTAAAAACAGATTATGTTTTCATGCTAATTAACGCCATTATATTGTTCATTCAAGAGGCAGAGGTGTTTATGACACAAGAGGCAGGATTTATTGCATGAACCAATCACAACCGATTGGTTAAAACTCAATGGGCTCAGGGGCGGTGAGAGAGATGTGGACTCCTGTTGTAACTTTACCTGCTGATGTCGCTGTTGGACACTGATTCTTTAGAAAAACAAGTGATTTGTGCAATTTCTAAAGTCATATTTTGCACCCTTGCCTCCTTAGATAAAATGAGTATTTGATTCTTGACAGCTGAATGAACTATTGATGGCTTCGCATGAAGATTCTTCAAACTTCTTTCAACAGAAAAATATAAAACCAGACAGGTTTGAGATGACACAAGAGTATTTAAATAATGGTGATTTTCAGTTTTCTGACTTCCTGCAATCCAGGAACTGAAACAGTAGAAGCACTATCAACACCAAGGTCATGGGCTCTATTTATGGGGAATGCAGTGTACTGACAAAATATATAAACCTGAATGCAATATAAGTTGCTTTGTACAAAACCTCTTGCTAAATGTAAATATTAAACTATACATTTAATAAGTGCATCATCTTTTAAATCTTTTAATCATGGGCAAAATGATGATTTACAATTCGACTAGGCAAATGAAAGAGTCCAGGCTTCAAAAATGTTTGTTATATATCTACTTCCTTTTTCCTTAGAGAGGATGTAGCTGTGAAGGTCGAGGAACCGGGAAGAGGGTGTCTTGCATGCAGAACACTTTCAAACAGCATTTCTTTCAGTGCGACACGAAACATTCAGACAGGGAAGGTGCTGTTCTTTCAGTTTCAGAGATCAGAAAACTGCTTGGTTTGCCATTTGGGAATCTGGCGCCTTGCAAAGTCTCCAAAAATCCTTGGTGTTTTTTTCTCACTGTTTCCTGTGTGTGTGAATGCCTTAATAATGAGTGGGGCCCCACAGTGCTGCACCTGTAGCTACAGTGTGGATCAGCGGGAAGTGCTTTTGTCTTCCTTCACATTCTCTGACTCCTGGTGGTTGCACTTGGCTAACAAGCTCTGAAGTCTGAGGAATTCAGACGACAATGCAGGCAGTGGTGCAGGATGCACCTATCGGATGCACTTTCTCTTTCTGCTTAATTTAGAGCATAAACAGAACATATTCTCACACTCTAAAAAATGCTGGGTCAAAAACAACCCAACTTGGGTTATTCGGCAACCCAGTGCTGGGTAAATATTGAACAGAACACATGCTGTGTTATTTTGACCCAGCTGGTTGGGTTAAATGTTTTACCAAACACGCTGGGCTATTTTATTTATGTCAACTATTGTTTAAAAATGATTATAAAATGGAACTTATAAAAACACACAAAGAATTACTAGAGACAACACCAATAATTAAAAGATGAACATTTATTATTAAGTAAGAACACATGGACAAAATACAAGACAAAATTGAATTTATTTGGGTGAATACAGCATAGTTTACAATATTACATACATTTAAACTCGTTTAACAAACATTTTAGACATAAAAATGAATATTTAAAAGTAGAATTTTAACTTTAGTGTATTCAACCGTTCTCTGTAATCACTTTTTTTACTGAAATAGCGCTGATTCTCATGCCGGTGTGTTGCCGAAATCTGAGCCGTTGAAGGGCTGCTGTTCGCCAAGTTAACGGCAAACTTCAGACCATGGCCTTGCGTTTCACTCGTAGCTGAAAGATGCCGTGACTGACTCCAAAACCTGCCCATAAACAAACAGTACTGACATTAGAGAACATATTTTAAGATTAAACTCAGTATAATAACGAATAAAATCCATTTATTTTATGCAAGGCAAAAGGCATTTCCATCCTGCAAACATCTGCTGCTGACGCAGCTGACTAACATCTCATCCTTGTGTTGCGTTGCATAAAATAATACAATTTACCGCACAGTAAAGACTTAATAAATGAAATAAAATGTATACAAACCTTTATTTCACTGAAGAAGTGCAAATCGGCGGCGCTGAGAACTGCTCTCTCCTGTAGAGGACTCAAAAAGCCTGATTGTAACTCAGCAGCTGGGTTGTTTCGTCAGAGACAGGCTCAACCCAGCGTTAAAAATGACCCAGCAACTAAGTTACAGAAACCCAGCACCTGAGTAAAAAATTTTAAAAAATAACCCAATAAAATGACCCAACAAGTTGAACCCAGCATTTGGGTTAAAAAAAATAACCCAGCACCTGGGTAAAAATATTAAAAATAACCCAATAAAAGGACCCAACGGGCTGAACCCAGCATTTTTTTAAAGTGCACAGGCTGTGGAAAAACTGTGAGGCTGTGAGGGATGTACCTGACCAAAAGTATGTGAACATCTGGACTCCACATTCTTTTGCTAATATATCTGCTTTCACAAAGGCTAGACTTTGACTAGACCACAGTCTAGACCAGAGTCCATCTAAAGGTAAAGCCGTAGTGGAGCTGTTTAATTTGGCTTTTAAGAATGTAGCATTAGAAGCGTATATTGAGGCTGATGGTTTTTGAATATCAATCCACCGTAATGTGTTTCAAAAGAAAAGGGTATCATGCCATCAGCTAATAAAAACTGCCGTCTTGAATGCAAAGAAGGTCCTTTGTTCTTAGTAATGTCAACTGTTATGGTTTTTTAAACACTCAAAACTGATATCTACTGATATTACTTGCCAGTATAATGTAAAGATAATGCACAATTGCTCAAAAATTCTGTCATTATTCACCCCCATAATACTTTTGTTTTTCTTAGGAACACAAATGAAGATATTTTTTATATTCCCTCATCATCTCTATCCATTCAAAGTCTACATAGCAACATCTTCAAGCTTCAAAAAGAAGCTTTATAAAGACAATCTATATAAATCGAACCACTTAATCCAAGTCTTCTGAAATATGCATATTTGATCAATATTTAAATGCAAATAAAACATACATAAAATGATGTAAGTGGTGGTTTGAATAAAACCATGCAATTCATCCCTTGCTGTTCATCCCCAAGCTTTTTGTGCATATTGCAAATCAAGTAATCTCAAAAGATTATCTTGTTATTCAGCCTTGACGATATATTGGTCTATCAATATTTCTCAGTCATGTTTCACATTCACTGACATTTTGAACCATTTTATTCCTACCAGGCCACAGTGGCAGCATTTGCAGCCAGCGAGGGTCATTCTCACCCACGGGTGGTGGAGCTGCCCAAGACAGATGAGGGGCTTGGATTCAATGTGATGGGTGGAAAAGAGCAGAACTCACCGATTTACATCTCCCGCATCATCCCAGGGGGCGTAGCTGAGAGGCATGGCGGTCTTAAGAGAGGCGACCAACTCCTGTCCGTCAATGGAGTGGTGAGAGGGATGTTTCTATTATGCAGGTCCTTTTGTATTCTGTGACTCTGTAAAAGAAATATGGATGTTTGTAATTTAAGCACGCATATCTATAAAAAGGTGTACAAGAGTTAAAGCTTCGGCAATTAAACTTTACTAATTAAAACTTGGTTATTTACAAAATAGCAAGGAATTTAATAGGATGCATAACTGGATTGAACCTAACAGGATGGGAATAAAGCAAAATAGGCATTTACTCAATTACTCAAAATAATTGAAATTAGGTAATACATTACAATATTATAATTTCTGTTCTTTAATGAAAAAGGATGGAATGTTGGAGACAAATTAATCTAACCCCACTAAGTTTCACAGAATTTATCAATGCATTGTTAAAGGAAAAGTTCACTTCCAGATTAAAAATTTCCTGATAATTTATTCACTCTTAGTCATCCAAGATGTTCATTTATTTCTTTCTTCAGTTGAAAAGAAATTAAGGTTTTTGAGGAAAACATTCCAAGATTTTTCTCCATACAATGGACTTCAGTGGGGATCAATGGGGTTGAAGGTCCAAACTGCAGTTTCGATGCAGCTTTAAAGGGCTCTACACAATCCCAGCCAAGGAATAAGGGTCTTATCTAGCTAAACTAATGGCCATTTCCTAAGAAAAATACAAATGTATGTATATGTTAACCACAAATGCTCATCTTGCACTAGCTCAACCTCATGTACGTGTGACGTAGGCAGAAGTACCATCCCAGTGTTTACAAAGCAAACATGCAAAGAAAGTCAAACGTCCTTTACAAAAAAGGTAAAAGGATGTTGGGCGATTTTGAAGTTGAAGTAGAAAATTAGATTTCTGAGAGTTTTTTGCCCTACCCAACCTTCGCTGACGAAGTACAAGCTGAGCAGTTGTGGTTAAAAAGTATATGTTTTGTTTTATTTTTTTAAGAAAATGACCGATCGTTTCTCTAGATAAGACGTTTATTCCTCGGCTAGGATTGTGTACAGCCCTTTGAAGTTGACTTTGGACCTTCAACCCACTGATCCTCATTGAAATCCATTATGGAAAAAATTCATGGAATGTTTTCCTCGAAAAACTTAATTTCTTTTCAACTGAAGAAAGAAAGACATGAACATCTTGGATGACATGGGGCTGAGTAAATTATCAGGAAAATTTTATTCTGGAAGTGAACTTCTCCTTTAATACTAACTGATATTTGTGCTTGTCAAACTTAATCATTTCTAAGAGCAGGGGTATCAAACTCTGGTCCTGGAGGGCCGCAGCCCTGCAGAGTTTAGATGCAACCCTAATTAAACACACCTGATCCAACTAATCAAGTTCTTCAGGCTTAATTGAAAACTGCATAGTATGTGTGTGTTGGAACAAGGTTGGAACAAAACTCTGCAGGGCTGCGGCCCTCCAGGTATTGAGTTTGACACCCCTGTCTTAGAGGATGGTGTCATTGAAGAACTAGTTTATCCAAAAATGAAAATTCATTGAGGACCATCAAATGTTTTGTTACGCACCTTCTTCAAACTATCATCTTTTGTGTTCAGCAGAAAAAAGAAAGCTATACAGGTGAGTAAATGATAGAATTTCCATTGGGTGAACTATCCCTTTAAGGGCACCAGGGAATACCTATAAGTGACCCTGGACCACAAAACCATTCATAAGTAGCACAGGTATATTTGTAATAATAGCCAAAAATACATTGTATGGGTTAAAATTATTGCTTTTTATGCCAAAAATTACTAGGATATTAAGATCATGTTCATGAAGATAGTTTTTCTACCGTAAATACATCAAAACTTAATTTTTGATTAGTCATATGTATTGCTAAGAACTTCATTTGGACAACTTTAAAGGTGATTTTCTCAATATATATATTTTCTTTTTTCACCCTCAGATTGCAGAGTTTCAAATAATTGTAACTCGGCTAAATATTGTCCTATCCTAACACACCATACATCAACGGAAAAGCTTATTTATTTAAGTTTCAGATAATGTATAAATCTCAATTTCAAAACATTTACCCTTTTGACTGGTTTTGTGGTCCAGGGTTACATATAAGCATTAATTTTCTAATAGGTTGCAAATTTTTTTATATTGGAAAATATAGAGAAAGATAGCTGGAAAACTAAAGTAGTGAAATGATTTAAAATGCATTTCTATGTCCACTTATCCAACATATTTAGACATACATGATGGGGACATGGAAAGGAATGACCTGTCAGCACATAGCTCACTTATCATTAAATGCACAAAGGAAGGATCTTCATCTGTGAACATCAGGGTTTTTTTTTTACATGACTGATGTTGATAGGTTGAAAGGTAGGGGAGAAACTCAAAGGGGACAGTTCACTCAAAAATGAAAAATGTTTCATTATTTATTCACCCTCAGGTTGTTCCAAACCTGTACAAAATACTATGGATGTCAGTGGCTGCTGTCAACTATTCGGTTACCAACATTCTTTGAAATATCTAAAGAAAGCCTTACAGGTTTGGAACAATTTGAGAATTTTCATTTTTGTGTGAACTAATCTTTCAAGTGTTTGTGGAATGAAAATTAAATTATCATTTTTAGGGGATGAATTTTTTTCAGCTCTGTAGAGCTGTCACATAAGATGCCTTCATGCTAGAGGGCCCACTGGGTTTTTAATCGATACAGATCAGTTTGGGCTGAAGTGAGATTATTACGGCAGAAGGATTTTTACATTGATCTCAATGAACAAACATTTCCAATAGTCTACAGGGCTGATTGCCTCATGGCGTAATACGCTAATAAATCAATTTTTGCAGCTCAGACACATTAGAGACTGAAGTCTTCTAATCTTTCATTTTACTTAGGCTAAACTTGACATTTTAAAGTAATAAAAATTGATAAATAAGACAGAAAGCTTGCAGCAGGAGTCTATCTAAAACTGAAATAGACAGACGTCAAAAGACTTTATCTTTTTATAATTCACTGTAAATGTTTTAAATGTGTCAGACTGGAGCTAGACGTGAATGAATCTTTGACTGAATCCGAATGAATCTTTCAGTAAAAAAGCTGTCTACCCTCACAAAGCGCTCTGAGTCACTGTTGCACTGCAAGCCTTTTGAAGCCTGTTTCTTTTTTCTTCTCTGCCATCATTCAAGTTTGTTACAATTCTATTACATGAACATTTGAGTTTATAGAAACTAATGTCCACTGTTTTCTCACTCAAAGATGACAGAGGACTTCAGAAAGGATCCATTTGCGTCAAAGACTGTAATAGGAAAGCATTTTGTGACAGCATTGAGAAGCAATTTCTCATTAAACCAAACATGTTACGCTTTCTGAGCTAATAGGAAATTAATGGCTCTTTTGTGCCAAAATGTAATTGAATGTTCATCACCGTGGAGCATTTTCTAGTGCAGTACTGAGATGACAAAGCTATGAGTTTGGATATAATAAAGTTGCAGCAGTCATCACCAAACTATTGAACGTTTGCATTCATGTCCTTTAAATTAGATGACATGAACAAGCACAGATTGCTCTGAAAAAACAACTACTGATTTTTTTTCTAGAGCGTTGAGGGTGAACACCACGAAAAGGCTGTGGAGTTGCTGAAAGCAGCCAAGGACAGCGTCAAACTGGTGGTGCGTTACACCCCTAAAGTCCTTGAGGAGATGGAGGCAAGGTTCGAGAAGCTCCGCACCGCCCGCAGACGCCAGCAGCAGCAGCTCCTCATGCAGCAACAGCAGCAGCAAAACCTGGCCACCCAGCAGAACCACATGTCGTAGGTGAGGCTTTTCATTGCTTTAAGGGTAACAGGACCTCAGCAGGGTGGCTCACGGAAAGGTTAGCTGCCCCGCCACCTCTTGAGGCCTGTGGGAGATCCAGTACTACATGCTGCCTGTCACCAGTGGAACGTTATTCTGAAAACAGACCACTATTGTGTCTGAAACTCAGCTGTTATGTCATAATGTGAAATAATGAACCAATTGAAGAAGCTGGCGAGCAGTGCTGATGACATCACAGATTGAGCTCAACAGGAGGGATTTGCTTATCAGGCAGTTGTCCAGACATTGAAGGATCACACCTAAGGGACTTGCAAGGGAAAATTAAGAACTATTTAGATAGGAAATCAATCATTATTTTATTACATCACCTAAAGGGGCCTATTAAGTCTGCAAATTTCACTGATGGAACCATTTGTTTTAGTAATGCTTTACGTTAAAGGATTAGTTCACTTCCAGAATAAAAATTTCCTGATTTACTCACTCCCATGTCACCCAAGATGTTCATGTCTTCTTCAGTCGCAACGTAATTAAGGTTTTTGAGGAAAACATTCCAGGATTTTTCTCAGTGGGGATCAACAGGTTGAAGGTAGGGTTAGATGATAGTATCGTGTATCGACGACAGTCAGAGATATCGCCTGTTGCGGATGCCTTTGACGATAGCACAACGATTATTATAATTATCCGTCAAAAATAGACTACGCGCCTAACTTTAGCGATGCAGTGCAGAGAGCCGCTTCTGGGGCGTTTCAGAAACTTGCCGCGAAATGTGTGGTGTAAACACAAAGACACAAACCACGGTTAGCTGGAGGGGTGTTTCGGATGGGAAGCGTGCAATCTGTAATTGCGTGCAGTTGCTGACGCTTGCGAAAGCGTGCAATCGTTTTCTTATGGACGCTGTTTTTCCGGTTTTACTTTCACTTTACTTTCAACGGCCCCCTTCGCATCGCCGAGTGTGCAGTGTAAATAAGGGGTAAGAAATTTATTCATATAACTATTGCATTCACTTATGGTACCGGGAGTGTTTTTTAAAGTGCATAAACTCGCGCTAGACTAGGCTAGGCTAGTCAGTGATGATGTTCTTTGAAAACGTAGGCTAAATGTTTTTTGCTCGTCTTCTGTAGCTGCTTTATGAATAACTAAATAAATGTAAGCATTAGTAACTTACAATGTTTCTATTAAATTGTTATGTTAAACACAAATTAAGTCATATTAAAACAACAAATTAGGCTGTTTTTAGCCTTATGCCGGTGTTGTTTCATTTGCTGGCAATGAAACGAAGTAAATAATTAAATAAATTAGCACGATCATATCGTGTATCGGCGATCTCACAAGCTGACGATAGAATATTGAGCATATCGCCCAACACTAGGTGAAGGTTCCAACTGCAGTTTCAAGGGCTCTACACGATCCCAGCTGAGGAATAAGGGTCTTGTCTGGCGAAACGACCAGTCATTTTCTAAGAAAAATTATATACTTTTTAACCACAAATGCTCATCTTGCACTAGCTTGACTTCACACATTACACAGTCACGTTGGAAAGGTCACGTTTGACGTAGGCGGAAGTACCGACCCAGTGTTTACAAAGCGAACATGCAAAGACAGTCAAACATTCATTACAAAAAAAAAGGGAAAATCAACAATGTTGGATGATTTTGAAGTTGGAGGAGAAAATGACATGGAGTTTTTCTCTCTACCCTACCTTTTTGAACTGAAGTACACAGACGAAGAACAAACCACGCTTGACCTTTTCAATGTGTAATGCGCGAAGTAAAGCATCACAGAGCTACTGTAATGCAGAACAAGCATTTGTGATTAAAAAGTATATAATTTTTTTATTTTTCTTAGAAAATGACTGATCATTTCGCTAGATAAGACCCTTATTCATCGGGTTCAAATAAATATCAATGTGGTCTGGACAACAGCAGTCCTTTAAACTATATTCTTTTGTGTTTTACATAGCGTGACCACCTGCCAATAGATCTGTTGTGGGACATAGATGTGATTTTGCGCGACAATGCGGGACACGTGTGATACATTTACGACTGTTATGCTATATAAATACTGATTTACATCCGTTGTCATATGCGCTGATTTATGTTTCTGAGCGTGCACATGCAAGCAAGAGAAAGCACGTCCGTTTTGTGTGAGAGTGAAGAAAATCCACCCCCAAGAGTAGAGATTTTGATGTGCCCCTGCATTACAATAATGCACTCTAGACATAATAACATTATAGCAACCGCCTCAAACAAACTATTAAAATGATAAGAAAGTTGTTTCTGAAAGCTGCATCGATTTTTTTAAATAGGTAAAATGAATGGAAAATATCGCGTTTTTCTGTGAGCGCTTCACCATTTCCGTCGGTTGTGCTATAGAACTTAATGAGGTCCGCAAATCCTTTGCGTGGAAAATACACCACAAAAAGAATAAAGAAAAAGCTTTGTTTAAAAGGCAAATGAACACATGCACGTTTTCCTAAAATGACAATTAAAAACCAACAGAATGATGAAAATGCGGGACATTTTCTCAATATGCGACGTGCGGGACAAGAGGTGAAAATGCTGTGCGGTACAACACAAAGCGGAACAGGTGGTCACTCTAGTTCCACATTAAAAATGCATCAGATTTGTGACAACATGAGGAGAGTTTCTTATTCAACTATCCCTTCATGTAAGACTATAATGCAGGTAATCTTAAAATCTTCAGCCAACAATGAAAATTTAAAACTTACTCACCCTTTACACAAACCTGTATGATTTTTGTGGAACAAAGGCAAGAACCAATAGTATTTTTTATCATTGACATCAAATCTGGGACAAGGTCTCTTGACACACCATTTCTGAAAGTACATCAAAATCGTGAATGAGATCTGAGAGCTATGAAGGACAGGGCTGCTTTCAAAAACTGAAATTTAAATTTCAGTCTAACCATCACAAGCTGTCGTATGGCTTCAGAAGACTTGAAATATAACACACTTCATATATGAACTACTTTCATGATTCTTTTTGGGTTTTTTCTACATTCTAAACATCTCCTTTTGTGTTAAACAGAAGAAAGAAAGCCATAAAGGTTTGGAACAACATGAAGGTCAGTAAATGATAATCTTTGAAAACACAAATTAAGATATTTTGGATGAAATTCGATTTCCTTACCACGTTCCTGGGCCTTGAATATGTTGTGTTGTTGTCTATCCAGAGTCAGAAAGCTCTCGGAATGAATCAAAAATATCTTAATTTATGTTCTGAAGATGAACGAATATCTTACGGTTTTGGAATGACATGACAATCATATGATTATTGTAATTGATACAGCTTGCCAAATCCCTACAACAGTATAAAAATATATTTCTAAATTCAATGCATTACAATGCATTATATGCAGGTTTTATGCATTAAATTTGTTTAATGGATTTGATGTATTACATATAACATAGAGTATATTACATATGCATTATTATACAAGCTTCTTGTATTCTTGTACTGCCATTTTTTTCAATTTGGGGCTAATTGATATGTCATTGTCACATTGTTACATCCCATATTAGCTTCTGAAACAGTATCTCCGCTTCTATATTAAAAAAGAGAAAGTATGTCATCCTTTATCACTTCCATTATCACCATTCTGATGATACAGCCCTCTCATTTCCTCAAGACTTCTTTCGTCTTTGCAAATGCAATACAATCTAAGAGAATTCTATTAGTCAGAGTCTCTCCCAGACAGACCAAAGCACATCTCCTTGTATTAATGATACTCAGCCCATCTCTCGCCTCATTGCCTCCTCACACCACACTTAGCTCTGAGAAGCAGTATAGTTGGCAGAGTTGTAACCTTGCTATAGAAACAAGCCAAGCCTAAAATGAAGCTATAAGCAGCGTGTGGATGCACTTCTAACAGAGGTGCTGTCCTCTGTACACTTATCACCAAAGGCCAACTGGAATTCCTTATGTATCTCTTGCTCGTGGCTAAATCCTTGGCTGTAAAATCATATGTGCTTGTGAGCCGCTGAGTATTTTTGGGACATTATGTCTGGGCAAGAGGATCATGGGGAGAGAGCTGAGCCCAGATCATCCCCTATCAAGACTGGCATGCCAACTAAACAGCAAAGCCGCAGTGACCAAAGAGCACTCTGCCAACACTAAACCACACCATACACACACACATCAAAAAAACAAATAAGACCAGTTCAAGTTCAATTGTAGATGGAGGAAGAGGGACCGAAATGAATTAAATGTCTTCCAAAAAAAAAAAAAATTCTGCATAGCTGAGCTGGACAATTTAACATTACATTGACACATTAAAAGCTTTTTAGTGAGTGAAATGCTGACAAGTAAAGACAAAAGACAAATGTTTCTGTTAATAAAAATGCCTAAAAGAAACTGTCTAAAAGAAATGTTTTTTTGTTATTTCAGCAGAAGTACACGAGGAAGTATCTCAGCTTGTTGGGGCTTTCAGAGGTCTGCATGTATTGACCTTAACAATGGGGGACCTTGGAGTTACGAAGGTTGAGAAACTGATGCAGACCCTACTCTAAAAATATCCAGTAGGAAGCATCCAAAGTGTGATTTTTTTCCTAGCTTTAAGCAGAAGGCTGAAATGCGGAAAGATCTCTGTGAAGCAAATACGAAGCACATGGCAAAAATAATATGAAATATGCCAAAAAGTAGGTGATCTTTTTTATATAACCTGCCAGCAAATAAATATGGAACTTTATCAGCAGAAAATATACAATATATTCAAGACTTCAAGGTTTGTCATAATGCATTCTGGAAATGCCTTGTCTGCAAAAGATGAGATGCCACCGTTTGCACACAAATGAAGCATCTTATAAAGCTCAACTTTGGATTTTCTTTGTGTTGTACCACTCAAGTTTTCAGCCCAAGTCCAATACCAGACTTTCATGATCTTGGTCTTGTCATAGACGGTAGTACAACTGGGTAAAAATATTCATTTTAATCGATTCATATTTTTACGAAACAAAATCAATTTTTAAATGCCAAGAATTGATTAGTCTAGCTTGTTTTCAGCTAATGAACGGAATATTGTAGCTGCCTCCCATCTAATAAATCGTAATAAGCTTTGTACTTTGTTACTTCTGATATGAAACAAAGTCTCAAATTTTAAATTCTGTCCATTTTATTACAGTATTCAAACAAAAAAATACAGTTTTGGCACTGTTTAATGTGGAGTGACAGATCGCTGAAGCGCGAAGCGTATGTGAACTGATCATCTCCTCCACTTTATTACTAGTTTTTCAGCATGAAATAAACATGAATAAACATCCGAAGGTATGTTAAAAGAAACAGTACAACTTACCAAAATCTGTATCCTGTCTCATGTAATTGCTCAATTAGTGTTTTAACTGCAGAAAGTCAATGTGTAAACAAAATGTCACGTAATGTCACATGTACCTCAGAAAAAACATATTTGGTGACTCTAAAGAGGAGCATTTTGCTAAATATATGCACCATATAACATGCTCATTATCATTTTTTACTGTTCTTTAATGTTTAATTTGTGTTTGAATAAATCTGTCAAGTTCTTATGACAGCCACCATTTAAACTGGAGTAGAAATATAATTATGTAATTGTAACTTTGTTTTTATAAAACCTTAATGAGTGTAATTTAAGTGTTTGTATACAAATCAGTTAAGTTTCCATGTGAATATAATAGCGTTGTAGTACCAACTGACTCCCATGTATATTTTACAGCATTAGTTGAGAGCATTAGTTTTTTTCCTTGAGAAAATTTGTCATGTACTGTACTTGATATATATCTAAAATAATTGTTTGTTAAATTGACTTAAATTGAATCAGAACTCAAACTGAGTGTCAAAACCCAGCCCTACTCTGTAGTATTTGGCCTTGACTCTTCTACACTGTAAAAAACAATTTGTTGAGTCAACTTAAAATAATTTGTAACCTGGCTGCCTTAAAATTTTAAGTTCAGTCAACTCAAAAAAGTTTATCCAACTTGAAATGTTAAATTATACTAAGTGACAACTTAGATATTTGAGTTGAATCAACTTAAAATTTTAAGGCAGCTGGGTTACTTACCCATCTGTTAAGTTTAGCAAACACAAATATCTAAGTTGTTACTTAGTACAACTTAACATTTCAAGTTGGATAAACTTATTTTAGTTGACTGAATTTAAAATTTTAAGGCAGCAGGGAAACACATTATTTTAAGCTGAATCAACAAACTGTTTTTTATTTTTTACAGTGTAGTCTCTATTTTGAATCAGATTCCACTTTCTGTACTCAGTTTTCAGCCTGGATTGACTCAAATGATCTAGTCTGGTACTTGCCTTTGAGACATTTGGCAATAGTGGTTACATGGAACCAAAGGTCCAAGTCCGGCCTGTTACATTACGTGTTAGAAGTAAATAGCCAAAAATACCAGCAAGCATTTTGACTGCCCCTTTCAACTTGTCTCTCAGCTTTTGTGCTTTTGGTTTTTCACAGGCTGTTCCAAAAGAAAAAAAAGTAAAGGACACTGGGTGAGACTGGCATACTCTCACAGTCGCGATGTAAAGAGGTCCAAGAGATCTCAGAAGAGGACCCTTACTGTTCTCCAGTGAAGACTATCCTCTTTCAGTCAACTACCTACAACTCAAAAAGGTTGAAAACTCCATGATCTGTGTTCTAAATTGGTGCTTGGAAAAATGTACATGATGGCTAAAAAGAAAGGCTAGCACTGAATCCATGTTTTTACACTTACTTGTTCATTATTTCAGTTGTCTGGAACCAATCGCAAGTTGTGACCCTCTTAAAAAGTCCCTCTTGTAGTTTTGTGATAATGTGTTTTCTCAACATGTATTTCTAAAGCATTCAATGATTTGGTTTTTACTATTGTTTTATTTCTGTTGCCACAGCGCTGTACAGTAACTTTTCGAAGGGTTCTTTTGGTGCTGGTGTCTCTGTGAATAGAAAGCGCTTTTTATGTCAGTCGTCCTTGATTGGATAACACTGAGGTATTTTATACCATATTGTAGCAAGGGATATTTTGTAAAGAAAGTAGATTTAGCAATAACACTTGTTTTGTCATATTCTACTGTCAAATTATGGGTTAAAAGTCAATTTTAGGCGTGGAAATTAATCTTGCGAGAGTAAAGTTACTACAAAACTGTATCTTATGCACCATGTGACATAAGTCAGACTAAACCATAAACATCATTTGCACAGAATGTTCTTACGAGATCACTGTATCACAGTGCCATTGACAGAGATTATCTTGTACATTTGGCATACTGTACAGCAGACATATTTGAAGGTAAAGTGTGTCATTTTTAAAAATACTTTCTCAGACAACTTAATATACAAATTAAAGTATAAGTAAGTATAAGTAAGTAAACACTGGATCGATATATCAAAATACTGCGCAGTTTGTTTGTGCATCCAACCAGTAGCATGAAATTGGGGCAGGACTTTATGTTTGGAAACCAACAACATAAATGTTTGGAAACGGTCCTTATTTTAGCACAGAAATTACACACTACACTTTTAAAAGGTCATGCATTCATGACAGCTGTACAGTTTTGATGCGGTTTTATGGTTGTGATGTCACTACTGAAATTAATTCTAATTCAGATATATTCTATTTAAGTTCAGACATTTATAGTTGATATTATTAAATTATTTACTATGAGGACAAACGGAATGTCAAACACAGATACGCGATATCTACAAATGAAGGTAAATCATTACATAGTATTTTGTTATTTTAAAGTTCTATTTTCAAGTTTATTATCTCAGAGGTTTGAAAGATTATTAATCGTGTTGTTCTGTATTGTTATATTTGACATAACAAACCACCTCATTCACTAGAAACATTGTAACATTGTCCTGTTTTGACAATCAATTTAAAAAGCAAGCATTAAGCCACTGCATTGTGTTTTTATTTATAAATAGCATTATTATTTTACAGCTTCATTCCCTTAACACAAGCTGTCAAAGGCTGGCAAACTGTCTATCCATTGCAGTGCTGTAGTCGTACTGTTAGTTAAAGTCTTAGAAGCAAAACTGTAAATCAGCAAGTAGTTGAAGACCACCAGTAATCAAAGGTAATATTGTATCTGTGTTATTGTAATTTGATTTGATGGTTTTCCTGACGTAGGACTTTTGGTAGATACTTAAATTAGTTCCTTTGTTGGTTGGTTTTTGAGTAATCTCAGACTGTGGGTAACATGTAAGCGTGTCATCCTAATAGACAAAAATCACACCAAGCTGTGAAGGTGATTTGTTCCTTGATTGTCAATCAATTCATTTCAATGGATTCTCTTCCCTTTTATATGTTTACTTACAGACTTTCTTATTAATGACTTGCATTTTTGAGGCTGGACAAGCTGATATTATTATACAGCGAAAAAAAATACCAAGTGATATGCAATTGTTATACATATTATATTTGTATAAATAAATATATGTGCGTGTGTGCAAAGCTTTGAATCTTTGTTTCTGATCTAAACTACCTAGTACCATGCAGAACACGCTATCAAACACATAGAAAATGCTAACATCTACTTAAAACACCTTAGCAATCGCATATTGCAATAATTAATTAAAAAATTCAATAAACAAGAAGCTAATATACATTTTACAAGAAGCTATATAATACATTTTAATCACATACCTCTGCCAGGAAAAATAGTTGTAAAATACAGCTGCAAGCAGCAGTTGAGGGCCCAAGCACAACAGAGGCAGAACGAGGATCAAAGCATGGCATGGAGCATCAGACCACCTGCAACAATGTGTAATTAAAGCCATTTTAGGATGATTTTAGTCATAGATATTCATAAATATAATCAGCAGTAATATGATTTACTGGTTTATCACTTTTGACCAATAGGTGGCACTGTTATCAAATTGCTATGGTGTGGTCAGTGTGAGGTGACAGTGACACATAAAAAGTTTGGTGTCAATATGCCAACATGCTGCAGGGTTGCAGCCTCAGTATCAGCTTGCCATCATGCCAACCATTTCATTGATGCGTTATTCGAAAATGGTTTGATCTGTCAAAAAGCTTTTGAGAATGTTTTGTCGACATGGTCTGAAGATGATCTGAGTCAAATTTGGTGAAAATCAGACGCAGGAGGAGTTCGAAAAAATTGGTTTCCAAATTCCAATTATAGCATAATTGGAATTGATGTTCTTGGTATAATCCCAGAAATCTATCAAGACCAGTCTTATGAGGATAGATAAAAATCTTCAAAAGCTATTAGCATTTTTTAAAATTTCTTTGTAATTTATGACCACAAGGTGGCACTGGCATCAAACTTTTTGAGTACCTTCAGCCCAGTCTTGTGATTTTTGGCCAAAGAATTCAGAAGTTTCAAGCAAAAATGACCATTTTTCATATCTCCAGACCACTAGGTGGCGCCGCAGCGAAACTGTGCAAGTAACCTCAGGTCATAACACACAACACGTTTGATCTGAATATGACAAAGCGTTGGAGAGATATAGCCTTGTCAGATTTGGCAGGCTTTTCGTCAAATTCGTTTGATCTGAGCCAATTTTGTCGAAAATCATACCAACCATCTAGGACGAGTTCAAAAAGTATGTTTTTCAAACTGTTAAAAACTGAAAAAATTTGGAACTGTAGAAATTACATTTTGGTGTCCTTTCAGTTTTTGGTGTCTCTTACAGTTTAAAAATTATTAGCATAAATATGAGTGAAACATTGGATAAGCTGTGGCACTAAGTGGTGGAAGTTTAAATTAGAGACAACAAATTTGCTGTTTAATTTTTAAACTGTCCTCTATCAGTGTGCCAAATTTCATAACTTTCCTGCAAGCAGTTCTATAGGATGCCATAGACATCCAGAACAGAGGAAGAAGAAGATAAAAAGAAAATTCACAAATACAGTAGGTGCCAAAAGCACCTTCGGTGCTTGACCCTTAATGAAACCACAGCAGACTCTGTTTCATGGTGTTAGTGGTGTGTCATTCCTGAATGAATCAATACATTTAACAAAGCAATTGAGTGAACAATTCAATGACTCACTCGATACACATAAAAAGCCACTTGTCGCCACCTTCTTACATTATATATACATATGCTTTGAGTCAAGTCTTTAAAAAATGTTAAAGTTTTGCATTCGTAAACTGATGCAAAAGTACAAAAAGTACAAGAAAGACAGTGAGGCTAATGCTCACTGGTTCTTTAGAAGGGATTGTGAACTGTAACTGCAGGCCCTATAATTTCCACCATTATCTTTTTGAAATTGGGGTTATACATACATATATATTTAACTAGCGAATAAAGTGGCATAAAGTGTAAGTCCAATACTCCACATTACAAGCAGATAACTTGTGTATGTGACTAAATTTTGTGCTAAGAAACAAATATAGTTAGCATTGCAATCAGATTTTTAGATTTGTGTTAGATTTGAATCACCAGTGACTGAAGTACAGGCTTGAACACAGACTTATTTTCATTCATCTGCACAACAGGATTAATATTCATTAACCCAGCAGGTCATCAGACCTCAATGTATTTTGTGTTGTTATTAATAGTAGAATTAGTTATTATGGCTGTTTTTTTTTTTAGAAACATTAAATTACCATGTATAATCTAGAAACTCAGCTAAAAAATGTATTACTCTATTGCTGATGTGTGCATATAGGGTTGAGCCAGTAATATATTTTTCACATTTCCACTGTATATGTTTCCTGAAATAACATTTGACTAAAGAAACTACATGGAAGACACTTACGGAAAAGGGCACCAGGAAGTATACATTACTAATGTGTTTTTTAATTTCTCAGAATCTGTACTAAAAGAGTAACAAACGTAATGCTCATAAATGCTGTGGATATAACATTCTCTGGCAGAAAATCCACATGGCTGAGCAAAATCCTGACAACAACAGATTTAATCAATTGGCAAAACCTCTAGCTGCACTTTTTAAAATATTTTATTTATCACTGAGAAAAAGTACGCCCACAGCGGCACATTGATTTACCTAAATCAAAGTGGATTTACACTTGGAACTGTAGGTCTGGTGAATTTTAAATCAGAGCTATATATAAAACGTGCAAGATCAGTTTCAGCAGATCAGGACACTTTTGTTTTTATCTCAGTGTAGAACTAGATAAAACATGAATACCTAAAACCAACCACATCCTTAATATCGGACCTGCCTCATCACATGGAAATAGTGAATTTAAAAATGTGATTTATTCACCTACATAAGTCAAGGAACTTTCATTAGATAGATATACCTTCTGGCGAGGGTGTTTGTAGAGTCAAAACCAGCTTACAGTCCAGCAAGCATCACAGAATCAGTCCAAGGAATGGCAAATGTTAGATTCCTAGCTAATAAATATTTGCTCTTGAAGACAAAATGGTCTTCCTCAAGGGAGAAGGGATCAGAATATTAATTGTCTGTTAAATCGCATTCATATTAGTCTTTTTCACATATATTATTATCTGTCTAATTGATACATTTTACACAAATAAATATCATGATATAAATCTATTCATAACAAAAACTGACACGTGACATTTAAATTGGTAGAGAAATGTCTAAAAAAGTAATAAACAAGATATATGAGGGAAAAAAAGTGATGAAGACCTGTGTCATGCATTTAAAGGAGAAGTTCACTTCCAAAACAAAGATTCACATATAATGTACTCACCCCCTTGTCATCCAAGATGTTCATGTCTTTCTTTCTTCAGTCGTAAAGAAATTATGTTTTTTGAGGAAAACATTTCTCCATGTAATGGAATGCTATGGTGCCCCGAGTTTGAACTTCCAAAATGCAGTTTAAATGCTGCTTTAAACGATCCCAAATGTGGTTGTAAACGATCCCAGCCTAGGAAGAAGGATCTTATTTAGTGAAACGATCGGTTATTTTCATTTTAAAAAATACAATTTAAATATTTTTTTAATCTCAAACGATCCCTATCTCTCCCTGAACTCTGTGTATTCTCACTCAAGACAGTTAGGGTATGTCGAAAAACTCAAATCGTATTTTCTCCCTCAACTTCAAAAATCATTTTAAAATCATCCTACATCACTGCAGAAGTTCCGACCCAGTCTTTGAAAAGTGAACATGCAAAGATCAAACACCCTTAACAAAAAAGGTAAAACAGTGATATAGGATGATTTCAAAGTTGAGGGAGAACATGAGATGGGAGTTTTTCGACATACCCTAACTGTCATGAACCGGAAAACAAAAACAGTTCAGGCAGAGTAAGACAAGACCAGCGTTTGCCATTAAAAAATATAGAAATTGTATTATTTTTATCAAAATAACCGATTGTCGCGCTAGATAAGACCCTTCTTTCTCGGCTGGGATCATTTACAACCGCATTTGGAATCGCTTGGAGCCGCATTTAAACTGCATTTTGGAAGTTCAAAATCGGGGCACCATATCAGTCCATTACATGGAGAAAAATCTTGAAATGTTTTCCTCAAAAAACATAATTTCTTTACTACTGAAGAAAGAAAGACATGAACATCTTGGATGACAAGGGGGTGAGTACATTATATGTGAATCTTTGTTTTGGAAGTGGACTTCTCCTTTAATCAATACTTTACCAGAATCAGTACTGTCATTCTGAATATCAGCTGCAGGTAAATTTCAAACAACATTTTCGCGGGAAGGTTAGGAGAAGTTTCGTTCGATTCGTTCCAAACTAATAAAGGAAGCAACAGAACCGAGCAACAGAACGCGATTCATTTACTGAGCACTGAGGTCATTTCTTTCACAGACAATACAAGTTGACTTTTTTTTTTTTTTTTTTTTTCAAAATAAACAGTCAAAATCAATTAGGATAGAAAAAAATGACACAAATGGTCAAAAAGTCTATATTTAATCGATATCTTTTTCTTCAACAGTCTTAACAGCTAATTTTTGAGTACATTTAACTGTTATGAAAATGGAATTCGGATTTCAAGCCACATATAATTGTAATGTCCTGCACACGCTCATATATATGTGATATAACAACATATGGGAATGCTTTTCAACAACAGTTCAATCAATAATAAGTCAATATACAGAAACTTACGTTTTAGACACTATGTTGTCTCAGTTTTGCTGTGCCAACAAAGACAGATCCAGACGAAGCCAAAGCAAAATCAACTGTTGTCTTCAAACAACCGAGAGCAATCGTAGTTGGCGAATGAGTCGAATCATTTATTTGAGTGATTCAATGACTCGCTCATACAACAGAAGTTAATCGTTTCCACCGCCTACTGTTGTAATGTTATAACCCGCAGAAAACGACAGTGAAAATCTCCGCCACTAATGCACAGATTGACAATCTGAAACTGTCAAATCGTGATTTCTACAGTAAGTATTGGAACAACATTAGCAGTTGTATGTAGGCCTACATAATAAAATTAAACGTTTTTTCTTTGTTTTATTAATTGCCCAATTAGCCTTATTTCACCAATTAGTAAATCAATTAGATTATTTTTTTAAACATTTTTAAACAAAAATGAGATTGTTATCACAGAATGTATCTGTAGTGTGCTAAATAACTGATAGGCCTATTAGGCAACTCATCAACGCATTCAACAACAGGTGAAAAATTACTAATTCAGATAACCTATTGATATCTGCTTATCACTAGTTAACAGATGTCACACTACTATAAGTCTTACTAATTAAAGTAAATCTTAATTTAAAAAGGCTTCTTCCCTACAAACTATATTTAATACTGTGTTTTGTTTACTAATATGTAAGAAACTGAAAGCTGACAGCACATACGTCTTTGTCTACCAGGGTGTCACAGCAGTTCTACAGCTTTGTAAAAGCATCTGAGAAAGTACTGCACTCTGGTGGCCAAAGGTTACTAGTGCATTGCCAAAAAAGGTCAATGTGGGTTTAATGAACTGTATTTTTTCCCTAGGGAAACACATAATGTTCAATAAATGTTTTATCAAGACATTAAGATGTGTGCCAACACAGAAAATGTCTTTAACAATTAAATGCACACTAAGAGATGTTCAAAGAAGTGAAAAAGTAAAAAAAAGGCTCCATTTATGGCCTACACTGAAAAGCTTTTAGAACATACTATGCTATTCAATCTATGTAAGGTTCAAACCTTTTAAAGGGTTAATAATAAATCCAATATATGAGTCATTTAATGGATTATAGTAGAGCTTTAGCCATGGATATTTCCTGCATTGCATTCAGAGTTATAGCCAGGTGGGCGACAGGATTGCTTACTGAAATTGAATCTACTCTACTTAAAGCGTTTGAAAGACTCGCAGTGAAAGATCCTCTAATGCATTACTGAATCTCTTTGCAAGAGCAAAATTGGCTCTGAGTCTGAATAGGGACCTTTTGAAACGTGAAAGTAACTACTGTAATGAGGGTTTGAGGTATTTTTTTTACTTCAAGGTTACGTTTTTCTGTATTTGATTCACTAACAAGAACACAAATAAAAGTAGAAGCAAACAGGAATGATTGAAACAATCAAAACATGTTGCATAATAAACATGCATATATGCATAATGTATACAACACAGTTCATATAAAATGAGGAGGGGTAAATTTGATCAACTGTTGTATTTTATTAGTTGTATTTAATTTTATTTTACTTTTTCATAGATTTAAAAATTAAAGAAGCATTCATATTTTACAGTTCATTGACACCTGCCAGTCAAAAGTTTTTAAACTTTTTAATGTTTTTTAAATATGTCTCTTCTGCTCACCAAGCCTGCATTTATTAGATCCAAAGTACAGCAAAAAGAGTACAATTTTACAAATATTTTTACTTTTTAAAATAACTGTTTTCTATTTGAATATGTTTTAAAATGTAATTTATTCCTGTGATTGTAAAGCTGAATTTTTAGCATCATTACTCCAGTCACATGATCCTTCAGAAATCATTCTAATATTCTGATTTGCTGCTCAAAAAAAAAAAAAAAAAAAAAAAAAGAAACACTTATTTTTTCAACATTTATCTGATAGAAATCTTTTGTAACATTATAATGTCTTTATCATCACTTTTGATCAATTTATGCATCTTTGCTAAATAAAAGTATTCATTTTTATAAACCCCCTTTTTATTTCAGATAAATGCTGATCTTTGGATCTTTCTATTAATCAAAGAAGCCTGAAAAAATGTACTCAGCTGTTTTAAATATTGCTAATAATAATAATAATAATAAATATTTCTTGAACAGCAAATCAGCATATTAGAATGATTTCTGAAGGATCATATGACACTGAAGACTGGAGTAATGAAGTGAAAATGTAGCTTTGATCACAGGAATAAATTACATTTTAAATTCTATTCAAATAGAAAACAGTTCATTTAAATATTAAAAATATTTCACAATATTACTGCTTTTGCTGCATTTTGGATCAAATAAATGCAGGCTTAGTAAGCAGAAGAGAATTCTTTTAAAAACATTGAAAATCTTACTGTTGAAAAACTTTTGACTGGTAGTGTACATATAGTCTTACGTCACTTTTGAAGTCTGAGAATTTGTTTAGTGTTTGATTTTTTTAAATTATATTATTTATTATATATTTAATTATTACATTGTAACGCTTTTATTTTATTTTATTTTATTAATTATCCAAGTTTAATGCATTTCAGTCTCTGAGTACTGCTATTAATTGCATCAAATTTAAGTTCTATTATATATGATGGGCCCATAAATATATACTGACATGACAAAAATAATGCATAGTTTGCATTGATGAACCATTAAAACATTGTATCACTCTCAACATAGTGGGCTTTTAACGAAACTAAACCAATGCAACTAATGTTCTTGTGTGCAAATGTTCTCTTCCTCTCTCTTTTATACACACTCACACACAAGCAGCACCTTGAAGTGTCAGCATGTGGCCATTTGTTCATGACAATGGTATTAAGAAGGTGTGAATGATGTGTAACATTTGTTACATTAAGCAAACAGGCACACAGAGCTCATTTCCTCTCCTTCTCTCTCTTTTTTCAACATCCAACTCATCACGCTATCAACTGTCCTCCGACACCCATGATTTTCTAGCAGCTGACAAATGGCGTATGATTGGGACCAAGCTGCAGTCAGTATTTACCGAGAGGGGCCTTTCAAAAAGCACCCGAGGATTTTATTCCTCATTTCAAATCAAACAGTGACAAATGGTATTATTAAATACAACTTTTTGAAATTTATTAGAGGAAAAAAAAAAGTCATTTTATGCAAGAATGTTCATTAAATATGACAGAAACGACATTACATGAATACAATAACAGTCATTTAAATTATGTACAATCTTATTTACAAGAGAATGGTAGGTTGTGGATAACATTAAGTAGGCTAATATTAAAAAAAACTGCATTTACTAAGTACCTCAACGATTATTACTGATAAATAAAACAAGTTCAGCTGTACAGTCAATCAACATGGTAAAAAAAAATCCACTGTCTATACATTACCATAGTTTTATGGATAGTATGGCTTTTTTAAGCCAGACAGAATGTAAAGATTTCTTCTGCATGGAGGTTTGCATTTACAACATTCTTATTGGCATCTGAAAGCATTATCAATTATCCAAAATACTTCATAAATGAACATGCAATGTGAATGGCAAGCATTCAGATTCTGCAGATTGTTCTGTGGACGCAGATAACCAGTCCTTCTCACAGGACGTGGTAGACTGGTCTGTTGCTGGGACTGTCTGGAGAACTGCACTGGGAATCACTTCCAGTTGGCGAGAGAGCAACCATGTTCCTCATTCCCATTGCAACTCCTGTATCTACAGAGGACAGCCTGTCCACAATACTGGAGAGACACTGCAAACTGGACGCTCCTGGAGTTCTGTCCACTGCGCTAGCTGGATTCATAAAAAGACGTCATTAGTAACAATATATGACACAAAGACTTTTCAAATATAAAAATGGTCTAATTTCTTACCATTTTGTGCATCGAAGTTGTAGTTATTCCCAAAGTTTGGATTCATCTGAGGCCATACAGGACTGTTGCAGTCAACCTAAAGTGAAGAACACAAAAAATTCCATTATAAGCAGTGAACATGATATAAATGGGACATGGATTGTTTCTCTTCCTGGAGCTGCATAGCCTGTGCACTTCACTGTATCTCTTTATTTCACAAGCTGGTTACTTCGCAAGGGACTCCCACGCTATGCTGGGCTTCAGGCGTGGCGAATTGATTGAGTCAGTGGAAGCCACACCAGTTTGTGCAAGATGACACTTTCTCGGAGTAAATCTGCAGAAAATCCTGGCAGCAGCGCAGCTCATGCAGTCAGTCAGGAATGCGGCACGGCCGTCACTTTCCTGCCAGTCTCTGTTGGCTGGATTTACTGAGGCTTTATTAGGCTATAAAGAGTCCAGTGGGAAAGCCATTACTATATCCTCCATTCTTAAACCCTGTACTGAAATTTTGTCATAAATGTTTTGTGAACCAACATTTCACATTGTTTGTAACATCGTTGTTTGACGTCTGCGGCCGTCTTGGAAAGGTCACACTTGTAAAACACATTTTAATCTCAATAAATTTTCTACCTGAGGAAAAGTTTACAAACCAACTCCCTCAGAACATTTCTGGAAGTCTTGTCCTTGTCAACAAATGGTTTGAAGTCTTGCAAGTCTTTTTTTCTGGTTACATAAAAGTTATTATTCAAAAAACGCTTTGTGAGTCAACCTAAACATGTGTTTTATGTGGTAACATCCACATTACTATCTGAATCACAGCTGATTCAAAACAACTGAGCCTTCCTTGTCAACAAATGATTAGCTAAATGATTAGCATCAAGCTAAATTAGCAAAACAACACAGCTTTTTCTAAACTATAAAATCCAAATCAAACAAACATCCCCAAATTTATGTAAATCATGCTAATATATACAAATAAATGCTACTGGTGCTAGCAAAATGCATCTTAGTGTGGTTCGCAAACATGCTTTGAGGAGTTAACCCTTAGTAAACAGTTACAATTTAAATGTCTTTAGGCCAAGTAAGAATTAAAACAGACACAACTATGATTATTTAATAAACTCCGTTAATTTTTTAGTGAAAAATCAATGCTGTATGTTGCAATGTGCCTTCTTGACAAACAGCAGTAAGCTTGTATCTTAGCAGATAAAAAGAGCCAGATGCGGGCAGCAATTTATTGTTGTCATGCTGAGACTGAGGCTTTCTCTGACTCCATTTGATGGATAGGATGCCCTGTGTGCTATTGAGATAAAACATGAAGACGAAAACAGAGACAGACAAGGACAAGAACCTTGTCTAGATACACACAATAAGATGGAAATCTCACAAATCTACATTCGAAAAGATTTTTCCATGCATTTGGGCCCTGACCTTTTAAAATCTCCCTCCCTCCAGGACAGTCAGTTTGAACAGACCTTCAGCATCAATCTAAACCCTACAGTTTGACTTGAAGAGTAAGAAAGTATATTTACCATGCTTTCAGAACAGCTTGAGGATGGACTGGCCGGCTCAGAGCTGCTTTCCATAGGCAGGCTGTAGTAGTTCTCCACCTGTTCCCTAAGAAGCTCCTGAAGGCTTTCGATGTACTGGATGGCGTTCCTCAGGATCTCAACTTTGGGAAGACGCTGACTGGGGTTCGCCGAGGTGCAGCGGCGTAGTGCCTCAAACGCATGGTTCACCTTCTTCAGCCTGCGGCGTTCCCTCATTGTGGCGGCTCTTCGGCGGTCCACCGTGCTGGCTTTGCGCTTACAAGCTTTGCAGGCCCATTGCAGACAGTGACCTGGTTGGTGCGGGGCACCGGGGGCCCGGACGTGCTCGTCCTCTTCGGACCCGGCCAGTTCCCCTCCAGGGCCAAAGTCCAAAGCTTCAGGCGACGAGGCGCAGGCGCTGTCGTAGAAGATTTGGGATGTAGAGAATACGTCCATGATTGGTTGGATTAGTGTGGTTGTTGGAGATCTGTGAGTGATGTGGTTTCTCTGGTGCCATACGGCTCTTCTTATATGGCGGGGCCCACACTGGTCAGCCCTAATGACCGTGCCCCATTGGCCAAGGCAGGGCTCAGCGACCCCCCTTCCTCACCACCCAGATCCCCACCTAAACCCAACACCCCTACTGAGTTTCCCACATCTGTGTGGAGGGGTGGTTTCTCACTCAGTTCAACAGCGTGACGGTCATTACAAGAGGGAATTATCATCAATAAACATTCATGTGCAGAAACTCTTGCTTTAGATCTTACTTTAATTAATTCCGACATTTTACGCACTTTATATGTAAAATGTAGAGATTTTTAGCTGTAGCCATTCTCATTTCGTCTTCTAATGAGTCTATTATTTGTATTGATTATTAAAAGTCTTTCAAATGACTAACAACTGATTGCATGTATAGTTAAGTTCCTCAGATGTCTGAAAGGGGCTTCTGAAAGTTAGAGAGATGAGTTACATTTTAGTTAAGATGCGTATAAAAGTTAAACCAAATAAGTAAATGTAACTTCTATTATCTTAAAACAAAGCGGTCAAGAATCCATGTTTAAGAGTTTGCTGGCTAATTTTACGCTTGAGGAAAAAGCAGCGTTGCAGATGCGGCCCAGCTGTAAGGGCCGGTGTTGCATTTCAGAGGCACACACTCATGCAGATACACAACTGAAAATTCGGACTGTGGATTAAGGTGTCAGAAGCAGCGTGTCCGTGTTAGTTAAGTTAAAGATCATTAAATTTCTAAGTAGCTCATTAGCAACTGTGTGGCAAGATCTCTGCTACTCTGCTACTCTGTGAAATATATGTATATTGTAATATATGTCTATGGTTTGTTCGTTTATGGGGAAGCTGTCTATCCTGTAGGATGATATTTAAAAGAACAATCATTTTGTTTTTGAAGGGTAAATTAAATTCATTGTAAATAAATTATTGTAATTTCCTTAATTATTTTCACCTCATTTTTAGGGCTTTCTCTATTTTGGGCTTGTCCCCTGCCCACACATTTTACATTTTGAAAACAGAATAAATTTGAATAAAGAAGCAATTTTAAAAAATTGTAACAATCATTCAAATTTAAAAATGTTCCAAAAGACCTGAAATAATACTTTTAACAATTATCATCAATTATATGGTATTAACTGTCAAACCAAAATGTATTCATAGTTATCATAGTTTATTCGCTATAGTTCAGAAAATGGTAATAAAAAATTACAAGAGCTTAGACTTAAACTGTGTCAGAACAAATTCATCTTGATAATCACAAATGAATTACAGTCAAACCAAAATTTATTCAGAGACTTTCAATATTTCTCACATTATCACAGTTTATTTGCTATAGATTAGAAATTGTAATAACAGAACAAAACAGAACAAATTTGTCTTGGTAGAAAGTTATGTAACAAAATATGGTCAGGTTAAAGTGTCAAATCAAATTTTTGCTCCCAAATTTTACTGTATGAAGAGCTTTTGGGTATAATATGTCACAGTTTACTTTATTTTGCTGTCCTCACTTACATAAATGAACTATAGTGCCCTGCACCCACTAGTAAAAAAAAAATATCAAAAATTATATCTGAATAATTTTTGGTTTGACTGTAAGTGTATGTGAGTGTTTGTGTTAAATTAACAATAATAAATGTAAATAATTGACTTCTACACACTAAAAAATGCTGGGTTAAATAAAAAATATGAAATATAGACAAACCCAGGGACTGGGTTGTTTTAATGTTTAACCCAACCTTCTGGGTAGTTTTATTTAATGCAACTATTGTTTAACAATTACTATATGGCTAGCTTAAAATGAACCCAAAATAGGTTGTAAATTAAAAATCAGACATATAATTACTATAGGCATCAACAATAATCAAATGATGCAATAAATGTTAATTTCCAACCTACTTTGGGTTCATTTTAAGCAAGAAATTTAATCTTTTTTAAGCCATAGTTGAGTTAAATAAAACTACCCATAAAGTTGGGTTACACATTTAACCCAACCACTTTGTTTGTCCATATTTCACCCAGTGCTGGGCTGTTTTCAACCCAGAATATTTTCAGTGTAACTGTCCAGCTTATTCTCCAAAAACTGAAAAAAATGTCATTTGTCAGACACAAATCCACACCATAACAATTTATACCAATTCTTTTAGAGGTTAATTGATCAAGGCCATGATCACATGCTGTTTCCATCATCACATGCTTGCTACATGTTTTACTTAGCATTTCTGTAACTATATACTGTATTTTTGAGGATACGCTCTTAAAAATAAAGGTGCTTTAAAAGGTTCTTCACAGCGATGCCATAGAAGAACCATTTTTGGTTCCACAAAGAACCATTCAGTCAAAGCACCATCTCTTTCTTACCTTTTTATAATCCGAAGAACGTTCTTTCGCCACAAAGGACTTTTTGTGTAACGAAAGGTTCTTCAGATGTTAAAGGTTCTTTATAAAACCATTTAGACAAAAAAAGGAGTTCTTCTATGGCATCGTGAAACACCTTTATTTTTAAAAGTGTAGACTACTCGAAATTTTCATAGCAACCTGTTGGATAACGTTTTCATTTTAACCACTTAATCAAATTACGCGAATATAGCACTTACAAATGGTGCTTAAAGGCAGTTATGCAATAAAAGCACATCGTTTATAACCGTAACACTGATGAAGTGTCTTAAAATCACCGTCTATTGCTGTATAGAGGTCATTACTCCAGCCATCAGCGTTGACAGTCAATAAAGATACAATGCGGATATTTCTCACAACGTGCTAAAACGTTTGGCCTCTGCAGTGTCTGGGAACCGCGCGCACCTAAGAAAACACGAATAGCCGGTGTAGTTTGTATTGCGCACAGCTGAAGAAGACATTGGCCGGGGATAATCCTGCTTAGCTGTCGTTCAGATCAAAGACAATTGACTGTTAACAACATGGACAACGAGAAAACCTGACAGCGGTCGATAACTGAGTCCAACTCAGATTGCGTAAGCATATGGTAAACGCGCAAGGGACTGTGATGAGTGAGCGCACAAACCTGCTCTGAGATTTGGGAACAGTGCGGTGTCTCAGGGGAACTTCAGCGCTTTTCTGAGGGGCTGTTGTCAAGGGTCAGGGACTGTGTTAAGTGTAGGGCAAAGGGTGAGCGGTTATGTTTCTTTCACTGTGCAGGCTCTCAGTTTAAATGTGTTTGTTAGGAATAAATGTGCAATTCAAATTCACAATCGTTTGACTGCGCTTTTCATTTTTCGCGCTCTTTTATTTTCATAAATTTTCCATCGATGTTAAATAGATTTCAAATCTTTAAAAAGAATCTAAAGTAAACAATGAAAAGACGTGCGTTTCGTCCACCCTCTTGTTTTTCTCCATCCTTCTTTTGCTTGCCAAGACCAGCCATTGGCTGCACTTTTTCCATCAGCAATAACAGTATCATATTTGATCACATGGTCAGATGGTGTGATTGGCAACAGCATTTGTCTGGCAGCTAGAGGAAGTGTTTCCTCAGCTCCAGTGATGTGAGACATCAGAATGGCTCCATAACTGGATTTTCAAAGGAATGTCTGTAAATCTTGTTTTTTGTCTACATTTTTAATCCTAGAGTTTAGCTTTGTGTACCTTAGCAGCATTTCCCTCTGTTTTACTCCAGACGCTATCACTTAAACCTAGATATTTTGAAATAATTACAAGGACTTTGCTGATGCAAAAGTTAGATATAGATAGATTACGCTAAAAACATAAAATTTCACATTTTGCCATTAGATGTTACATTTTGATAATTAATCCACTATTGTTTTTATATGTAATTGTTCTGTAGTCTATAATTACATTAGAAGTAACTGTAATTAAATTACAGAAAAATTAAAGTAATCCCTTACTTTAATTTTACAAGAGAAAATTAAATTACAGTAATTAATTACTTTGCGATGCATTACACCCAACACTGATAGATACACTACCAGTCAAAAGTTTTTGAACAGTCAGATTTTTTTATTTATTTTAAGAATTTTCTTCTGCTCACCAAGCCTGTATTTATTTGATCCAAAATACAGCAAACACTGTAATATTGTGAAATCTTTTTACTATTTAAAATAACTGCTTTCTATTTGAATACATTTTAAAATGTAATTTATTCCTGTGATCAAAGCTATATTTTTAGCATTATCCCTTCAGTCTTCAGTGTCACATGATCCTTCAGAAATCATTCTAATATGCTGATTTGCTGTTCAAGAAACATTATTATTGTTATTATTATTTAAAACAGTTGATGGTTCAGGATTCTTTGATGAATAAAAAGATCCAAAGATCAGGATTTATCTGAAAAAAAAGCTTTTGTAACATTATACACTATAGCATTTGAAAGCTTGGAGTCAGTATAATCTTTTATTTATTTATTTTTGGGAGTAAATCATAGAAATTAATACTTTCATTTAGCAAGAATGCTTTAAATCAATCAAACGTGATGATAAAGACATTTATAATGTTACAAAAGATTTTTATTTCAGATAAATGCTGTTCTTTTGAACTGTCTATTCCTCAAAGAAACCTGAAAAAATCTGCTCAGCTGTTTTCAGCATAATAATAATTATAAATGTTTTTTGAGCAGCAAATCAGAATATTAGAATGATTTCTGAAGGATCATGTGACTAGAGTAATGATGCTAAAAATTCAGCTTTGAAATCAGGAATAAATTACATTTTAAAATATATTCAAGCAGAAAGCAGTTATTTTAAATAGTAAAAATATTTAAAATTTTTACTGTTTTTGCTATACTTTGTATCAAATAAATGCAGGCTTGGTGAGACTTTAAAAAACATTAAAAATCTTTTGACTGGTAGTGTAAATAGATTTTTGTGATGCATTACCCCCAACAGTGATAGATATTATATAACTTATATCTAATTTTATTTTTCTTAAGGAATTTTCTTAAACTGATGCTTAAACGAAGCCTCAATTAAGTCTCTCAAGCCTTTGGAGCAATAAAATGTTCCTTTGGGAGATTCCCAGATGGCAAGATGCTATAATCACATTCACTGTGCCTTCCTTTGATGGAAACTAATGACACATTTATAGTTGTTATGTACTTCAGAGTATGTTCATATGCAAATCAAGCAATGAATCTGTCAAGACCATTCAATTGTGTTTTTTTTCTCTCTGCTAAAGGAGTCAGGGATTACAACTAATAAAAAAAAAAACACAATAAAATCACGCCATCTTTACATCTGAGATCCTATTAAAACGACACTGTAGACAGAGCTATCTGGTTACAGTCTGGCTCACTAAGAGGAGAGCAATGAATCTCTTTGAAGTAGCCTGCTCTTAATACCGTATAACTTATCAGACAATTACTCCAAGTGTGTAGTCGCCAAAACAAGATTTAGCTTTGTTTTCTTTCAAAAACAGTGATTTACATACTAAATATTTCATTTTAATTTCGAGTACCAGCAGCAGTTGTGAAATAGAGAAGTCAAAACAATCAGAAAGTAGTTTTGCTAATGCTTTTCGGCACGCATGCCCTCATCAGGCCTAAAAGATTGATTAAAAAAATTAGGGCTGTCAAACGATTAATCGCGATTAATCGCATACAAAATTAAAGATTGAGTTTGCCTATAAACGTGTACTGTGTGCAATTATTATGTGTATATAAATACAAACACATTCAGGTACATATATAAGAAATATTTACAAGTATATGTATTTATTATAACTTTTATGTAATTTATATTATATATAAATACAAATATTTTTTACATAGATAACATATTTCTCTTAAATATATAGATTAATTTGTGTATTTATATATACATAATAATTACACACAGTACACACGCATATATTAGGCAAACTCAAACTTTTATTTTGTATGCGATTAATCGCGATTAATCGTTTGACAGTCCTAAAAAAAAAAAAAATACAAATATTATAATTCAAACTTATAATTAACCAATAGGAAAGTCAAATGGTAAAGCATCCACCAATCACATAACATATCAAATAAACAATCACGTATCAGACCAATAGGCTCTATTTTTGTATTGAGCTTTTAATCAACATCAGATATCTGGAGGATTTAATGAAATATGAATTTCCCCATTACAGCCTTGTTTCCCAGATGTGTGCTGTGCAGGTCACTGGTCACTCCGAGTCATTTGAGAGTTTGAGTACATAAGTTAACTTGTGTCTGTGATGAGGTCAAAGGTGGTAGTGTGTTAAATGGAAAGATCAGAGAGCCGGTCTTGACAGACAGCACGCTGTGTGAGATGGAAACGCTGCGTAGGAACTTGGGAACACCAACAAATCAGCTCAACCGATGGATAATTGCCAAGCGCGCAGGCATTCACACTTGCAAATTAAACCTGACCGCTCAATGCGATGCAACCCAACGCTTCATTCGAGGGGAGAACCCTCACAGCCTGTAACATTAGGATAGCTGTCATGTTGCTTACAGCTTTGCAATATTTTCCCCTGACCAACCTTCTACTTCTGATCATGAGACAGATACGGCGGGTTTCATTGCAGCCAATCCCGAGTCCTGCCCTGCCAGCTGGAACTAACAGGCAAGGCCAGGGCTATTTCAGGGCCAGTCATACTTTACACTCCGTTAATACTCGTAAATCTGGGAAAGCTGCTGGCTTGACTGGTCAAGGCTGGTGGTGGAATACAGAGGGCTCCTAATTCAATGGGTTTAATGGGGACATTTGGTGGCCGGCCATCCTTGCGAGCCACACATGCCTGGTCTCTTCAACTTGGGACCTTTAAGTAAATGTTACAGCTCAAAATAGATTCGGCCCAATGAGTATGATGATTTTACATAGATGCTAAATTAATTTAAACCTTAACAAGGTTGAATGTCTTAGTGTTTAATGCCATGATTAGATTTTTTAAAACAACAGGCGGGCATATTTTGTTTATATAAGATGCAATCATATCAAAATCACCAGTACTGGAAAAATTCTAAAACAAATAAATGACAGTTAATAAGTAAATAAAAATACAGAGTACATCTTTGATGTTTTTAATGTTTAATGTTGGAAAGATACCCGGCAGTGATCAAGTGCTCTATTTTTCTTGTTAATTTATAAAATAATTTAAGTAACAGCAATATATTACAAAATATGTACATTTTAGGAACACTACATAAATTGACAGGAATCATTTTGTTGATATTAATGACCCTGAAATTAACCTGGAATTACCTGCAGCAACTACACTGAATGGTCATTTATGAAAAAAAAAAAATTCTAAATATTACATTGGAACACTTTGTGACAATATTTGCAATGTAATTAATACATTATTTAATTATACAATGCTTAACAGATCACATACACTACCAGTCAAAAGTTTTTGAACAGTAAGATTTTAATGTTTTTTTTATAAAGAAGTCTCTTCTGCTCACCAAGCCTGCATTTTTTTGATCCAAAATACAGCAAAAAATAAATAAATTTTGAAATAATTTTACTATTTAAAATAACTTTTTTCTATTTGAATATATTTTAAAATGTAATTTATTTCTGTGATTTCAAAGCTGATTTTTTAGCATCATTACTCCAGTCTTCAGTGTCATGTGATCCTTCAGAAATCATTCTTATATTCTGATTTGCTGCTCAAAAAAACATTTCTTATTATTATTATGTTGCAAACAGTTGAGTATAATTTTTTCAGGTTTCTTCGATGAATAGAAAGTTCAGAAGAACAGCATTTATCTGAAATAGAAATCTTTTGTAACATTATAAATGTCATAATTACTTTTGATCAATTTTAAAGCATCCTTGCTAAATCAAAGTATTAATTTCTATAATTTCTTTCCAAATATATATATATATATATATATATATATATATATATATATATATATATATATATATGAGTGGTATATTGTATAATGTTGTTACAAAAGCTTTTAATTTCAGTTAAATTCTTATCTTTGGATCTTTTTATCCATAGAATAATCCTGAAAAAATGTACTCAACTGTTGTTGATAATAATAATAAAAAATATTTCTTGAACAGCAAATTAGAATATCAGAATGATTTCTGAAGGATCATGTGACTGGACTAATGATGCTAAAAATTCTAATTTTAATTTTTTTTTTAAAATATATTCAAATAGAAAACAGCAATTTTAAATGGTGAAATATTTCAAAATGTTACTGTTTTTGCTGTACTTTGGATCAAATAAATGCCGACTTGGTAAGCAGAAGATACATCTTTAAAAAAACATTAAAAATCTTACTGTTCAAATACTTTTGACTCGTAGTGTATGTTTTCATTTTAATTTGTTAAACTGAACATGATCTGTTCACGCATGATTGTTAATGACTTCTTTATAAAAGTTATCTTTATGCAAAGTGTCGCCTAATACAAACATTAAATCATTCACACTAGCTCATGGAAATAAATATACGTAGGAAATGTGAGGTGGATGCTTGAGCTTCACTTTTCTGAGATGTGGTCGGGACAGCGAGCTTTCGTCTCTTCAGTGGAAATGCTGTCAACAATCGAGGAGAGGCGACGAAGGCTGCTAGACGTTGAAGACTCCACTGCGGCTTCTGGAACACACATTATGCACAGAAAAGTTCGCAAGGATCGCACGTGTGTAATTACAGGGAATTGCGCACAGAGACTTATGCAACAGAAATTACGCGGCGAGATTTTGGACGGAAAATGTCTCACAGAGAATTACACGCAATTGGCGAAAAGTCAATTATGCAAAAAGAAATACTCAAATATACCTATTCACAGACAATTCTGTTATCCCTATAAAATTATAGTCAGACGTGCTACACCGACACTAGAAATGAGAAATCAAAGTTTCTGCCAATCATAGACACTGGAAATCATAGTTTAGAATTCAAAATAAATTGTTATTTTCAACAAAACGAATTTGTGCGGGCCAGAACTTAGTGTAGAAGCTGTGTTTTGCCTTGCATCATGCAAAATTGCGCGCAAGTAAAAGCACACGCAACTACGCACATCACCATCGCATGAAACATTAACAGCCAGCAGCTATAAACCTCAATGATTAAAAACCCTCAATATGTCTCTATTAAAACCTAAAACTTCTCTGTTTCTCTGTACCAACCTTCTCGGTGACCGGCCATCTGGGAGTTGGAATGATCTGGAATCCCCTGCCAGTTCTGGCAGGTCTTTTTCCAGTGATACTCATTGGGAGCCACCTGAACAGGCAATGATGATGGAAAGCATTAATACTGCTCTTAATTTAATTATAGCACATCATTAATATTAATAATCATTAGCTGCAAGCAGACATATGGCACCACGTGGATCCAGCTGCTGTCAGAGCGCATGGATCGGTTGCACTGGCTCGGTTATGTTCTTACATGGTTTTCTTTCACGCTGTATGTGTAAGGATCATTGTCAGAGTTCTGTTCTTGCTCATCCAGCGTATGCAACAGGTCTTGCAGTTTCTCGATGTAGTTTATTGCGCTGCGTAAAATCTCCACTTTGGGCAGCCTCTGGTTCGGATTGGGCACCGTCTTTTTCTTTAACGCTTCAAACGCTTCGTTAATCTTTTTAAGCCGCCTTCGTTCTCGCAGAGTGGCGGCCTTTCGCCTGTCGGTCGGAGCGGATTTTCTTTTACAGATCTTGCAAGCCCACATAAGACACTGACCCTCGCAGTGAGACTGGAGCCCTGGCGGTGCGAGGACGTGTTCCTCCCCGCTGCTTTCGCACCCTGTCTCGGACGGGACCGGATCCTGTCCCGGGGACAGAGGGCTGTCATTCCCCTCATAGAGTGGGGACACTCCAGGCATATCCAAGGTCCCATGGTCCGCCTCGAGATAACGTAAATCGTTGAAAAAATAAGTGTTGGTCTCAAACAGGTCCATCATGTTGTTGTAGGCTGTTTTGACAGTAAGACTGTTGGCATTTAAATAGCCCTGTGACACAAGTCGGGGGACTTAAATATAGAATGTGAAATTCTATCCAGCGCTTAGCTGTTGCCGGGCTTCAGACTCGTTTCAATAGGCCTTCAGGACCACAGAGGTCCGGCTCTTATGAAAATTAACCATGGTTTTAATACAAATAAAACCAAAAATATCCATGATTAATACAGTTAAACCATGGTAACCACAAATGAACCATGTTTTTGCTACACTAACCATAGTTTAACCATGGTATTTGTTGTAAAACTGTGATTTTACACAAAGCTGGGTAGGCTATTACTTATAAATTGTAGTCCGTTACTGATTCCAATACATGACAAAAATTGTAAATAGTAACGTAATCCATTACATTACATTACACATTTAGGTAATATAATCAGACTACTTTTTGATTACTTTTAGATTACTTTTGACCTAACTCGTTTATTGATTTAAATAGATAACCTGGTACCATACTGACATAACAATACAAAGAGTAATAAAATATATTCCTTTCGTTGTTATTAATAACATGAAATACAATAAACTTCACATTATCAGTGTTTCCCAAACTGGGGTTTGTGAAGAAACTGCAAGGGGTGCGAAAAGCTAATAATTAATTAAATCATAAAAATGTAAAATTAAAATAAGGCATTAAAAAAAAACAAACAATCAAAATAAAACACTTACTAAAAAAATAAATATTTTATTTGTTTACTTATTTATTGCAGTTGTGTGAATAATATGTAATCATGCAATCAATAAAAAAGTAAATGTAGTCTGATTACGATTATTTTAAAATGTAGTTTAATCTAATTACAAGTACTTAATTTTTGGAATCTGATTACATAATCCAAATTACACGTTACTATAAGTACTTACTAGAAATGGCTAGATGTCAAAAAGGCAACAGTTGATATGTCAGCAAATACACGGTTTTGAGTCAAACGTAAAATTACAAAAATGTTGGGGTTTTATTTAATGTTTTTTTTTTTTTTTTTAATACCTAGTTGAAAAGTATTATAAATAAATTACATTTGGGGACTAATCTCCCAATATGCCCCACAATATGCATTCAATCAACTATATATTTTTAGTATTTAAAAAATAATAATAATACATTTATTTTATTATTCTTATTATTCTTATTATGTGCGCTAAATACACATAAATATATATATTATACAAATTTTTTTAAAATTAAATTTAATAGGAGAGGCTAGTTCCCACACTTTTTACAATGAATATTTTTTCTATATGAAAGTCAAGAGACAAATACTTTGGATAGGCTCCAAAAAATAAAATAACAAATAAAATAAAATAAAATAAATATATATATTTTAATTGGTAAATATATATATATATATATATATATATATATATATATATATATATATTTTTTTTTTTTTTTTTTTTTTTTTTTTTTAGTTCAATGAATGCATATATACATATATATATATATAGGTCATGTATTTTTCTTGAAATTCAACCCATAACCTTTGCTGTTGCTAGTATCATGCTCCATCACTTAAGCTACAGGAAGGCTTTTATAACTGCTTTACTATTCTACTGTCAATACATGACTGCAGTGTTGGTGGACTGGTTCACTTTTGTATATATGACAATAAATCTAGTGGCAGTGATTTGATTTATAAGTAAAATAATCAGTAAAACCAAGACAAATATACCACAGAACATGACCAGCAGGCATTTATATTGTAAACTGCATTGTGGGCTGACTTCATGAAAATGATCTTAGTTTGTGAAACGCATACAGAAATGCTGGACATTGAAAAAGAGAGTCTTGTTTTCATGCCCCATAAAAATAGCCTGGAATGTGTGCAGGCAAAATGGCTTTTGAAAAGCTCACGCATGCGAAGTAAAAATAGCTATAAGAACCATTCATCTTAAATCCATAAACACATGAAAGTCCTTTCCGAAGCGTTATGTGTCCTCTGACATTTTTGTACAAGATCAGTGTGAGACGCTTTATTGAAGGGTGCGAGTTGTTGACGGCTCATATTGCTGTCGGGCAGATCATTTCAAAGCAGACTACTGGATATAGTTCTTAAATGTACAAACAGAGCAAATGGGATGATAAAGCAAAAATAAACACCCCATATGCTTTACACTTGATATTGATCATATTGTACTCACATTAAAGAAATAGAATGGATAAGTGTAGTTGTTTACCTCTAGATAGTACTGAAAATGGCTATAAGTCATCTTGTTTCATGCTCTTGTGCAATGCAAAGGGTTAAATCATTCAGGTGCCATTTCCCGTAGTGGACACATCTCCTGTTACCGTGTTGTGAAAGGTTATTCAGCCTATAGGCTGAATACTGTCATAAATCTCATAGTTTGTGACAGAGGTGACGATCGTCTGCAATGTCACTCATGTACATTCTCTGAACTGTATATCGCTTAATGATATCCAAATGCTACATAGTGTTATTTTTATTCCCAAACATGTATATTTGTGCAAACGAATCAGCATTAATATTATACGAATTGTTATATCCATTTCCAACAATCCGACTGCTGTCTTCAATCAAGCTTTACAGAGCATATCTAATCAGCACGACTTCATTGCCAGTGTCCAAAAGTCCATCAGCTGGTCATTCAGCACTTAGGGAAGGAACATAGTTCTCTTTTACAAGGCTTTTCATAGGAAAAGCAGCCCACGCATGTTCACTTGATCTCGAGGGATTAGCCATAGAGACCATGTGCTCAAGAGTGATGAATGCGTTTCATTGCTTTTCCACTTTTAAAGGTATTATTTGAATTAGTTGAACAAAATGAAACTGTGAGAAAGTGATACTGAATGAAGTTAAAAAACGTTACCAGGCCCTTTGGGCTATTGCAAAGGGTGCCATGTCCTTGGCTGGATCTGTCCTTGTGTTATACTTTGCATTCAACACAGTCTGAAAAGTAAAATCATACCTAATGTGCCGGATATAACATGCTTGGTTTGTAAATTTAAATTTTCATCTCTATTTATAGTTGTAAAACAGTTTCTATCATGACAATACTCAGAAGATTTTAGCATGGTAATGGATAAGACAGTGTTATTGTATTTGGTCTTGGCGGAATAGATCTGCTACGCTGCTTGCTGTTGGTTATTGCTGTTGTTGTAGATCATTGCTGGTGCTGCAAACCAAAGCAAGTACAAATAGCATATATAATAACTCATGGCAGATCTATACAGGTGGAGCTGGGGAGGTGGAGGGTTTCAGAGGAACTCTGAAAGCATGCTGCGAAATGCAACCAGTGCATTCGCAAGGGGCATCAGTGCCAACGCCTCTCGTTTACTTTGAATGGAGTGACGTCAAGCGTTGCCGAAGTCCACTGCGTCGTGTCACTGGCATTGCTCACGGCAGAAGTTGAAAACTTTTCAACTTTTCAAGCTGCAACGCAGGCGTCAGCCAATCAGATCTCCTGATGCATATATACTAGTGAAGACGCTACCCAATTACGTTCATGCAATACCAGAAAAGTAATATGATTGTCACGTCAGCACCAAGCTTCAGCAAGCGTTGACGCCCCATGTGAATGTACAGTAACCGGCCATTTAAATGTAAAACAGCAAGTTCAATAGTTGCGTATGCAACATGAGCCATTCAGCTTATGCTAAGTATTTAACACTGTGAATATCATCAGTTTGCATTAAAGACCCATCAGTCTGTGCCATCTAGAGTTTCATGACAGAACTTGGCATTAAAATGACCAACAGAAACTGAGTAAAATAAAGAGTAGTATGCCAAGAAAATATCAAGGCAAATACTGCTTTCTTTTAAATTGACATTTAATAACATTTTCATACAAAATAATATTTTTTGACTTAAAAGCAGTTAATTTATGTTGCTGAACAGTGTTGGGGAAAGTTATTTTTAAAAGTAATGCATTACAATTTTGCGTTACTCCCTGAAAAAGTAACTAATTACATTACTTAGTTACTTTTTATGGAAAGTAATGTGTTACGTTACTTTTGCGTTACTTTTTAAATCTGGGCGGTGCTTGCTTCTTTGTTTTGAATATGAAACAATTCTAATGTAAAAGCCCTTTTACACCAAAAGTGAAATGAATTCACCTCAGGCTGAAAGAAAAGTACATTTATACAGGAGATCACTCTTTAGCTATAAAAAAAGCACAAATATTAGTTTATCTAAAGGAATTTTTGCTTATTAGTATGGTTGAATTGCATCATCGAAGGTCAGCAGCAAAGACACTGGTTAATAAAATGGGATTAAATACATAAAGGATGTTCGTTTTATTTAAGGAGACTTGTCAGTCAATAAATGGGGAAAAAGTACCTCAGATATTTTCTTAGAAATTCAAAAGTAATGTTACTTTACTTGAAAAAAGTAATATTATTACATAACTCGAGTTATTTGTAATGCGTTACCCCAAACACTGTTGCTGAAGCACATTTTTGTGCTATTTTTAATAGGCAATCCAAAGTGAAGTCAACTTAATTAAGTCATATCTATACTTGTAAACCACATCCTATTGTTGTAAAAGGCTAGTCACATAAAATGTGTTGCAGTAAACATATTTTGCATTCTGTGAATTCTTCCATGTAGTGTGATACGGCTGGTTCCTTTTGTTTATTGCCGGTTAGGATGTAGGGATATATTTGGGCTTTATTAGTTTCCTGTGAATAGATCCAGTTAAAACCTGTTCTTGGTTTTAAACTTCTTCTACTGGCTTAATTCATGTAATGCATTTACTATGCAAGGGACTTGCTCACCTAGTCTAAGTGTGGAAAGATATTAAAGATGGATTACATGACAGGAGCCATGATTGTAGGTAGTGTGCCAACATATGATACAACAGTGCCATGAGTGATATGAGTTTGGGGCCCCGTTTTGTTTTTATCGTCTCATCTCTTTACTGCACAGTATTAAAGGGTTAGTTCACCCCAAAATGTAAATTCTGTCACTCTCATGTCATTTCAAAAACGTAAGACCTTCATTCATCTTTGAAACACAAATTAAGATATTTTTGATGCCACCCAAAAGCTTTCTGACCCTGCATAGACGGCAACACAAATGACACATTCAAAGCCCAGAAAGGTTAAAATAATCCATGTGTGGTTCAAATCAGTGGTTCAAACTTAATTTTATGAAGTGACAAGAATACTTTTTGAGTGCAAAGAAAACAAAAATAACAACTTTCTTCAGCAATTTCGCATGGACTACTTTAATGATGTCCTTACTACCTTTCTGGGCCTTGAATGTGCTAGATTCATTGCTGTGTGGATCAGAAAGCTCTCGGATTTCATCAAAAATATCCTATTTTTTCCTTCGGAATTTGTGTTCCCAAGATGAACTAAGGTCTTGCGGGTTCAGAACAACATGAGGGTAAGTAATTAATGACAGAATTTTCATTTTTGGGTGAACTATCCCTTTAATAATCTAACAAATGCAAAAATGAAGTTAAAGTGTAGATGGAGAAGAATATGACCTCCAAAATCTGAGAATGGGGTGAAAATCGTTGTAGCAGCATTCACATTGCACAACATGAGCATAAATGAAGGGCACTCAAATATATGCCAAGAACTTCCCTACGGATGTCCACGACTGATGGATGAGAACATATAATCCCACGTTGGCAGCTTTCCACATATTTCTTAGAGCTACCTATTCTGAGGCATATCTATGTGTTTGACTTGGATGGTGCTTTTGTTTTATTATTTTTTTCTATTATTATTATCATCTATCTATCTATCTATCTATCTATCTATCTATCTACCTATGTATCTATCTAAAACAATTGTAGCAGAGTATATCGTTGTAAAAAAATATCTTGGTATTTTATGTTTTTGCCACAAATTAATTGTTAAAATATTCCATGTGACATCAGTGGTTCAACCATAACTTTATGAAGCCATGAGAATATGAATACAAGAATATTTGTGAGCAAAGAAAACAAAAATAACGACTTTATTCAACAATTTCTACTCTTCCGCATTATGAAATTATGGTTGAACCGCTGATGTCACATGGACTATTTTAACAATGTCCCTACTACCTTTCTGGGTCATGAACGTGTCAGTTGTGTTGCTGTCTATGGGTCAGAAAGACCTTGGATTTCATCAAAAATAAAATTTTGGTTCCAAAGATGAATGTATGTCTTACAGGTTTGGAACACCATGAAGGTGAGTAATTAATAACAGAATTTTCATTTTTGGGTGAACTAACCTGTTAATATACAACTGCCGAATATGAAATTGAAAGGTCCTACAACTCCACAGAACCAATTTATGAAAACTCTCAACTGCCTTCTAGAAATGCACTTGGTAGGTTCCCAAAGGATGCCTGCGATGCAATCATAGGTTTCTCATTGCATCTCTGGGCTGCTTCCTCAGAAGCCTTTGGAAAGTGATGGAGGTCATCATGCTTAATCACACTCTTATTCTTCTTGTAGCAACCAGAAGCCAGTTTGTTGGCTGAAGCGCTTGAAGATCCTTAAAGAGGCACTGGGTCTCTTCATTTGAACACCCACTGCATTAGATATAACTGGGAAATCAACATCATGTTTTCTTCCAGTTGATTCTTCCACATTAAGTAAATGATGCCAATTTCCATTTTTGGATAAACTAACCCCTTAAGGTATTCTCCAAAGCTCCCACTTTCTTGCCCACTTTTTTAAACAAGAACACAATTAGGTAAATATTAGGCTGATCTGTACTTTCACAAAACTCAAAATAACTACTTGTTGGATTGTCAAATATACAAGCTCAATAGCTTTGATAGTTTTTGAATTTCAACTTGCTTCCCCCAACCTAAAAATTCAGGGCTCAAACTAAATTCAGAGAGTAAATACGACTGTGTGAAATACAAATGCTCCAATTAATAGTCATCTCTGTACATTAAAGCATTTTAACATCCAAATCCCACACTTCACCTTTACATAGCACTGGGGTGCAGCAGGAAGTGTAGCCATTCAGTGAAGTAATTAGCATGAACTTAAAGGTTACGTTTGATTAGCAGCGAATAGAGAACGCTGTTTTTTTCCTTCATTCTCATGTATGTCTCTCTAGAGGACTCCAGAGTGTCATGCCTCTGCTGATAAATCTCTCCACGTGTCAAGGAGCTGGTGCTTCAGCTGTCAGAGAGAATCATGGGATATCCTGCCAAGGGGCATAAAGCTCTAGGGACGTGTTGTTAGAAAGCTCATCTACATTCGTGGAGGAGATGAGAGTCGATCTGCCTTGCATCCCAGGTTGAAGGTACCTCCTATTTTGAAATGCTCATATGTTCACACAACATATTGAAAATATGCTACGTTTACAAAAATACTGATAGTAGTTTAGAGGAGACTAAAGTGCAAAAATATTAGTACTGTGTTAATTACAGTTTATCAAAAGTTAATCTTTAACACAGTCTAAATACACTTAAAATAGATAACTAATAGATGAGTGTTAGAAGCTGATAAAAATACCTATACATCTATATGTGAGTTTGGATCTGGCATTAGCATTGTTATATTATGTACTGGGACCATTGTGTTTTATAGCAACTTTCCATTATGTAACACTTATAATATGCTCAGGGCTAGTGTCCTTTTTCTGTGTTGCAGTTGAGATATAAATACTCATGACAACACTCCCAATGAGAGTCATACACGTTCTCACTAATGTGGGGTATTTCTTCAACTAGGGTACTTTTATCTCCTAGGAGTTGATTATACAGTTGAGGTCAAAAGTTTACATACACCTTGCAGAATCTACAAAATGTTAATTATTTTACCAAAATAAGAGTGATCAAACAAAAAGCATGTTATTTTTTATTTAGTACTGACCTGAATAATATATTTCATATAAAAGACATTTACATATAGTCTATAAGAGAAAATAATAGTTGAATTTATAAAAACAACCCCATTCAAAAGTTTGCATACACTTGATTCTTAATACTATGTTATTACCTGAATGATCCACAGCTGGTGTTTCTATTTTGTGATAGCTGTTCATGAGTCCCTCGTTTGTCCTGAACAGTTAAACTGCCCACTGTTCTTCAGAAAAATCCTTCAGGTTCCACAAATTATTTGGTTTTTCAGCATTTTTGTCTATTTGAACATTTTTGTCTTTCCAGCAATGACTGTATGATTTTGAGATCCATCTTTTTACACTGAGGACAACTGAGGGACTTATATGAAACTATTACAGAAGGTTCAAACACTCACTGATGTTCTAGAAGGAGAAACAAATTCATTAAGGGGTGTAAACTTTTGAACAGAATGAAGATGTGCTTTTATGTGATTTTTATTATTTTGCCTAAATAATTTTTTCATTTAGGACTGCCATTCGTAAGCTACAGAAGATATTTACAAGACAAAATGATCTTCAAAATTCAAAAAGTTTTCACCCAGTGAGCGGTTGAACCTTCTGTGATAGCTGCACACGAGTCCCTCAATTGTCCTCAGTGTGAAAAGATGGATCTCAAAATCATAGTCATTTTTGGACAGGGTTCAAATACACAAAAATGCTGAAAAACCGAAGAATTTGTGCAACCTGGAGAAAGTTTAACTGTTCAGGACAAACAAGGGACTCAACAACTATCACTATCACTAAACAACAGCAACAACAACAACAACAACAACAAAAATACAGCTGTGGATCATTCAGGTAACAACAAAGTATTAAGAATCAAGTGTATCAAGTTGAATTGGGTCATTTTTTTATAAATTCAACTATGATTTTCTCTTGTGGACGTATATTTAAACGTCTTTTATATGAAATGTCCTATTCAGGTCAGTACTAAATAAAAAATAACATGCAATTTGATCCCTCTTATTATGGTAAAATAATTAACATTTTGCAGATTCTGCAAGGTTTATGTAAACTTTTGACCTGTAGATTTAAAAGTACATCCGTTTTCCATCTTACTACACAAGGACCTTTTCACTTTTCACGTCTCTGTTCATCAATCATAATATTTGTCTCTCATTCGATGTGATTCATTATTCCAACTTTGCAGTACTTGGTTAATAATGAGTCACGGATGTTGTCAGACTGCATCACTGATGACACACACAGTTATAAATGGACTGTGAGTTAAGCCGAACACTGAATTCCTCATCACAGTGAGCTTTCAGGTCAAACTCATCATCTGGAGGCTCCAAACTCCAACTTGATGGGCCGATTTCAGAGAAAAGTTCATTCAGCATGACGGACAACTCATATATTAGCTCTGTTCACACCTGGAAATCCAACCGGCCAATTGGAGGTTAAGTTGCCACGTCATGGCAGTGATGACAATGCCCCACCTGGGTTGTGACCTCGCTCACCCGTAAGATCAAAGGTCAAGTCCCCCTATGAGTAAAATATAGCTCTGCCCCAATTTGCCATGATGAAGTGGAAACAAGGTCATTCAGCATATGTACAATCAGGAAACAGACAAGATATTAACAGCTACCGTAGCTAATTCAAACCCTTCAACGCTCTAGAACATCTACATCATAGTCATTCTGTAGATGCTTTCACAAAACAGACACTAATTGGTCTACCCTTCTTAAAAAACAGCATATGCTGGTTAGGTATGTTTTGAAGTATAGCAGCTGGTTTGAGCTGGTTTAAGATGGTCCTTAGTTGGTTATGAGCTGGTTTAAGCTGGTCATTTGCTGGTCGTAAGCAACTAAGCTAAGGACCAGCTCATAACAGCTCCAGCTCAGAACCAGATTAAACCAGCTCAAACCAGCTGCCATGCTTCAAAACATACTTAACCAGCATATGCTGTTTTTTTATGGCAGTATACTCAGAGATTTATCATTACTTATTACTTTTTGGAATTAAATGTTTTGTTGGCATCATGGCCATTTTCTCCACATTGTTTCCACTTCTGGCTACTTTTATTGCAGTAAATGAAAGAGGCAAGAACTAAAAAGAGTTTGCAGGCTAAAATGCTACCATCATCCAGAAAGGCCTTGGCTACATTTCAGCATTGTCAAACCCTTTGTCCTTCAAGAGGCATTAGCAGCTCAATCAGTTCCTGATATAGTATTTCTTTAGAGGCTATCGCTAGTCGCAATGCAAAGCCCGACCCTTTTCTTTACCCTTCGGACTTAAGCCTGCACAAACATGGTCCTCCTGGCCTTCTCGTACCCATCCAGGACTCAAGTCCCTGATGACCATTCTGGCTCCATTCCTTGGCGTGATAGCATCTCCTCCTTTACACTTTGGCCTCCAGTGGCTAAAACTAGCCCCCAGTCTGGCTCAAAAGCCCAGAGAGAAGCTCCACTACACTAAAGCAAAGCAAACAGACGCCATCTCTCACTGTCATCATCACCGGGCTCCGATGTGCAGGTCAGAGATGAGGGGGTTTGGGTTTCAAAGCTAGCCAGGAAAATAATGATGGCATCTGCATTCTCCTGATGGGATAGGGCTTTGAAGGGGGTTGGTTCAAAGGCACAACGGCTGAAGTGCATCAGTTAGCGCTGGAGCGAGGTTAGCGTCTAACTTACGATGACCTCACATCAGATTAGAGGCCAAAAGAAATGCATCAGTGAGGGACGGATACAGCTAAAGTCCTCGATGGAGTAACATAAGCATGGTTCCCAATTATTAAGTGGGAAACTCTTTTTAAATTTTAGCCTATTAATGGGAGATATTTTCTACCTACCTTTCCACCTTCATTAGGCGTGTTGATAGCATAGTCAGTTGTTTCCTTGACCTTACTTCCGCTAGTGTCAACAACTCCCTGACCAATGACCCTTATCCAGTTCTCTTACATCTTTGGCAAAACTGAGCTTTGTTTTGTTCTCGAGAGGATCCCCCTCAATGATTTCCAACAAAACAATCCATGCAACCAAGTCATTTGGCCTTTCTTCTACGCATGTTCTTTGATGTAAAACCCTGTAAAAGATCATTAATATCTTGCGCGCCTCAGGGAGCGTATGATTCAACTGACGATAAGAAACCATAAAACCAATTAGCCACCAGAGTGTGACCATTCCCATAACAACAATGCAGGGAACAGTCTCCTAAAATGACCAGTGTGGAAATATGGTAACTCAGTACACCAAATCTGTGTTATAACAAAGATTACCAGAATTAAGGCATGGAACAGAAACAACAACAGACATTTGAAGGACACATTTGTTCCTTCCAAAAGAAACTAAAAGGATATTGATGAATGATGGTGTTCTATAGTGAGGAGATAAAGAGACCAGCCACTGCTGGCACGGGTTATTAGGTCTGTCTGCTTTATGCTGTTGGAATAACATAAAGCAGCTTTGGCCTAATGGCTTGTTGAAAGTTATCCCTGCTAAACCCCAGTGGGTAAAATATACAGTCATGTCCCATAATGCAGTGTGGACATTAAACAAAACATTAGAACCTTCTCTTGCTCAACCACTGCACAGGGGACCCACTCAGCAAGAACTGAATTCCACGTTTTCTTCTTAAAAGTAGAAAATAACTACTAGACAACATTGCAGCAGCTCTAAAAAAATAATGCACTTACTAACCTTGTCTCTAACGACCTGTTTTCACAGTTGGAATTTTATATTCATATCTTTGTTACTGGCGTAGGCACAGATGATTGCAATTCGCAACTTAATTTCTAGGGTGTTCTGCTGTTGTTGAGAGTTATAAGACTGCAAAGACAGGGTTGGTGCCAAGGGAGGGTATTTGCAGAGCTTGCCTTCCCATACGAGTTACTGTGCCTCCACTTCCCCTCTTCTCCCATCCTTTTTGAACGTGATCGATTTATCGATTTCTAAAGCAAAAGTAGAACTGAAAAAGACAGTGCGCATACATTTGTTCATCTTCAGAACACAAATTAAGATACTGTTGATAAAATCTGAGAGCTTTCTGGCCCTCGATAGACACCAAGGGTCCTTCCAAGGGTCCGTTTAAGGCCTTAATATCCATGTAACATCAGTGGTTCAACCGTAATTTCTTGGTACCTTTCTGGGCCTTGAATGTTGTTTTGAATCTTAATTGCATTCCTAAGATGCACGAAGGTCTTACAGGTTTGGAACAGCATGAGGGTGAGTAATTAATGATAGAATTTTCATGTGACATCAGTGGTTCAACCGTAATTTCTTGGTACCTTTCTGGGCCTTGAATGTGGAAGGACCCTTGCTGTCTATGGATGGTCAGAAAGCTCTCGGATTTCATCAAAAACATCTTAATTTTAGTTCCAAAGATGAATGAAGATCTTACGGGTTTGGAACAGCATGAGGGTGAGTATTTAATGACAGAATTTTCATTTTTGAGTGAACTAACCCTATAAAGGTTTAACAAACTTCTAGACACTATCATAACAGCCAACTCAGCAGTTGTATCGACGACCCGGTCACCCAACTCCTGACCTCCAAAAGTACTTCACTTACTAATCTTGTCCAATTCCACAATTGGAATCTTATTTTTATATCTTATTCCTGGTGGCATACTTCAATCTTTAGTTGTGCTTCTCAGGTACATGGCCAGGGGATTTTTGACATATCCCAGATCAGATTTACCATGGGTCCCTATGAGCTAACAGCTCTTATGTTTCATGCACAGACCACTGTACTGCAGCTCAGATGAGTTGCTGTGGTAGGTTGTTGTTGCGGAGTCCTGGATGTATGCCTACCTCAAATGACTCCGACAGGCCATGCATTGCTATGCTGGGTTGTTGCTGGGAAGTTCTGGGTGTATGCCCACCTCAAAACACTCTTTCCAACAAGCTGCTCAGTTTGAGGTATCACTGAGGTATCATCAGTACTTTGGGTTGCATGCTAAGCATACATCTTATTAGTCCCCAATTCTTTGGGAAATCAAGATCCTAGTGTTAGTACTACTATGCATCACTGTTTGAGCTACAAGAATGCTTGTTGGGATGGTGCAGATATATCAGTTGCACCATGCTGCAAGCACTATGTTGATAAAGTGCTGAAATACAGCCTCTGTCAAGCCAGAGTTGGCCATCAAGCTGCAGTGCCTGTCTGTTCAGCAATGTATGTGTCTAGTCTTGGCCATAAATGAAATCTGAGTTCCAACCAGTCTCCATAATGGTGACAAACAGGATCTTCTTTATGTCCAACCATTCAGGTGAGGGAATTTACAATTGTAAGAGTATACCATGGCTCTTAATTTTGACAATACGTGAATTATTCTCAACAGGTTTACTCGAGTCTAAATTTACTGTGTAAACCTAGATTATGGATTGGGTGGTGTGCGTTTGTGTGTGCTGTGGACGAGTGTACGTTAAGGGGTGTGTGAGCAACGATTATCTGTCAGTGCCAACTGCAGCCCACATTCTATGAATTCCTAATAGACGACAGCGTGGTTGGACCTCGTCCATGTACTACCGGGGTGGTTCTTGTAAACAAGACTGAAAACAAACAACAAACATGTTGAGGACTTGCACAAGAGGGATCAGCTGTTTACCCTCACACAAACACATTACACTTTAACTCTTGGCCTCTTGGTGGTCAAGCCCACCTGCTCAGACACAGTTAAGATTGTAGTGATACTGTGAGGTTAAGTGTTACGAGGTATTATATGACATAGGTGACTGTAATCATAGCGTGGGATGACGGGGAGGAAAATTGAGAATCTAGGCTACAATACTGCTTGAGAATGAATTTTTTGACAATCACATTACAACCAAAACAGTAAGATGAGATAAATTTTAATATTACACCTGTGACCCTACATAGGATAACCAGTTTGGAGAATCAATGGATTGGATTACAAATGCAGAAGTTGATTTTCAGAATGAAACACAATGCATTAAGAGCCAGAGGGTGAAAACTTTTGAAATTTGAAGATCAAGGTAAATTGTACTTCATTCGTCTTCTGGAAAAGATGCAAGTATCTTCTGTTGCTTCTGAAGGGCAGTACTAAATGGAAAAAAAATGATATTTCATCAAAATAAGAAAAAATTTGGACATCTTCATCCTGTTCAAAAGTCCCCCCCCCCGGCTCTTAATGCATTGTGTTTTCTTCTGGTGCATCAGTGAATGTTTGAACCTTTTTTAATCGTTGTGTTTGAGTCCCTCTATTGTCCTCAGTGTGATATGCAAAAGATGCTGGAAAACTGAAGAATCTGCAGGACCTGGAGGATTTTTCTGAAGAACAGTGCGTTAACTCTTCAGAACAAACAAGAGACTCATGAACAACCAGCACAAAACAAAAAAACATAACTTCAGCAATTCTTTTGTCTTGTGGACTATATGTAAGCATCTCTTATGTAAAATATTTTACTCAGGACAGTACTAAATAAAAAATAACATGCCTTTTGTATGATCTCTCTTATTTTGTTAAAATTATTAACAAACATTCACACTTTCGCATGCCACTGTATGTCTTTTTTTAGAACCTTTGTGGGCCTTGAACGTGGTAGTTGCATTGCTGTCTAATGCAGGGTCAGAAAGCTTTCAGTTTTATCAAAAATATCTTAATTTGTGTTCCAAAGATGAAGGTCTTACAGGTTTGGAAAGACATGAGGGTGAGTAATTAATGACAGAATTTTCATTTTTGGGTGAACTATCCTTCATGACATTTGATGATGCATCGATAAAATACAACCAAACACAGAGGCAATGAACAGTGATGTTTGCTTTTCTTCTTAGCGTGTCTTTGAATCTTAACCTCCCATCCGTCATTGGATCTCACAGTGGGTCCCCAGTGCAGACTTCAGGTGATGCCTGTCTCTAATGGCTTTAATGGCTTTATCTGAGTCTAGGTCCTGGTGTCAGTGTTTGACTGTGCTCTGCGAGCGAGGTCCACGTCTGACCTCAGTGTTTGGGTTAGCGGTGTGTGCTGGGGTTGGAGGCAGGGGCTGAGGGTTCAGTGTGCTCACACACTGATGTGCGCTGCGGGGTCCGGGGGGACCACAGCTCCGGCTCCTGTTACCGGGGATTTAGTCACGCTCTGCTGATTTATGTGTGTAACGGTAGCGAGGCCCCGGAATCTGAGCACATAGTCCCCACCCCCCCCACCCCCCCTCAACCCTCAACCCATTCCAACAGTCACCTCACCTTCATTTTACACACACATTTTTATAGCACTGCCCCACAATACCATCTTTATTTATGTCTGTTCACAGAATATATGGGAACACACATATAAGCCCATTTTCCCTAGTGGTGCTGAAAATATGTTGCAGTGGTAACAATATATAACAGTTTCATTACAAAATCAACATGGTGATGGGGTCTACCTTGCTGTGTCATCTCAAAGGTGTTTAGTATGGGTTCATAGACCCTTTTCAAACGGTTGCTGTGTATATTTTTTTAATAACATATAGCTTTAAAAAATTCATATTATTGATTTATGACAACTATAAACTGACCAGTAATCTCAGAATATGGCAGAATATTGATTTATTAATTCTTGGGTTTTACTATGTATATTGACAATAAAGAATGGTGGCCTAAATAACTATATTTAGGCATTCCCTTGAAACTGAAGCCATGAATGCAGCATTGTTGGCATCATAATTTGCTGTTTAAGTTAAACTTTAGTTGTGCATTGCAAAAGAGTATTTGTTCACAATTGTATGAATGACATTGCAACAGATGCATATCAAACCAAGTAGCACATGCAAATGTTTAATACTATTCTGATATTTTCTCAAAACTTCACATATTTCATTTCTTTCCAATAGTTTTAAAGGGAACCCTTTGTATTAAGACTTATATGGCTTAATTTAACATAAATGATGTCTCTTACTAAAATATGTAGCAGAAAACCCCTGAAAGATTTGTTATTTAAAAAATCCACATCAATTTATTAATATTTTTGACTATGGGGGGCACCATTATTTCAGTGACGTGGAATGGTTGCTACCTGTTGCTATTTTTACCGCAACAATCAATTCGATAACCACAGCTAAGAGCTTACAGGTGACGATGGATAAAAGCGTAGGCTTTAAACCAAATGTCATACCATCGATTGTCCTGAAATCTGCACTGAGAAATTCTTTTAGTGGCTGTGGCGTAATGACAAGTGTTGGCATGTTTACATCCAGCCAGGATAGCATCTACTGTTTTTAGTTGCTTCTGTTTGTAAGCTCCTTCAGTAGCAGTGGTCTACTAAAAGCGTCAAATGCATCAGGGCTAAAGAACAAAGACAGAACAAAGTTTTATTCATCCACAGGCATCTTCCTATTCTTTTCTCCTCTTCTCAACTGTAAGTACTCACATATTTTTGTCTTCACTGTGAAAAATATATCTGCTAAAACCTAAACAAGTCTTTAATGTGAAACATTTTGTTTGAAAAGTATGCTTGTGCTTTTATAGCATCCTTCGGTTTGATATTTTGTTATCTAATGCCATGGAATTTATAGGGTGACTAAAGTATTAACATACTTTTCAAAGCCACTACATATTTGGACATGCACAGCTTACATGGTTCCCATGAATAAGCACAACATAAAACACATTTATGTTTTTACCACACACAATAGAAGCTACTGTGCTCAGAAATCAGACCACACAAGAGGGCAAGAAGTTTTTTTTTTCAAACTTGTGCTGGTTTTGGGTGTCATTTGGAGGGCCGCTGGTTAATTTGTTGTTTCACACTGTGTAATGGAGGTGTGGACAGTCTGGGTGAGGACAGGACAGCTCTCATCTTGAATCACCACTGACCCTCTCCATACAGGGCACGGGGGACAGATGGAGGACGGAACGCCACACACGAAGTCAACGCTTGATCTGTGAGACCTCCAGTGGATATATTCACACCTCATGCATTTACACACAGTTTCATAAACGCTTTTTTAAAAAACACCAAAATCAAACAGAATGCATGCTTAAAACGGTCCCATCATCATTACATTTTTCAGTTTGTGAATTCTAGGTAACAAAAAACTTGGGTCATTAACCCTTAGCACACCCCAGTGTGTGTCTGAGAACAGGTCACAAATAGTTAGCGAAAACAAAGCTGCGGATTCCACTTTGTTTTATCTCCATCCCACCCACCGTTGCACAGTGGGGCGCTGTAACTTTAGTGTTTCAGAGCCGCTGCGGATACCACTTCCCAATCATCATCATGCCCACCAGCACTGACAGCCCACAAAACTAGCATTTGCCATTGTTTTTGCTGCCGAACAGTTTGACCCACTGTGCTCTCTGTAAGTGCAAACTGAGAGGAAGTTGTTGATTATGTCATGATGGAGCCATCCAACTCAGCAATAACATTCCCAACGACATTCATCACAATGCAGAATGCTTTAAAAAGCAAAAAGCTATGTGCTAAAGATATGGATATGTACATGTCTCAGTAGATAGTATAAAGAGACAAATTGTGCTGAGTACCATGCACAGCTTGTTTTGAGGAGCATTCCTATGGATTTGCTCATCTGGTCATGCTCCTCTCAGAGTTTGGCGAGATGCCCTGATTGGTCTTCAGATGCGCAGATGCTGCAGAGTGGGCGGTCAACATCAAATATGCAATGCGGGTTAATGCTAAAGAGACAGTTCACCCAAAAATGAAAATTCTGTCAATTATTACTCACCCTCATGTTGTTCTAAACCCATGAGACTTTTGTTCATCTTCAGAACACAAATTAAGATATTTTTAATGAAATCTGAGAGCTACCATGTTCAAGGCCCAGAATGGCATCGTTAAAATAGTCCATGTGACATCAGTAGTTCAACCGTAATTTTATGAAGCTACAAGAATACTTTTTGTGCACAAAGAAATATAGTGTGCTATGGTGCGCTTATATATATCTTACATAAGTCTTTTGAGAGTGTTCTGATGAGTTCAGTGGCTGCATCCGAAATATTGCAAGTTGCAATATTACATAAAGCATTGTCACTAAAAGACAATTAAATTGCTTCCTCTGCTCAGACACAACATCCCGAAAGATTTCATGATCTGAAACGCAAAGAAATTAAAGCTGGATGAAGCCAACGTTCTCTTCGTTTTTATTTCAGCTGTGTAAGAAGAGTTTCAGGCATGTTGCATCAACTGCCAGAGAACTGACTGAGGGGAAAAAAGGATTTTTTTCCCAGAGACTCACCATCTTAAATATAATCACTAACGCAGGTAATTTCACACTTCATACATCATGTGTAAATAAAGATGACGAAAGGGTGAAGCGGTTGCTGTTAGGTAGGTTTCTCTGAACCTTTGTACCTCAGTATGCAACTCCTGTGGGAGTTAGGAGCATTGGGGTTTCAGAGATGACTCAAAAGGGCAAGAGGACGGTGTAACTCACCCACAGCTTATTGAATACACCAATAACCGGCGAAGAGGTGAAGACCAGTCTAGATAGGTGGGAAAGAGATTAAGCACAGCTATCTATTTCCAAACCGGCTTGCGAGACTTATTGCGCTGTGCCATTTCGGATCTTGTGGGCGTAGTTGCGTCATTAACTCGTTTACATAATTTCTTTAGAGAATCTAAAGAAACTAAAGGCGTATAATGATTTCTTTCGCCACATTGTCAAGCCCATGTTCGGACCGTGCCATGTTTAGGTAGAAGATCTAATAGAGGGGGCTGGTTTCTTAGGCTAGGTTTCAAAGAGGAGCACAGAAACCTGTAAAAACAAACAGAGGTCATGGTGAGGTCAGTCTCGGGAACCCCGACCCTCTTCTAGGGTCAACTCCTCCTCACACAAACCCCCGTGCCGGCCCTTCATAGGCTATCAAATGGTCTCAGCAAGTCTCACAAGGTCAAATCCATAGTAACATTTCACTAATGTGATATGACCTAAAAATATTGTTGAGTTCTTAAAGGCACAGTAACAGTCAGATCTCACAATCTTATAACATATACAATTAAAGTCAAAAGTTTACAAACACCTTGCAGAATCTGCAAAATGTAAATTATTTGACCAAAATAAGAGGGATTATACAAAATGCATGTTATTTTTTATTTAGTACTGACCTGAATAAGATATTTTATTAATAGGATACATGAAAGATGTTTACATATAGTCCACAAGAGAAAATAATAGTTGAATTTATAAAAATGACCCTGTTCAAAAGTTTACATACACATGATTCTAAATACTGTGTTGTTACCCGAATGATCCACAGCTGTGTTTTTTGTTTTGTTTTGTTTTGTTAGTTAGTTGTTCATGAGTTCTTTGTTTGTCCCGAACAGTTAAACTGCCAGCTGTTCTTCAGAAAAATCCTTCAGGTCACACAAATTCTTTGTTTTTTCAGCATTTTTGTGTATTTGAACCCTTTCCAACATTGACTGTATGATTTTGAGATCCATCTTTTCACACTGAGGACAACTGAGGGACTCATATGCAACTATTACAGAAGGTTCAAACGCTCACTGATGCTTCAGAAGGAAAAACGATGCATTAAGAGCCAGGGGGTGAAAACTTTTTGAATTTGAAGATCAGAGTAAATTGAACTTATTTTGTCTTCTGAGGAACATTTACATCTTCTGGCAAAATAGCAAAATAAGAAAAAGCAAAATACGAAAAAATAACACATCTTTATTTTGTTCAAAAGTTTACGCCCCCGGCTCTTAATGCATCGTTTTTCCTTCTGAAGCAGCAGAGAGCGTTTGAACCTTCTGTAATAGTTGCATATGAGTCCCTCAGATGTCCTCAGTGTGAAAAGATGGATCTCAAAATCATACAGTCATTGTTGGAAAGGGTTCAAATACACAAAAATGCTGAAAAACCAAAGAATCTGTAGGACCTGAAGGATTTTTCTGAAGAACAGCAGGCAGTTTAACTGTTCAGGACAAACAAGGGACTCAGTCAAAAAAACTATTATTTTCTCATGGACTATATGTAAACGTCTTTTATGTGAAATATCTTATTCGGGTCAGTACTAGATAAAAATAACATGCGTTTTGTATGATCCCTCTTATTTTGGTCAAATAATTCTGTATGTAAACTTTTGACTTTAAATGTATATAAACAATTCTGTAAGATAACCCAAAGATGATTCTGATTATTTCTTGAATAACTTAATTTTATCTACAATTAATTTAAACATGCTGAAGAAATAACCCTTAAAAAGACGTCACATGATACTAAGCACTAATCCCATGGATACACAGGTCATGCACCCATAAATGTAAGCTCTGGGAATGTCTTATTTTAGAGATATATGGTCAAATCTGACAGTTTATTAAGTATAAATTATATTCTGCATTTTGCAGGTCAGTCTGTCTAACATCTAAATGAACCTTATTATTATGGTCAAAGGACTTGGGTTACATGACAAACGACACAATGATCAGATCACTTTACCACTCGTAGATGAGCAGGATGACCCCTAATGAGCCAAGAGAGAGACCAGAGATGACTGAGACAAAATCCTGATGTATTGTTATTGTCGATGTGTCAGACGTTTGGCTACGGGAAAGAACTCATATCTAGTTAGATGGTCCCATTAAAATTCTCTCTAATAATGTAATGCAAATATAGACATATTCCGTCAAACCTGTTTAATTTTCTTTATGCAAAATGTAAGTAATTTTTGTTTGAGTCTGTTTGAAACTTTACCACAATATTGTTTCCAAAATCCCTACACTCAGTTAAACCAAAAATGCTTACTCTAATAAATGCACTACATTTGATTAAATGAACACACTGTACTGAAATACTGAAACCCTTTGTTGGGTTTAAAACAAAACTGAAGTTGCGCCAAACTTTTAGACACAGCAGAACTGCTTGCCTGCCATTACAAAGTGTTGATCTTTCGTGTGATTCATGCCCTGTAACCAATGGAGGAAAAGTCAGCCCTCCGACGGGCAAGGGCGCATTTTTCTCAGCAGATTAGCCCTCTTTGATTTATTGGGATTTACCTCAGAAAGAGAAAACAGCTGGCAGAGGGACAAATACCAATGCTGGAAAGGCATAAATCCAGCTCAAGAAACCCTGGCTCATTTGTTAAAAAGCTAAGCTTTCTGCAACACTGGTTATTTACTCACTTCCACTGGCTCAAACATCATTACACATCATTAAAACTGTACATCAGAGACTCTCAAAAATTCATTCACTATATTTTTTAATCTGGATTTCTTCAAAATATATATGTTCCTCTGTTAAAGTAGTCTGCAAGTCTGAGAGATAGTTAAAACGATAGTTCACCCAAGATTACACCATTATTTACTCATTCTCATGTTGTTCCAAACCAATAAGTCTTTGTTTAATCTTCAAAGAACAAATTAAAGGGCACCTATGATGAGAGCTGTAAAGTTTCAGCTAAAACAACAACACAGATCAGTTATTATATCATTTTGAAAATGGCAATTTTAAGTAGAAGCATAAACACACTGTTTTTGTGCATGTCTCTTTAAATGCAAATGAGCTGCTGCTCCCCGCCCCCACACAGGACACGCACACAGGAAGCGGCTGTCACACGGCATGTGAGTACTAAACTAAGTTCTCTTTCATGTCTTATTGTGTTTAAACTGTCAAATACACACAAGTTTATGGTAAAAACACAGTCTTTGAATAACATGTCTTTGAAGGTCATGGCATTAGAACTAGTGAAGTTGTCACTTGCGAAAACAAAATGGTGCCGCCGTGGGTGGAAACGTGCAGATTAAGGGGCGGTAATATTATAATAAGATCTCCTTTCTTTGTCACGGGGGGAGTGAAATCTGAGCGACTGGTTTTTTCACAAGCTTGTAGAGAAAGACTTATTAAAATAAAGTTACTGGGTTGTCCTTTTTAACGTTTTTTTGTGCTGGTTGATGCACCGGGGACCAAATTATAGCACTTAAACAAGGGTAAAAATCAGATTTTCATGATATGTCACCTTTTAATGAAATCTAAGAGGTTTCTATCTTTCCTTTAAAAGCCCAGGTAACCAAAACTTAGGAGACACAACCTAGACTATTCCTAGACTATGGACACTTACATGGATATATATATAGAATTTCTTTTTTCTTTGGATCCATCCTAAGAACTGATTTAGTCTTTTTTTTTGTTATTAATTTAGTAATTAAGTTCAATCATTTCCCATAAAAGCGCTTATTTCTGCTTTTACCGCCCCAAATCGGTTTAAGCAGACACAGTTTTTTTCCCTTTCTGAGTTTCTGTATATGGGTCTGGCCTATGGAGCATCTTACAGTAGTGTCTCTATGGACTGGCTGTATTAAAGCCAGCTGAGGCTCTGCTAGGTGAGCCGGTGCAGTGTGTGCAATGATATTGCATAGCTGATGTCTGACAGATGTGTTCGCTCACTTCATATTCTGCCCCTCTCTTCTGTCTTAGCTCCGTCTGCCCTCCGTTTCCTTCCCTAACTATCATTCCACACCTTGCACAAAACGGAAACCTTCTATGCCGGTAGGGTGGGCTGCACTTGACGCATATGTCAAAATGAGTGGGTCGTGACCCCATGGCAGGCAGCATTTCCTGTTGCTGTAAAAGAGGCCTAGCGGGAGCAGTAGAGATCAGAGTGGGCCCAGCAGCACATCCGGAACTGGATGGGCTGCAGCCGTCTAAACCAATACATCAGCCCAACAGTAGCGAATGCAGGTGGAAAAGTCAGGATGGGAAGTTTTTCAGGCACAATGGAATACTTCGGCGTGCACCATATTCTAGTATGAATACATGTAAATAGCATGCATAATTAAAGGGATAGTCCTCCCAAAATGAAATTCTGTCATTAATTACTCACCCTCATGTTGTTCCAAACCTGTAAGACCTTTGTTTGTTGTCAGAACACAAATTAAGATATATTTGATTAAATTACATTTTTTGACGTTTAAGACCCAGAAAGGTAGTAAGGAAATCCTTAAAAAAGTCCATGTGACATCAGTGGTTCAACTATAATTTTATGAAGCTACAAGAATACTTTTTGTGTGCAAAGAAAACAAACAATTCATTCAACAATTTCATCTCTTCCACATTATGACATTATGGTTGAACCACTGATGTCCTGTGGACTATTTTTAACCTTCTTTTGGCCTTTAATGTGGTAGTTGTGTTACTGTCTGTGCAGGGTCAGAAAACTCATGGATTTCATCAAAAATATCTTAATTTGTGTTTTGAAGATGAACGAAGGTCTTATGGGTTTGGAACGACATGTGGGTAAGTAATTGAAGGAGAAATTCACTTCCAGAGCAAAAATTTACAGATAATTTACAACACCCCCTTGTCATCCAAAATGTTTGTGTTTTTCTTTCTTCAGTCGATAAGAAATTACGTTTCTTGAGGAAGAAATTCTAGGCATTATCTCCACATAGTGGACTTCAATGGTGCCCCCAAGTTTGAACTTACAAAATGCAGTTTAAAAGCAGCTTCAAAGGGCTCTAAATGATCCCAGCTAAGAAAAAAGGGTCTTATCTAGCAAAACAATCGACCATTTTTGAAACAAATTAACAATTTACATAATTTTTAACCTCAAACGCTCATCTTGTCTAGGTCTGCGTGACAATACAGTCAATACAGTTAGGGTATACAACTTCAAAATCGCCCTACATTGCTGCAGAAGTACCGACCCAGTGTTTACAAAGTGAACATGCAAAGAACATCAAACGCCCTTTACTAAAAAAGGTAAAACAGCAATGTAGGACGATTTTGCCGTTGAAGAAGAAAACGAGACAGGAGTTTTTCAACCTACCCTAACTGTATTGACCCGGATTACACAGACTACGTATGCACATTGCAGAGACGAGACAAGACGAGCATTTGAGATTATAAAAAAGTATATAAATTGTTAATTTGTTTAGAAAATGATCGTTGGGCTAGATAAGACCCTTCTTCCTCGGCTGGGATCGTTTAGAGCCATTTGAAGCTGCATTTAAACTACATTATGGAAGTTCAAACTTAGGGGCACCACTGAAGTCCACTATATAGAGAAAAAAATTCCTCAAAAAAACGGAATTTCTTTACAAAAGAAGAAAGACAAAAATGGATTACAAGGGGGTGAGTAAATTATCTGTACATTTTTTTTCTGGAAGTGAACTTCTCCTTTAATGACAGAGTTTTCATTTTTGGTTAAAATAACAATTTAAGCAAAATAAGCAGAACCACCCCTAAATGCTGAGTGTGAGTAAACCCCTAAGTGTTATACATCTAATTACTATTGTGTTTTATAAATTATAGATGAGCATTTTTGAATATGATATGATTCTATGTTATATAAAATATTTAAAAACAAAGGGGGCACACAGGTGGAATGTGGAGCTGGAGTTAGTGAGTTCCCTGACCTGGCTGTGGTATTTCTGATGCCTGTCAGTGGTTGATTTAAGATTATTTTTAAATCAGCAGTTCTGGAGGTGCAGGGCAGGGATGGGGTATCAACACAGCCCCAGAGGTCTTATAAATTTGGGCAGTTTACTGGGTGAAAGCGGCCCTCTACTCACTCTGCAGTCCAGCTAGTAATCCCAGTACTTCCTCTAGCCCTCTCTTCTGCTCTCCGCTCCCCAGCCCAAGTCCTAATTCATTTTCTGTAACTAATAGCCGTTGTTTCCCGATTGTCATGCTCCCATCCCTTGCTGAAGGAATGTAAGCGTGTGTATGTGTATGAGGTTTTGTTTTTGACCTTGGCCGTGTGAGTGTGTGATGACTCTTTGCATTGTTCTGCGTGTGAGGGGGGTTTCTGGTGTAATTACTCCCCGGAGAGCGAGGGATTGGTTCGTGTACTCCTCTTGACATGACCAGCACAGAACCATTAAAATTACAGGGCAGAGTGTTGCCAGCAGATCTGGATATGTCATTATTTTTAACACCTAAAAAAAATAAAACAGCCACACACTAGCCTTCCATCTATACATTGTCCTATAACATGGAACAGAAAAAATAGTATGGTATGGCTTCAGTCGTGAATAGGTCTTGTTTCTGCAACCGCCTTATCAAAAGATGATAGTCTCATCTTATACACTCTTAAGAACCATTTTTGATTTCTACAAAGTATGCAAAAAACAGTTTGCCATAGGAGTAATATGTCTGAATTCATAGAATTCGAAAAACAGTAGGCGAAATCTACCTGGATGATCTACTACTTCCACCCGGATTCTAAAGTGCGCATCCCATGAGGCCACGGGAGAGGATTTTTATTAATGGCAGTGAAGCAATGCAACTGATGCTTTTAGGTCATGTGATAGTAACAACATGGCTAATGTAGTATGTCCGAATTCCAGTCATACTAGCCATACTCATGCACTCTCAGAAAAAAAGGTACAGTACGCTGGGGTGGTACCCTAAAGTACAAAAGTGAAAAGGTACATCTTTTGTATCTTACCTAACCCTTAACAGTACATATTAGTACCTTAAAGGTACATTTTAGTACTTTGAAAGTACATATTTGTGCCTTTTCAATTTGTACCTTTTTTCTGACAGTGTACTATATAGTACAAACTTTTTTAACGGTCACAAATTAAGGGGATAATTCACCCAAAATTGGAAAATTAAGTTACCCTATGATTCGACAGTTCTGTCGCTGGGGCAGTACCCTAAGGTACAAAGTGAAAAGGTACAAATATGTACTTTTAAAGTATTAATATGTACTTTTAAGGTACCAATGTGTACTTTCAGAGTACTAAAATTTACCTTTAAGGTACTAATATGTATTGTTTAGGGGTAGGTAAGGTACAAAAATGTACCTTTTCACTTTTGTACCTTAGGGTACCACCCCAGCGAAAGAACTGTACCTTTTTTTTCTGAGAGTGAAGGTGTTTATGACTTTCTTCTTGCAGACAAATACAATCAGAGTTGCATTAAAAAATATCCTGCTCTTCCAAGCTTTATAATGGCAGTGAATGGGGGTTGAGATTTTGAAGCCCAAAAAAAGTGCATCCATCCATCATAGAAAGTACTCCACCCGGCTCCGGGGGGTTAATAAAGGCCTTTTGAAATTAATACTAAAATACTAAAATAATCAATACTAAAATGTGCCTTTAAGGTACTAATATGTCCCATTTAGAGGTAGGCAAGGTACAAACATGTACCTTTTCACTTTTGTACCTTACGGTGCCGCCCAAGCGCCAGAACTGTACCTTTTTTTCTGACAGTGTACTCTATGTACTTTTAAGGTATCAATATGTACTTTTTAAAGTACTAAAATGTACTTTTAAGCTACTAATATTACTGTTTAGGGGTAGGTAAGGTACAAAGATGTACCTTTTCATTTTTGTACCTTAGGGTACTGCCCCAGCAACAGAACTGTACCTTTTTTCTAAAAGTGTAGTTAATTTTTTTATTTTTTTTTTTTAAAGTAGTTTTCTAAAAATATGAGATAAAAGCAGTGTAAAAACTGCATGCTTACTTATCATAAAAGATTTACCAAAATGCGTTTTAAAATAGATTTACATGGTTTACAGAAAATCACATCACAGCTTTTTCCAAAAATATTTAATGTCGGCCTCTAACTATGCCATATGCAAAGATAGAGTGACATAATGTGTGATGTTCGGTAACCATGAAACCCTACACTTGACGAAATCCGATCACAAGTGGTCACAGGAGACATATTTGAGACGCATGTTACTACCAGGTGTAAACAGTGATATGTCACGGCTGACCACTTATGATTAGATCACCCAAGATGGTATACATACAATCTAAAGAGGTCCTATGTGCTACTGTACTCCTAAAGGCTGACAAAACAGACAAAAATGTCAACCTTTTTTCTTCTAAGGACATGGTTCAATAATATACATGACATTAGGTTGTACACACTTGTCCAATGTCATGATCTCTACAATGAGATTGTTCCTCTCACTAACACCACCAGACACTGACTAGTATGAGCAAGTAGCAAATTGTGTTTTTGTAGGTTCTTTTTTTTTTTTTGAACAATGTGTTTATTGTTTTTGATTATGCAAGACAGGTAACAGAGAAACACATTTCCATTTCGTCACAATTATTTCCCACCCCAACAAGAGAACATCACTCTCTTCTCCCCTATAGAAATACACAGAATTCTCTTACAAAAGACAATTTAAATGCAAAACGAATATTGCAAGGTACCCAAAAACCAAATATACATTACTGTACTTTACACATAAAAGTTACATTATCCAACAAAACAAAACGAGACAAAAAAAAAAAAAAAAAAAAAAAACATTATACATAGTTACACCTCTTGTAATAAATGACCAATATTATTGTTGTTAATGTAGTAATTAAATGGCTTCCATATTTCTTCATATACATCCATTTTGTTTTTAATAAAATATGTTACTTTTTCCATGGCCATACACTGTGCCATGGCATTAATCCAAGTTCCAATAGATGGTGCATCAGGCCTTTTCCAACTAAGAGCTATCATTCTTTTAGCTTGTAATATAGCATAATCTATAAATTTGCGCTGCTGAAGATTTAGTTTAAGGTTCTTTGGATATAGATGTAGCAAAATCATTTTTGCATCTAGGGGAATATTCAAGGCTACAATTATCTTTGTAATATTAATCACTTCCACCCAAAAGTCTCTAATAATGTTGCATTCCCAAACACAATGCACAAATGAACCTTGAGCCTCTCTGCATTTAAAGCATGTATCAGGAATATTTTTATTAAACCTATTTAGTTTGACAGGAGTTATGTAAGTCTGCATCAACCAGTTATATTGAAGTAGTTTTAAGCTAACGCTCCCTAACTGTTTCTGAGAATTTTTACAGACTTGTCTCCATTCATCCTCAGATATATCCTCGTTCAATCCCATCTTCCATAATTCAAGTTTCGGTGTTGTTGATTCAGTAGACCCTGATACAAGCCAATTGTAAAAAACTGATATTAATCCTTTATTATTGCATTTCTTAGTAATTAATTCCTCCAAAGAAGAAAGTACTGGCAAGTTTAATGATTGGTTCTGCCTAGAAAGAACAAAACTCCTTATCTGTAAGTATTTAAAGAAATGTTTTCTTGGAATATTATACTTGGTAGATATCTGCTCAAACGACATCAACGTTCCCTCCTTAAAAAGATCACTAATTTTGCTTAATCCCTTTTCAACCCACAACCGGAATCCTGAGTCTTTCGTGCCTGGTTTGAATAATGTGTTGCCCCAAATGGGACTATACTGGGATAAAGAGTCAGCTATTTTCATGTACTCTCTAACTTCATACCATACTCCAATCATATTACAAACTATGGGATGCTTGGTAACCGTTTTCAGTTGTTTAAACTTATCTGAATATATATACAAGTTTAAAGGTAACGCAAAACCACATGACTCCATATCCACCCAGGATGGTTTATTTCCAGAGGAAAAATAAAACATTATTGTTCTTAATTGTGCAGCTAAATAGTACCAGTACAGGTTGGGACATTTTAACCCTCCAGTGTCAAATGGAAGATAAAGAAGAGAAAGACGAACTCGAGGGCATTTCTTGTTCCAAATAAATTTCCTGAATAATGAATTAATCTTTGAGAACACTCCAGCTGGTGGTGCCAAGGGGATATTTTGGAATAAATACATGAATTTAGGCAAAATATTCATCTTCAATATATTTATCCTTCCTATCAATGAAATTGGTAAAGATAACCATCTCTCCAGATCTTTAGATGTTGATTCCATTATAACATTATAATTTGTAGAAATTATATTTTCTAATTGGGGAACAATTTTGATACCCAAATATGTAAAGCTGGGTGATAATTTCAGGTTAAATAAATATGATGTATTTGGACAGCTATCTTTATTAAGCAGCAATAACGATGACTTTGATGTGTTCACTTTATAACCCGATATATTTCCGAATTGATCGATCAAGTCTAAAAGTGCTGGAAGAGAGGTGTTTAATTGTTTTAGGAATAACACTACATCATCAGCGAATAAAGCTATTTTATGTTCCTTGCCACCCATTTTAATCCCTTGTATGTGGTTGTTCGCTCTTACGGCTATTGCTAGCGGTTCTATAGCCAAAATGAATAAAAGTGGGGACAATGGTGAGCCTTGAGGGCAACCTCTTGTAATATTAAATGGCTCAGAAATCATCTCATTGGTTAAAACTTCAGCCGCTGGGTTGGAATGTAATAATTTGATCCACTGTAAAAATGAGTTTCCAAATCCGAATTTTATAAGAACGTCAAAGAGATAAGCCCATTCGATCCTATCGAAAGCCTTCTCCGCGTCAAGCGAGAGAAGAGCAGTATCCTTTTCCTCTTTTTGGCTATGCAAAATATTTAAAACACGTCTTACGTTGTGAAATCCCTGTCTATTCTTAATGAACCCATTCTGATCATCACCCACAATGCCCGGAAGTACAGTCTCTAGCCTTTTTGCCAAGATTTTACATATTATTTTGGTATCTGTGTTTATCAGACTAATAGGTCGCATATTTCCACACTTTGTATTCGGTTTTCCTGGTTTTGGTAAAAGAATGATCAAAGCCTCTCTCATAGACTTAGGGAGACAGACACTATTATAACATTCTATATACATATCATAGAGTGGCTTAACCATTTTATCACTGAAATATTTATATAGGTCGATGGGCAGGCCATCAGGTCCTGCTGTTTTACCACCTTTTAATGTCTTTATAGCCTCCATAATTTCAACTGTCGTAATCTCACCATCTACTTTAATTTTAAGTTCCTCAGATATTTTAGGAATGTTGAGATTATCAAAAAATGCGGAGTGGGCATCAGTCGTGACCTTACATTCAGAGCAATATAGTTTTTCGTAGAAGTTTCTAAACGCTTTATTAATTTCCAACGGGTCTACAGTCATATTTCCATTTTCATCTTCAATACTAGTAATTGCTCTTTCTAATTCCTGTTGTTTTATACGCCAAGCAAGAAGTCTGCCTGGTTTTTCTCCCTGATCGTAAAATTGCTGCTTTAATCTTAATAAATTGGCTGCTGCTTTTTCATGTGTTTTTTCATTATATTGGGTTCTTAACAATAGCAATTCTTTTAAAACATTATCAGCATTTTGGTCTGCTTGTAAACTTTTTTCCTCGAGTAAGCGAATTTTTGTTTCAAGTGTTTTATATCTCTCCTGTTTCTCTTTTGTCTTCCTACTCGTATAACTTATAATTTGTCCTCGTATAAAGGCCTTAAAGGCTTCCCATCTAATTATAGCTGATGTTTGGGTAGTGTTATGTTCAAAATAGTAATCAATTTGTTCCCCTAAGAATTCAAGAAATCTTTTGTCTTGCATCCAGTATATTTGAAATCTCCATTTAGTACGATTATGAGAAAACTTTGGTTCAACGTATGTCAAAGATACAAGAGCATGGTCTGAAATAAGAATACTACTATATTGACAATTTCTGATACATGAAATTAGTTCAGCTGAAATCAGAAAGTAATCTATTCTTGAATATCCTTTAGAAGTACTCGACCAACATGAATATTCCCTTTTTATTGGGTTCTGAGCCCTCCATATATCCACCAGGTTAAGTTCCTTTATAAAATAGTGTAAAACTTTTCTAGACCTTACATGGGTGTTATCAATACCAGATGACCGGTCCTTACTGGGCTGCAAAACACAATTGAAATCACCTGCCATAATGTGTTTTCCGGGCATTGTGGAAATTCTCAAAAATAAATCATTATAAAAATCTGCGTTATCATCATTAGGTCCATATACATTGATCAGATTAATCCGAGTTGATAGAATGTTTCCCTGTACAATCAAAAATCTACCTTTGGGGTCTTTAGTTATTTTATCAATGCGCAAAGGAATAGACTTATGAATCATAGTTATAACTCCTCTGGAATTCGAATAGTAAGCTGAAGACAATACCTGACCTGGCCATCTACGCTTAATTTTGATTATCTCCTGATCTAACATGTGTGTTTCCTGCAGAAACACAATTTTGGCTCTTATCTGTTTTATTCTACCCATTACTTGTTTTATTTTAGTTAGTTTACGTAGGCCTCTACAATTCCAAGATACACATTCAACCAAAACGTCTGTCATTTTTTATAATGTCATATTTAACATAAAGAAAGGTAAATTACCTTAGTGCAAGAATAACAGTAAAAACCTATAAAGGGTACCATTCGAAATACAATCCAGAACGAAAAGGAAGAAAGCAACCCACCCAGAACCCAGGCCTGACTCACTAGAACATACAGGCTCCCCCAAACCCCTAAATAACTTCCCTCCATTATCAGGAATAGGTCCACACTATACTGAGGAACTATTCTCCTGTAAACCAAAACTCAGCTCAATTACTTGTCTATGTAGAAAAAATAATCCAGATAAGATATTTTATCTATCAACTGAAAATAAAATATATGTTATACTACATGCACATACTTTTCAGCGCTCACATAAGAAGCACCTAATTACACTTTAAGAAGAAAACAAAAGAGAAAACTAAATAAAATATATATCTTTAAACAGGACTTATTTAAAACTTTATATTAGTATTCTAAGATAATCAAGTCTGTAAGTAGTACGATGTCACGTTTCCAGCAAATTTAGGCCCTACATACCTCTTAGTTTCCGTTTTTGTAGGTTCTGATGTAAACTAAAGGGAAAAGAAGTGACCTTGATTGTATATATTAAATATATACTTGTAGAGTACTTCAAATCTTAGTATGTTTGTAAAAAACTGTATTTGCAACTGTACCCTGTTGAAAAATCCAGTATATGCTGGTTAGGTATGTTTTGAAGCATGGCTACTGGTTTGAGCTACTTTAAGCTGGTTTTGAGCTGGTTTAAGCTGGTTCTTAGATGGTCATGTGCTGGTCCTAAGATGGTCCTAAGCAACTAGCTCCTACTCAGAACCAGTTTATGACCAGCACATGATCATCTTAAACCAGCTCATGACCAGCAGCCATGCTTCAAAACATACCTAACCAGCATATGCTGGATTTTTCAACAGGGTTTACTGAAATACAAGGCCACTTAAAGAGATTTTTTTCACCAAAAAATTATGATTTAATCACCCTCAAGCCATCCTAGGTGTATATGACTTTCTTCTTTCTTCTCAGTACATTATATTAAAAAATATCCTGGCTCTTCCAAGCTTTATAATGGCATTGAATGGGTGTTAATATTCAATAGTCCAATAGAAGTCCAATAAAGTGCATCCATCCATCATAAAATGTGCTCGACACAGCTCCAGGGGGTCAATAAAGGCCTCCTGAAGCAAATCAATGTGTTTTTCTAATGAAAATATCCATATTTAAAACTGTAGAAACCATAATCTCTAGCTTCCCCTAACTGTTGTATGCACATTCACGAGAGAGTTGCGCTTCAAGCAGATGATGTAGGACGTAGGCGTAGCATAGAAAAACTGTAATAATGTCAAATTAAAATATTTACTATAAAGTACATTGAAACATTGATAGCATAAGATAATTAATATTCATAAGCTCATAAGCCCCCACTTCAAAACTTGAGCCAATGCCTATTCCCATATCTGACCATACTGGGTAGAGGTTGCTTATAGACTTTAAGTCTCAGTTGTGTTATTTCTTTTGGTGAGTGTGGCATTGTATGTCTGTTTAGATGTTGTATTAGAAGCTGACCTCTAAGATGTGTGTGTTTGGATCACTCAGCCTCCCGTCCCAAGGGAAAAGAATCATACGCCTCGTGAACTCAGGCTGAAGATTAGGTGTCGGTTGTGGGTTTTGTAGAGGAGCTGACCTTCACCTTTCAACCCGTGACATCTCACCTGCCCTGACCTGCTTCAAACACCTTCCATGGCCATGTTCACTCATATACTAATACTACTCAGAGCCTCTGAGAGCATGAAAGGTGAAAGAATGAGAACAAAACTAAATAAATCTGATTTCTACACTTTCTGAAGGAAATTTAAAGAGTGTTTTCCAATGCAAAATTGGGTACTGGGTAGCCCTATCCATTTCAAAATCTGACTGGTCTAATATTCAAGTCACTGTACATTAAACATCAAATATCTCCTGATCGGCTTTGATAGTTTGGCAACGTGCAGCTTTTCAAACCTCGTTTCAAACCTCAGTCAAATTTAATGAGAGAAAAGAGATTTTACAGAAAGTGTGAGAAACAGTGTGCTGCTTTCAAAGACCAAAGGTCCAGCAGTTTTTTTTTTTTTTCTTTTAGTGGGACTAATTCCCTTTTAGTTCAAGTCTGGGCTAAATGCATTGAGAATGAGTCAATGCTGGCCACAGCAAGCATGACTAACTCATACTGGGTCAATAACTTGATCTCACTCTCTGACTACATATAAATAAAGACAAATCTGTGAGTTTTGGCACTGTTTCTTTCATAGCAATGCTCTCTTTTTTTGCAGCGTTGTCTTTTTCCACCTCAAAGAAACAAAGAAACCTCTGTGAGACAATTCTCAGTGTGGAACAAACCTGTAGAGATGAATCACTCATCACTGCAGTGTTTACCATTGTTCCACTGGAGAAGGTTATGGAAACATGTGATAGCATCCCAAGCATAAGAGAGGTGGCAGTAAAAAAAAATAAAAAAATAAAATATCAAAGCTCTCAACAGAATCCTTGTCAAAAAATGTGGAACAAATCTTGCTGGTTCCAAATATAAAATAATACCAAAAAATCTGCTGAGACTCAAATATGTTTCAGTTGGATACACTAAAATTATTACAAATTTCCAAATTATATTCTTATAGCATTCTTGTTTGATCAGTTTAAGTTCACTTCCAGAATAAAAATTTCCCATGTCATCTAAGATGTTCATGACTTTCTTTCTTCAGTCGCAAAGAAAGTAAGTTTTTGGTTTTTGAGGAAAACATTCCAGTATTTTTCTCCATATAGTGGACTTCAGTGGGAGCCAGTGGTTTGCAGGTCCAAATTGCTGTTTCAGTGCAGCTTCAAAGGGCTCTACACGATCCTAGCCGAGGAATAAGGGTCTTATCTAGCGAAACGTCTGTCATTTTCTTAAAAAAGGTCAAATTTATATACATTTTAACCACAAATGCTCGACTTACACTAGCTCTGCAATGTGTGTGTGTGACTTCACACATTACGTAAACACTTTGGAAAGGTAACGCATGGTTAGTTCTTCGTCTGTGTACTTCGGTTCAAAAAGGTATGGTAGGGCGAAAAACTCCATCTCATTTTTTCCTCCAACTTCAAAATCGTCTGACATCATTGTTTTACCCTTTTTTGTAAAAGAGGTCAAAAAAAAGGTAAAAAAGGTCACCCTTTTTTGTAAAGGGTGTTTGACTTTTTTTGCATGTTCACTTTGTAAACACTGGGTAGGTACTTCCGCCTACTTCACGCATGACCTTTTCAACATGATTATGTAATGCATGGGGTCACAAGACAAGCATTTGTGGTTAAAAATAAAAAATACATTTTTATTGTTTTAAGAAAACGACCAATCGTTTTCGCTAGACAAGACCCTTATTCCTCGGCTGGGATTGTGTAGACTTTGGAACTTTGGCCAAAATTAAAGTCCATTTTATGGAGAAAAATCCTAGAATGTTTTCCTCAAAAACATAATTTCTTTGCGACCGATCAAATAAAGACATGAACATCTTGGATAACATGGGGGTGAGTAAATTATCAGGATTTTTTTATTCTGGGAGTGAACCTCTCCTTTAAACCATGCTAGATGGCTAGTTAAGCTAGTCTGTTTCGTTGGTTTTAGAAGGATTTTGGGCACTCTAGCTGAAAAATGAACATCTTGGTAAAGCTGGAAGACAAGCAAGACCATCCTAAACCAGATAAGACCAGCAAATCACCTTTTTCAGCAGCGATTCCATTAGCATCCATTAACATTTCTCTAGTATCTCATGCAATTTTATCAAAACCAACACAAGGACATCTACATGTGACAATTCTTCCAGCTTTCCACCACCAGCCCAACTCCTCCTTCATTTCTCAGATCTATCCAATTAATTTCCATTCATATTAGACCACAAAACCAGTCATAAGGGTCAATTTTTTAAAATTGAATAATAAATAAATAAGCTTTTCACTGATGTGTGGTTTGTTAGGATAGGATAATATTTGGTCAAGATACAACTATTTGAAAAACTGGAATCTGAGGGTGCAAAAAAAAAAAAAAATGGAGAAAATCCCTTTTGAAGTTGTCCAACTCAAGTTCTTAGCAATGCGTATTACTATTCAAGATATAAGTTTTGATATATTTATGGTAGAAAATTTACAAAATGTCTTCATGGAACATGATCTTTACTTAATATCCTAATGATTTTTGTCATAAAAGAAATATTGATAAGTTTGACCAATACAATGTATTGTTGGCTATTGCTACAAATATACCCGTGCTACTTATGACTGGTTTTGTGGTCCAGGGTCACATATTCCAGGGTTGAAACTCGAATCTAACATCTAATGCTTGACCTTGTCTAGTAGCCAAAACTCTTCATCTGTATCATTTTCCAATAACACAAAAAATGTGAACTCGTGAAAGAGTGCAGAATAATTTACCAAAACAAAAGGGTTTTGAACACAAATGGTGGACGTTTAGAATGAGCTTCATAGATCTCTAAGAGGAACTAACCTACTAAAGCAATCAACAGCAACGATCAAACCAGACTTTACAATGGTACACTTCAGTGATCAAAAGAGGTGTTATTAACAAGCACCATAATGAGCAAACCAGATCTACATTTTATAGCAATGTATGTATCATATGAACAAGATAAACATGATCCACGCTGCAAGTTGAGGTCAATAAAGCACAAATATTATACTCTGACCAAAAAAGATTTACACATGAAACAATATTCACCATATTCACACTTGAAGTGCCAAAGTTGTGATGGCACATCTGTTGAGTGTGTTATGGCCAAAAACAGAGTGAAAGCAAGACACTGAGTGAGTGTTTGTGTGCTGGATAGTGACAGGCTGGTATAAAAGAGCTTTGGCAGGAGTCCTCATTATCTCATCGCAAAACAAACAGCAGCGTGTCGCCCAAGTGAGCTCCATTTCCCCCACAATGGACCCAACATCTGCCTCACTACTGCTACTGTTCAGCTACCCCTCACACACACACATCCTTCTCCACTAATTAACACCCTTTGCTTATTGTTGCACATCTCACAAAAACACCTCAGCATAAACAGGGCAAAAGGTACCGTGAGTAAGTGTGAAATGCAAATCTCACATCCCTCTTCAAAGCACCATTGCTAACAGAGGGCGTTAAGGTGGAGGGAGAAAGATGGGATGACAAAATGCATCCTGACTCTGCACCTCTGGTGTTTGTGTAATTAGCGGCTGGAGAGCTAAAGAAAGGTGCAAAAGTAGGAAGATAGGGTGTAGATGAAGGACTAAGATAGATAGACAGATAGACAGATAGATACTCTCGGGCATTTCTCACAGACCATCAGAACTGTTCATACAACAGCTCAGTACTTCAGACTTTCAAATCCCTTTGAAACTTTGACTAATTGGTCAGTGTCTCATATTCAACTCACTGTTATAGATAAAACTGGTGTTTGGCATGTACTGATCAATGAAGCTGCCAGATGAGTACCTGAAAGGCATCAGTTTCTCAGTCTGAAGACTCTGATGCCCTCTCGTCTTGCTGTTGTGCTTCTGGGCCTTCCAGTTCTCAGTCTGTTAGTTAGATTCACTTTGCTTTCGTCTGTCAAGATGGTAGTGCACACTCACACACACATGGAACAGCTTTCATATCTAAAAAGAACAATAGATGGATGAGTTACTGGAGAAAGTGGTTTAGAAGCATGAGCTAAGACAATACGAAAGTTTCTCTCATTTCAAAATAGTACAAAAGAATAATAAGATAAGATAAGATAAGATAAGATAAGGTTAAGGTTTGTTGGTATGCCACACTAATGATTCACAGATAATGATCAAATTTTTACGTAATGAATTAAACACTCATGTACACTCTTAAAAATAAAGGTGTTTCACGATGCCACAGAAAAACCTTTTTTTGTCTAAATGGTTCCATACAGAACCTTTACCATCTGAAGAACCTGTCTGTTTCACAAAAGGTTCTTTGTGGCAAAAGAAGGTTCTTCCGACTATAAAAAGGTAAGAAAAAGATGGTTTTTTAAAGAACCTTTGACCGAATGGTCTTTGTGGAAACAAAAATGATTCTTCTATGGCATCGTTGTGAAGAACCTTTTAAATCACCTTTATTTTTAAGAGTGTACACATATAAAAAGACATAGTATCGACTTGATGATAGATAAAAGGCAAGTTTTGTTGAGAATGACCATACATACTGGGTTCTAGAGACCGCAGTGATGTATGTCAAAAAAATAATCATTGCACATTTGAGATTAACTCTTATTTTCTTCAGATTCTTATAAAATGTGCGTCTGGCCAAATCAAAATCCAGTAGGCATACTGAAGCTGTGTCCATCTGGTTTACATAAAAAAAACTGTGTGCAAATGCAATTAATTGTGTTTTTTTTACCCACTGAAGTAGTACTCAAGTACATCTTCTATTCTCTTTCAAAAATATATAAAGTGTACAGCCAAATGTACTGACATGCATTTATGGTAAACTAAAATTTAATGTAATTTTTATTTGAATCTTGCAAGTCATAATTTTAAAAATATTCATAACAATGAACATGATGCACATTTGTAAGAATGATGCAATTTAGCACATGTAAAATATATTAGGTTAATATTCCATTAAAAATGTCTTAATAACATGCTACTGTTAAAATTACAGTCGATTACTTTGTGCTTTGTGCTTTATATAATAACTGTGCTTCTTTACAGCATAGCAACTAAATATATTAAAACAATGATTCATGATTTCATTCAGTGTAAAACTTTTAATTTGACTTCATTACTTTTTAAAAGTCTGCTTAGGTTTGTAAAGAAACAAGCATGAAGTGTGCTCTCTTCGAGTATACTTTTGTGGCCTTTTATTTCATATTATCTGCAAGTTCAGTCTTTTAGAAATATACTGTCAGGACGTGAACCGTTAAGTTAACTTCTTTTTTACAAGAAAAAGAATCAATTGTATCTATTGTAATAATGCTGCTTCTGTTTAAGGGCAACTTAAGTGCACCTTAACATTACATACACCACTAATTTTAAAGGAAGCTATTAACTATTGGGGTATCAAAGAGAAGACACGGGTTAAAATTACTTTAGTAATGTTTTTTAATTTTTTTTTTTTTAAGTTAGGTTAAATTGTTTCTTTACCTTAACTTTGTATAAATTATCAAAAATATGAGCTAAATATGACAGATGATGCCGTTCGTCTGTCAACCTCATTCAACTCTAATGGGAGTGATTCTTGTAACAGAGCACCATCTAGTGATGAGGTTTATAAATTTAGCATGTAGGATAAAAGAATTATGGCTGTTTCACATCAAACATCAAAACTGATCTAATTTCTTTACGTTTTGAAATACTGTTTGGATAATTATTGAATTCAGAGAGCGTTAGCAGTTATTCTGTAACTTGAGCCCCATTTCAAGATACTGAGTTCAGATGTCAAAGCATAGTACCAAGATTTCAAAGCATTTGTTTCTGGATAACATTCATGTAATACATGGTAAGTATAGTAATGCAAATGATTGTATATTGTTTGACATCTATTTTAACCCATCCATTGAAATTTGTGTGAATAAACATGCTATGTTTGCTTCAGTTGGGAAAGGAAAACGCAGAGTATCATAATTGCTTGCTTTGCGAATAAGAAATGTAAGTTCTAGTTAATGTATACGTGAACATTTGACGTTTGTAATGTTGTAAAATGTTAAGAATTTACTTTAAAAAAATCTTTAGCAGCTTCAACTGTCGTAAACACACTTTCGCGGATGTCTTTACGACAGCGCCCCTGCTTTTGCGCACGGGAAACCCTTATGCGGCCTCTCCGAACAGCGCTCAAGCCCTGAAAGGTTCGTCCCTCAAGCGGTTCTCACAAATATACTAATATAATGATAATTTAGGCTTAAATTAAACGATTATCATTCCCTTTTTGTTCCAGAATCATGCCAGCTAAAGGTCCCCTACAGTCTGTCCAGGTTTTTGGACGTAAAGTGAGTATTTAAAGGCTGTATATTTCTCATGTGCTCACACACGGTAGTGATGCGGGTGTGCGGCTAGCCGGCTATGCTAAAAGATGTACGCTGTTAACATGACTGAGATGCCAAAGTTTTACACAGTTTATGTAATAAACGTAACATTTAGATGTCATAAACAAGCGAACGTGCTTTTAAACTACTCAAAATGTAAAATAAGACGGTGTTCTGTTTAGATTGACTGTGAGTGGTGGATATTGTGTTAGTAATGACTGTTTGCTGACACGTGGGACAGTGTAATGCTTATATGTACAGCTTTAGTTAATAAAAACAGTAGCTTTTGCATCTGATCTCCATGTTTTCTGTTGCTAAATAGTTGAGATTGATAAATATGTATACGAGACGGTCCTCCTGTCTGTATTGCTAACTGTTAGCTTGTACTTGTGTCTAGTATAGCAGTGATTCCCAATCTTTAGATTGTTTTCCAGTAGCAAGATTAAATGATATAGTTAGGGAGTGTTCATTTTCTCAGTGTCCTGTAAAGATAATATATTAATAGTGTCATATGTAGTTACAGCTGTGTAGCAGCAGGAATAGCAAATATTGTTTGTAATTTATAGAGATACCTTTGCTGATTTGTATTTCTTCACTATCAACAGAAAACAGCCACTGCTGTTGCCCACTGCAAGAGGGGAAATGGACTTATTAAAGTCAATGGAAGACCTCTTGAGATGATTGAGCCTGTCACTCTGCAGTACAAGGTACTTTTATGAGAGAAATATGCATTGAATGAATTATGTATTAATTCAGATCACCTATTCAGTAAATACTTTAATGATTTGCAAATTAAATAGTTCACACATTAACATAGATCGTAGTTCACCGACTTGCACTCCTGTGGATACTCCATTTGATTTTTAAAGAATATTCTGATTGCTGCTTTCAGTATAATAAAAAATTGAAGGTTGGTGTTGTCAGTGTCCAAGTTAACACACATTTGTGTAAGAAACACCACACTTTAAGCTTTTGTTCTCTGAAAAATGTAACATCCTCCACAGCACTTGTCTGCGTTTTCATTAGAGAAATGGTTCAGATTTTCCACTTTTAAATGCATTGATCCAATTTATGAATCAAATCAGTCCATTTCTCAAGTTCAATTCAATTATTCAATCTTGCAATAGAGTGCATAGGTTGCATGGACCACTTAAATATTTATCGTGGTTTTAAGAATTTTCATTTGTCGACTGCTCTTGAGTGTACCTCACTTATGAACATTCATCAAGAAGAAGATCTTTAGTTGCGTGTAATGAGATTTGTTCTTGCGTTTACTGACAGTATAATTCTGTTTCCTTTAGCTGCTGGAGCCTCTTCTGCTGTTGGGTAAGGAGCGCTTCGCTGGCGTTGACATCAGAGTTCGCGTGAAGGGTGGTGGACACGTCGCACAGATTTACGGTTAGTAACTACAGTAATAACACGTCGATGTGTAAGCCGTTTGTCAAAGTAGTAGTGTATCTAATAGTCTAGTAGTGTATATAATAGTCAGTGAACAATACATGGTTAAATTCTTCTTCACCACCATAGTGTTTTAATACTTCTGTATTAATGTTTCATTCTTCTTGCAGCCATCCGTCAGGCCATCTCTAAAGCCCTGGTTGCCTATTACCAGAAATGTAAGTGGAAATCTTTATGTTGGAGTAAGATGTATAAGTGTCTGCTTTAATTTTCCTAATTCTCAATTTCTCTCTTCTCCCAGATGTGGATGAGGCCTCCAAGAAAGAGATCAAGGATATCTTGATTCAGTACGATAGGACCCTTCTGGTCGCTGATCCTCGTCGCTGCGAGTCCAAGAAGTTCGGTGGACCTGGAGCTCGCGCCCGCTACCAGAAGTCCTACCGTTAAAATCTCTCTGTACATTTTCATATAATAAAACTGAGGGGAAAAACATTTTGTAGTTTCGAGTTGTTATTCTTAGGGTGTGTTCACACTTGTCATGTTTGGTTTGGTTAAAACGAACTCTAGTGCGATTGCTCTGTTAGTGCGGTTCATTTGAGAAAGTGTGAAAGCTGCCATCTGAATCCTGGAGCACACCAAACAAGCGGATTGAGACTGCTAAAAAGATGGGTCTCGGTTTGCTTCCGAATGAACTCTGGTGCGGTTTGAATGAAATATGAACGCAACACAGACCAAACACTTCTAAACTAACCAAAGTCAGGAAGTAACTACAAGATGCGATGCCATGCGACATGATTTCACGAAGGGAGCAAGCGGTGTATCCAAAAAATGAGAACAGGGGTAAAGTGCCTTTTATGAGTTCTTCATGAGTTTGCAGGTGGTGGAAAACTAACTTGTGTGTAAATTTTGTTTAGGGTGTTCGGTGAGTTCAATAACAAAATATACATCATTCAACCCAACCAATCAGGTTGTGAACGTATCGCTGTGCCTTTAGGTTTGGTATCATTAGGTTCGCCGTCAAAAATGCCAGTGTGAATGCTATGTAGACCAGGACCAAATGTGTAATTTTCCGTTTTGGTCCAGACCCAATGAACCAAACGAATTGAACTACAAGTATGAACACACCTATAAAGTCTCAGAGTTTTAATGTGCTTTGTGTTCAGTAGCTTATTGGTTTTAATTACCACATGATTTAAAACAGGTTCCAAGGTTTTTGTATATTACATAAACCGTCTCAGTATGTTTGTGGCCCCTGAGTAAAATTGTCTTGAAATGAGTACAACTTGTTTGAAATGAACTCAGTAAAAATTAGGTTTTGGAGATCCTGAAGGAACTAAAATTACTGGTCAAGGGTTTGATTATGTTGCCTTAAGCTATTTTACACTTCGTTACAGCATGGCTGATTTATGTAATTTGCATGTTGTACTAGTTAAATTAAACGATGAAATGTCCTGTTCAAATGCCGTGAAAGAACTCAGCTAAGATTATGATTTGATCAAATTTAGATATTTCCGCATACTAGCATACCACTCTTAGTATTCCTAGCATAAGATAAGCTGGAAGTAGAGTAGTATGCTGTTCCAAATTAAACAGTTTAGTAGTAGAGCAGCTAATGGAGTGTAACTTGACATGCATGCTTACAGAAGGTTATGAAAACGGTACATGCATGCTAAAACAGCGCCCACTACTGGTGAAGGTGTCTAAATTGAAATAATTTAGTCTAACACAAGAGGGCAGAGGTTTGCCTTCTTACCTATTTAATGTGGTTTTAAAAGCCATGGTTTTGAAGTGGTTGTTATACAGTAGTGTGAATCCTTATAATAACATTTATTTCAGAATTATACAGTAAGTTAGAAATTAGTATAGACAGTATATTTTACATACGGCATGCGGAGAAGCAACATTCTGTGAATGATGTTGTAAAACTAAAATTTCTGTCTCTTTTGTGTGTGTGATTGTGAATGTCGTGGAGCATCACAGTCATATTAGGCTAACCTTTAGTGTGTAATCCAGTGAGATTTACAGAAAATTCTCTTGGATCTAATTTATAGCGCTGTATATCCACTAGAGGGAGCCAAACCTGAATAGGCATTTATGTTGAAGCTTTTAAGACAGTTATATCCCACAAATAAAATGTAGATAGTTTAGACTGGCCAAATGCTTTTAGTCAGTACTGATGATGATATCTGAAATTTCCTGAAAGACAGGTAAAGCATTAGTGTGATCACAAGGGAGGAACGTAACACCAAATACATCCAAATTACAGAAGCATGCATTCTTGTTTTGTTGGTTTTAATCTCTACAATACATCCTCAGTGTGATTCAGCAGTCGATCTGTTGTGTGGCTCTCGCAGCCACAGAGATTCTGGGTGAGGTAAGACAGCAAGAGCTAATGAAATAAGAGCTGGCTTGCTGTGCACTGCTCAGTTTGATCTGCTTCACTTAGGGTAAATGGCTGGTATTGATCCATTACTGGCAGTTGGATCACCAAGTGGACGCAGATGGCGAAAACACCATCTCCCAGCTCTCATCTAACATTTGCATCTTGCTACTTTGCCTGAGGATGCTGCTTGCATTCCATTACAGACTGAGTCATGTAGATGAGCCACGTTGTTAAAAAGATATTAATGGGATACTAAACATGGAATGAGAAATTGCACGCATGAGTTTGATCCTATGATGCTGTCTTAAAATATGTGAACTGATCACATATGCTTAGGGTAGGGCTTGGATTCAAAGTAAAAAAAAAAAAGAACAAATACTGGGTTTCATTCACTAATTGTGCATGTGCAAACAAATGTTTCCAAGGGAAAAAAAAAATATGATTAATCATAATAAAAATTTACACCTTTGACAAGTCTAATGTGTCATGGCACATTTTAAAATGATAAAATATTAGAAATCGACTAAATATGTGATTCTACACAGGTTTTTATTATTTCTGAGTAACAAGAAATATAGGCCTACATAATAAAAAATTTGAGAATGGCTTTGCTTAAAGGGATAGTTCATCCAAAAATGAAAATTATGTCATTAATTACTCCTTTTGTTCAAAGAAGACCTTTGTTCATCTTTGCTTCACAAAAATAAGATATTTATGATTCATTCCAAGAGCTTTCTGACCCTGCATAGACAGCAACGCAACTGACACGTTCAAGACCCAGAAAGGTAGTACAGACATTGTTAAAATAGTCCATATTACATCAGTAGAACTAGTTTGTGTTGTTAGCTGCAAGCAATAACCACTCCTCATGTTGCTGATGAGTTTCAGACGGAGGCAGTCCTGACCTGAGGTCAGAAATAACCACAGAGTGCAAACGATTCACCACTGCTGCTGAGCTTCCTGGACAAAGACATGAGAACTCTGCTGTTGTTCGCATGGGACAGAGGAAGTACATGGACAAAAACAAGCTTGGGGAAAGATTCTCTTAGTTAAAAAGAGTCAAACCACACCAGAAAGACTAAGCAGGCCTTTAGACTTAAGTGAGCGTCATGTTAAGGTTGTTGGTCAAGTTATAATGAGGACTATATTGTATTTCAGAGATATTAGCACTAATACAAGAGACTGGCACAAAAGAAGACGCGGCATTGTTGCTCACTGTTGCACTGATAATAGTACAAATTCCTGTGTTTGGGCATTTTTACCCACTTCAAGGAGGAGCAGAGAAAGTCCACTCCTACAGAGAGAGGAGATTGGTCAGTCAAATAAACAGTTGCGGGCAGACAGATTGTATCTGTACACAGCAGCATGACTCATACACTTACCTTTCTGTCTGACATTAACAGAGCTACATGAGCTGTTTATAGAGACAACGGGAGCTGGACAGCACCTGGCTTCTTTTGCCATCACAGACATCTCCCTGACAACATAACCCATGTGTTTAAAGTAAGGTCCTGATCCAGAATCAGCTCGACCTTGCTAAGGTAAAACCTCCAAGATAACTCATCCCACAGCACTGTGCTATGGAAATGAGTGTTAAAACTGCTTGTTTAGTAGGGGTGGGTAAAAAATATATATTTCTCGATTTTAATCGCGAAACGATATTGATTCTTAAATCCCAAGAAATGATTCGTCTAGCCTGTTTTCAGTTATGGAACGTAACGAAACTTTAGCACACCTCTCATCCAATAAATCACAATAAGCTTTGCTACTTTTGATTCGAATCAAAGTCTCAGATTTAAAATTCAAATTCAATTTTATTACAATATTCAAACAATAAATATCGTTTTGGCGCTCTTCAATGTGGAGTGACAGATTGCTAGCGCGGTGCGCCTCAGTTCAAGAGAAGCGTCAGCACGAACCTCATGTGAACCGATCATCTCCTCCACTTTAACCAGTTTAAGCACGAATAAACATCCGAAGGGATGTTAAAAGAAACAGTACAACTTACCGAGATCCGTATCCTGTCTCATGTAATTGCTCAATCGGTGTTCAACCGCGCAAAGACGTCAATATAGCAGCTTGTAAACAATCACATTTACCTCAGAAACATAAACCCGCTATTCAGCTAGAAAATGAACACTAGACATGGGATTTTTGGTATTTTACAGAATTAGCTGAGAGATTCTTTTTCCTTGAGAAAATTTGGCATTTACTGTACCTGATATATATCCAAAATAATCAATATCGAATCACAATTGTGAATCAGAATCAAATTGAATCATGAAATTTGTGTTAAAACCCAGCCCTAGTGTTTAGAATTACACTTTTCACATTGTGGATTATAAAAAGATCCATATTCAGAGATCATAATGTCTTAAAGACTTTGGAGTTAGTTTTTTTTTTTCCTATTTTTAAGCCAATTAGCAACCACCCAGTACCACCTAGCAACATCCTAGCTACCACCCCATCACTCAAGCATTATTTTGGCCTTTTAGTTTTGAACCTGCAAGCACCATTCACATTAACTTACGAAATATGAAACTAGTTAATATTACTCAACATCATAAGGCCAAAGGCTGTGCACTAAATACTTACAAACTTACAAATGACATTCCACACATGACTTATTGGTCATACCCATTACTCCAGAAAAGGTTCCATTAGCATTAGTAATGATCTCAAGTTGAGATGAGTGATTTCCTTAGAAGTTCATTGCAATTCATTTAGGATGTATTGCCAGTACATTTACAATCAGAGAGGCCTTAAATGTTTAAAAAGCTGTACATTGCCAAACCATTAAAAACATAAATACACATTTACTGTATGCAGTTAAAAACATTATAATACATCTATACAAATTTACAGTTTACACTACTCTTCAGATGTTTTAGGGTTAGTAAGATTCTTTATAGTTTTTGAAATATGTCTCTTTTGCTCACCAACGCTGCATGTCATTAATCAACAATACATCACTATTAAATTTCACTGTTGATCAATTTAATGCACCCTTGAGAAATAAATAAATGAATAAAAACAAACTTGATACATATAAAATAAAATGTTATTTATATAAATGAATGCTTTTTATTATGCTAATTACAGGTCTTGCTTCTTTCTGTTTTGCAGTCATTTTCCTATTATACCATTTTCTTATCATTTTTTTCTTTGTATTAATTAACACGACACACAAAGAGTGACACATACAGTCATTTAAGTGTACTTAAACTGGTCTGCTGAGGTTAGTGTAAGTAACATCCTTGCAGCTTTCTCTGTCTTTGCATCTGCTTTTCGTCAATATCTGTTCTGAGAATCGTCCTCCTCCAGCGCCCCATCTCCTAACGCCCCCGCTCTGCTTTCTCACTGTTTTTATCCGTATCTAACATCTCTCTGGCTCTTATCAAGGCTGCTGTATCAAAGTTTTGTTGGCAATCATTGTAACAGCCATTTTGTAGAAATACACACTCTTATGTTTACTAATGCAGCCCCTTTGTGCTTATTGAGAGAATAAAGGAGTCCACTTCCAAAACAAAGATTCACATATAATGTACTCAGCCCCTTGTCATCCAAGGTGTTCATGTCTTTCTTTCGTCAGTCATAAAGAAATTATGTTTTTTGAGGAAAACATTTCAGCATTTTTCTCCATATAATGGACTGGTATGGTGTATTCTGGTTCAGGACAGTTAGGGTATGTCGAAAAACTCCAAACGTTATTTTCTTCCTCAACTTAAAAAATAATTTCAAAATCATCCTACATCGCTGCAGAAGTTCCGACCCAGTCTTTGCAAAGTGAACATGCAAAGAAGATCAAACACCCTTAACAAAAAAGATAAAACAGCGATATAGGGCGATTTCGAAGTTGAGAGAGAACATGAGATGGGAGTTTTTCGACATACCCTAACTGTCATGAACCGGAACAAAAACAGAATAGGCAGAGTAAGACAAGACGAGCATTTGGCATTAAAAAGTATATTAATTGTATTATTTTTTTTTTAAATAACCAATCGTTATGCTAGATAAGACCCTTCTTTCTCAGCTGGGATCTTTTACAACGGCATTTGGGATCGTTTGAAGCTGCATTTAAACTGCATTTTGGAAGTTCAAAATTGGGGCACCATATCAGTCCATTATATGAAGAGAAATGCTGAAATGTTTTCCTCAAAAAACATTATTTCTTTATGACTGAAGAAAGAAAGACATGAACATCTTGGATGACAAGGGGGTGAGTACATTATCTGTAAATTGTTGTTCTGAAAGTGGAGTTCTCCTTTAAGCAAAGCACTAGGCTTAAGTACTGATTTCAAACCATTTACATTTCAGATCAAGCTTTCATTTGAGTACTTGAGAGGTGCGTGTCTGGTTTAGTCAGCTCTGGGCTTCATTTGCATCACTTGCTTACTACAGTACAACTTCAAGAGAGACAAGATTTGTGGCTGATAATGGCCAGACCAGCTGACTTACTACATCTGTCAAAATATGCTGTACAGAGCTTACTGTGTGAAATACTGTATCCCACAATGCATTGCATTTAACCTTCTTTTTCAAGGGTGACAGAAGCGATATCAACAGAGCCTTTGATTATTGATTATTGGATCGGGTTTCCAAAGCAAAGATCTATCTATCTGTCTATCAAATTTCAATCTATCACTCTATCTGCAGGTTACACAGTTATGCCAGAAGCTGTCAACAAGTGACTGCATTTATTAAATAAATCATTAAATAATTTATGCATCTGATTAATTCAAAATGTTGATTATTTCAGGAACGGATGTGCTAAAATTGGAATAACTCTTTTTGCATCCACACCAATGAACCAAAACATTCTTTTTATTATTAGCACGCACTGAAATTAAGTCGTCTGCTGATTTAAATGCTTTTTAAAGCTGGGTTGATTCTAATTGTCCGTCAATGTTTTTACCATTATCGACTGAAAAAAATCCAACAATTTTGCTCTTCTGTGTGGTTGTAACTGTGGTGTGGACTTTCCTAATTCTTACAGAATTTTTAGTATAGTTATTATCCATGGTGTGATGTGAACACCCTATAATACTCTTAAAATATAGTATATTGTAGAAATCATATGCGTAGCATGCTTTTCCGAATTCAGCCTCTACCTTTATTAGTGAGTCATTGAATCATTCATTTAACCAATGCTTTCAAAAACACTGTTTCAAAGCAATATCACACAATCACACTGCCTCCTGTTTTTACTCCTTTCCCTCTTTGGTCTGTGAACCGGTGGCTTTGCTGGCGTGATTACAGTTTTTTTCCCAACATTATCCATAATGTACAGTGGCACACTGCTGCCACACACATATTATTTTTTTCACTCACTTGTGTCATAGTAATGAGATGTTTTGTCATTTTCTCATTAAAACAACATCTTTTCTCATAATAATGAGATGTTATGTTGTTAAAACTACATATTTTCTTGTAAAAACAAGACATCTTTAATAATATATAATTATTTTATATTGTAGAAAATCGCTTAGCTCGCTCACATAATATAACCATATATCTTCTATAACGGGAAAAACATCGTTTTTATGATATAATATGTCATTATTATGAGAAAAAAATAGGCCGTTTTAACAAGATAATTATGTAATTAATGAGTAATGAGTAATTAATGACAGAGTTTTCATTTTTGGGTGAACTAACCCTTTAACTGTATGAAATTTGGGGAAAAAAGTGTGAAGGTCCATCAACCTGCCAGCAGACTGTATGAATGAAATTGTTCAAATGTATTCAAATGAACCACTAATTTGCCAAAACATAACAGATTTTTCACTGTATGCACTATTTTAGTATTCCAGTATAACATAACCTGTCACAAAACCCACATGGCCTGCTGCTGTTAGTGTGCCGTCCCTGTCAGCTTTTCCGAACGATCTCCAGACTCTCTCGCGTTACTGCTAAAGTCGTGGTATTCCAAGGCTACGTCAAGCTCCCAGGTTCTGCACGATCATCATATATCTGACCCAGTTCATGCATGGACAAAAGGAGACATTTGCAGAAACATAAATGCTGAAGACGTTTGCTCACCACCTTACAGAAGTAAGCTTGCGCAGTCCGTCCATTTCAGGCTGTGCAGTTAAACGGTCACCTAGTAAAAGGCAGGAGAATGTCATAAATAAAGAACTAACCATATATGGTCTTTTCCTCTGTGTGCACAGCGCTATGGAAACACATCACCTGAAGGGCCGACCTGGTGACCCCTTGCTGTCACTGCACTAGACGATGGGTGCAGATTTACGCTCGCCCAGGCGCTTTTCTAGCCTGCCATGTCGTCTCGTTTGACCGTAATAGGTACTGCAGCGGGAGGAAAAGTAATTGAAGTTTCTCTCTGTATTCGAAGGTCTGCCAAGTGTGGAGGTGGGGGCTCACTTTAGTGAGGGATACAGTGCTGCTGTTGGCATGGCAACAGGGAAGCACTGTTTGGGCATCGCTTATTTAGCAGAAAAGCGAAGATAGAGAGACGGTGTGAATAATTGTGAATCGCTGTTTGCCTGCCAACAGAAGTAATGGGTATAGCAACAGGTCATGCCTTGCTATATCTTCCAGTGACTGTCACCCCATCTGACTCTGCACAAAGTTCAAAAGCATGAACTTTTAATAGACAGAGATCTATGTTTAATTAAACAGGAACGTCAAAGACTGTTTAAAGTGATCACTGATAATCATTGATAAATGCATCTATAGTTGCACCTGTTTACATTTTCAGAAGATGTGTTGTGGGTGGTTGCCGGGGTGTTGCAGTTTGGGTGCTAAAGTGCTGTGCATCTTTTAAGTGTTTTATGATGCAGTTGTTAGGGCGTTCGAAGCAGTTTCTAGTTGGTTGCAAGGTGGTTGCTTACTAGCCCAAGTCAAAAGAGCCCACCATTGTCTGCGAGATTGTCTATCCTCAAAGGGAACCCTGGGTATAAAGACTTGTATTGCTTAATACAACAAATGATGCCTCTTACTAAAATATGTAGTAGAAAACCCATAAAAGATTACGTTATTTAAAAAATCCAAATCGGTTTAGACATATTTTAGACTATGGGAGGGGCTATTATTTCGATGACGTGGAATGGTTGTACTCGGTGAGCTACTGGCAATTTTTATCGCAACACAACTTAGAAAATAAATACTGATATGAAGACCACAGCTACTAAAAGAGCTTACAAGTGGCGACAAATGTAGGCTTAAACCAAATGCGGATATTCCCCACAAGGAGTCTAAATGCCCCAAGATATTGAGAAAAATCCACGCTGAGAAACTCCTTCAGTCATTGTTCAGTCAAGTTACGGCATGTTTTACATCCTGCCAGGATGGCATCTAGCGTTTCTTGTCTATGCCGTTTGTAAGCTCTTTCAGTAGCTGCGGTTTACTAAAAGCCTCAAAGGCATCAGGGCTAAAGTGGAGAGAATAAAGACGCAGGTCTTTAGGAAGTTTTATTCATCCACAGGCATCTTCCCATTCTTTTCTCCTCTTCTTATCGCTAAAAAAGCAGCACTTACATTGCTTCTCTTGTTGCCCTTCAACTGAAAATGACAACTTAAAGCCGCACAATGTGGCATCGTAAGAGACATCACGTTATATTATTTTGCATTACGTTATATTAAGCCATACAAGTCTTAATACCCAGGGTTCGCTTTAAGTTAAAAGTTGTTATAAAACAGAAGTAGCAATAGATCTCTGGCCACGTTTACACTGTTAGTTTTTGGGATTGACAACCGCATTTACTTACAGGTGTGAGTCTCGAAATGATCCCGTTCACACAGCAGCTTACAGTCGCTTTTCGAATATTGTCTGTGGCAACACAGGCCAAAGCAATATCAAAGATGGCGACGTCCGTAAAACTGAAAGTATTACCGGTTTCTGACACGACATAAATCCAATCTAGTCGCGAGTTCATCCGTCAAATCATCATTAACCGACAGCAGCTTTTAAATTTGAGTGGAGAGCGGAGCATTTGAGCTGCGCGAAGATCGCAAAACTGACGGGAGGGAGCGGCTCTGGTGGAGACTGGATATAAAACTTTCAGATGACACACAGCTTATTTCTCCGTCACTGTAAGTTACGGAAACTACAAATTAAATCACGCAGCACACGGTAGATGCGCGTTTGTGCGGCAGACCGGCCCTCTCGCACTCTATGACGTGACAGACAACTAGTTGTCCAGTCCTGTTCCGTTCACACAGCGCGAGTGTTCCAAGAATTCGGTGGTGAGTCCTGAAAATTTACGGGTGTGAGTTCAGTTATAGAATACGGTTTCGCTGCTGTGTGAACGTGGCCTTTTTGTATTATGATGTACATCCATGTAACGGATTATAGAAAAAGAGAAAAGTGTACATTTGGGACTAGGTTTTATCCATAATTTGTTGATTAGATTCGTTCGAACTTTAAGTCGAATGTGGAGAGATGGGGTTTAAATCAACAAAATGTTTGGAGAAGTCCTTCACCAGAGAGAATTGTCATTAAAAATGACAAGGTCAGTTAATACTTCACAATAACAATCAACAACCAAATAGCATGCATTTAGAAAATAGAGCTGATGGTGATACTCATGTTTAGCGGTTTGTAGTTTTGCTTTATACACAAGTGAGTGAATGAACAGCTGCTGTTTGTTCACTTTTTTATAAAATTAATTCAGCTCAATGGGACATGTGACACACACTCCTTGTAATCTAATGTAATGCACTGTAGTTTTGTAAGAACTAAATATAAAACAAACAATCTAAAAGCTCCTTTGATTTAGGGTTTTTCAAATAGGGATCAGACTTAACACGAAATAATCCTTGTCCAACATGGAACAGCAGTAAATATTGCTCTGTGCTTGTGTTGAGTCTCAGACGGGGTTCTCAGAATGAGCCAGATTTAGCCTCTTTGTTAATTTGGTTATTTTATGTTTGCACTTGACACGTCGCTGCCAGCCAAAGCAGCTGTCCCCTACACCAGGTTACTGAGTTCATCTTGGTTGACCAAGAATCATGTGGAAGTTGCGCAGTGGTGTGAAGAAAAGTTTTATTAAAACATATCCAAGCATTCAAGTGTTTAACATCCTAGGGTGCATGCACATAAATTTGTTTAGGTTCACACCATGCATGAAAGCACCCATATATAAACAGACATAATTTTTTGACAAAACCATAATCAAAAATTCCAGTGGGATGTATATTCATTTGATTTATTGACTAGCCTTTTTAACCCTTTTATTGCAGTTTACAACTGAGAGTCATTTTAAACTCAATACATGGCCTTCAAAAGCATGATGAGAAAATTGGCTGTCATGTTATCTAACCTGGTTTCTCAGTTGAGTCATTTCTGTGCTGTTTGTATGATGGGCAGCAGTGCGGTGGCCTGTGGAAACTTTATGATTCATATGACCACCTTCAAATTCACAAAAACCAACCCACTGTTAAAGCTTATGCGGAAACAAGTCATGTGATAGAATAGAACAGAATAGAAAAACTCCCCATAGACATTTACATTTTACAGTTACATTTTTCCAAAGGTTTTTAAAGCTGTAAATTATTACACAATAAATTTATTTTAGCTGTATACATAAATACTAAATGTGTTGAAAAGATGATTTTTAATGTTTTTACAGAAAAGTGTCAAGGCAAACCCAAAATAGAGCATTTCTGACAAATGTAACATTTTAGCACTCTTAAAAAGTATTAAAATGTGAAAGAGACAACAGTTTTAAATATAGAAACAATTTAAAAAATGTAAATTCTTTTTAGTTAAAATATAAAGAAAATTGCTGTCATTATTTAGTTAAATTACACAAAAGTGTTCAAAAGTAAAAAGTTTATGAACAATAAGATGTTTTTTTAAAAAGTCTCTTCTGCTCACCAAGCCTGCATTTACGTGATCCAAAGTACAGCAAGAACAGTAACATTCTGAAATATTTTTACTATTTAAAATAACTGTTTTCTATTTTTCTATTGTGATTTCAGAGCTGAATTTTTAACATCATTACTCCAGTCCTGATGATGATCCTTCAGAAATCATTCTAATATTCTGATTTGCTGCTCAAGAAACATTTATTATTATGATTATTATTATGTTGAAAACAACTGAGTAGAATTTTTTCAGGTTTCTTTGATAAATAGACAGTTTAGAAGAACAGCATTTATCTGAAATATAAATCTTTTCTAATATTATAATATATAATATATATAATATATGTCTTTATCATCACTTTTTACCAATTTAAAGCACCCTTTCTAAATAAAACTATTAATTTCCATAATTTCTTTAACTGTTTTAAATATTGATGATTATAACAAAGAAAAATGCTTTTTTTTTTAACAGCAAATCAGCATATTAGAATGATTTCTGAAAAATCATGTGACACTGAAGACTGGGGTAAAATTTAGCTTTGATCACAGGAATAAATTACATTTTAAAATATATTCAAATAGAAAGCAGTTATTTTAAATAGTAAAAATATGTCACAATATTACTGCTTTTGCTGTATGTTGGATCAAATAAATGCAGGAGAGTAAGCAGAAGGAGTAAGCAGAAGAGACTTTTTTTTAAAAAATATATTAAAAATCTTACTGTTCAAAAACTTTTGACTGGTAGTGTATGCTCATCTAAAACTATACTACTTTATTTATTCCAGATTTTACAGAATTTACCATTTGAATTTGCTGTGTGAATAAATTGTGACTATTTTCTATGCATTTAAAATTCACTTTTCAGCTGTTTGTTTTGTGCAGCAGATCCCTTTTTCAGTAATTATAGCGAGCTTGTGTGAAACTGGGCCAGCTCCTCATAGACTCCGCAGGAGCTCTCCTTAAAAGGCCAGGATGGATGATGTCGACTGTCTTTTTTCCCTTCCTCTTTCTCGCTCTCTCCCTCTTTTTTTTTCTCTGAGTAGAGGCCCAGTAAGCTTTGGGAATCTCATCATGCACATCAGAGAAACTCATGATATGATGACTTATGGGAGAGGAGGTGCGTTACCGCATATGCAGACGGCCATGGTCGCAAAAGAACTGTAGCGCTCCATTAGCCGAAGTGGCAGAAAGACAAAACAGATATATCTGTTTGAGTAGTATTTTCATGTAATAATGCTGATTCAGGTTGTAACAAAGGGCCTGTTTATACCTGATGACTTCATGCATTTTCTCAGTTCGGATAGTTATCTGATCATGAAAAGAACTGGTGTAAATGCCCTCCGAAAAGCTTTTGAGACAAATTTAAATCCGATAAGTCAAACCACTTCACAAGGTGGTCTCCTGAACTTTACTTCTCCCAAAATATTAAAATAATAAACATGTGAGAGCGTTATATAGGCTATATGACATGTTATAGTCAGATATGACAGCGAGGCATATAGGTTTTGAATTGAGAGTGACCAAACAATAGGAGGATTTTAATTTCGCGGTGAACTATCCCTTTAAGTTTTGTGGTCAATAGTCCATATTTCTCGGAGTGACTCACACAGTGGTTCTGGCTCATTTGCAGCTTTGGATTGAGCACAGGAAGAGCATGTCATTAATAAAAGCATAAGCGACTGCAGCTCAAGCATATCGCAGCACCACTGGACCAGGGTCAGCAGGTGTACTTTTATATTAGAGAAGTGAAATGACTTCCCCCTCATTGCAAAAGAACAGAACAGCACAGTCAGGAAATCTCTGTAGAACAGATATATCACAGCTCTGAAAGGTGAATTATGAGAAAACAAGACTCTCAACAAAAACCCACAAGTCATTGTTTCATGTGGCTGTGAGAGTCAAATAATAAATAAATCAAATACACAGCATCCGAGTGTTTCGGCATGTTCGGTGTCCAGTTCTTTAACCGTGGCTTGATTGAAATCTGTCAGGATAATCTGGCATAAATCTGGGATATAGAATAGTTAGCCTGCCAGCAAGCAAGTTTGAGTGGATGTGCTATGCTAATATTGCAGGCTAAACTTGTCTATGCAGGGTCAGAAAGCTTTCAGATTTCATTAAAAATATCTTAATTTGTGTTCTGAAGATGAACGAAGGTCTTACGGGTTTGTAACGACATGAGGGTGAGTATTTAATGACAGAATTTTCATTTTTGGGTGCACCGTTCCTTTAAGGACGTATTCCTGCAGCACTCTATTTTAAATTCCAATTTTGGCTATTCGCTGTAAAATAAGAATTTCCTTTTTTTATAATAGTTCCTGTCTATAATTCAAGTCTTTGACAACATCTATTGGCTATATAAAAAAGAAAAGCCCTTCAATGTCCCCCTCAACTTCCTGTTTCAAGTTTATATATCAACAGAGGAAAACAGAGTCTTTAACTGTGACCAACACTTTTAGCCACCATAAAAGGGTCTGTCCATACAGACAAAGGGAACATGCACTTTTTCAGACTACAGTTGCTAAGCTAGCGCTTTCAAGGATTCTGACACACTTTTTCCACCAGGACGTTTGAGCTGAATGTCAGATAGTGCTTCATGTACACAATGAAAACATAAAAGTCCCCCCTCTTTCAGTCTGGAGGATGTATTATGTATGCTTTTGTGTGTCTGGGAGCAACTGCACCTTGGGCCTTACGATGCTCTTGTCTGGAGAAGTGTGTGTGCGGGCTGTTATTGTTTCCCGTGAAGAGGGCAGAATCTGCTAGCCATCTGCTGTTATCTCTGGAATGCCGGACTTCGCTCATGGACATATATGTACCAGCGCGTTGACGTTTCTGCTATTTTTAGCCGCTGCCCGCCGCTGGAGGTTGTCGTGATGATGTCATAGCACCTCTCAAAATATATCCGTATGTTTATCTTGGGCTGCTCTTTGGGCTAGCTTCTCATGTCAAGTTTGTTTGTGTTTATTAGTGGTTTTCTCATTTTTTCCACCATTACGGGGTTCCTCTCAAGTACAGTTTGCCCTTTTCTTCCGGCTGTAACATGGAGACAGAGTTGTATTAGACTACTTTGTGGTAAACGTACCAATTTTGTGAGAATGGTATTGTTATTAATGATGCTTTATGAAAGACCTGTTGTTATAATGGTATGTGCACACCAAAAGCGAATTTAATTATTCGCGCGAGTAGATAACATACAAAGTCAACGCAAAGACGCGAATTCGCGCTAGGTAACGCGATTGCCACCAACGCTTGATATCGCGTCTTCCGCGCAAGTTGAACATTTTCAACTCGAGCGGAAAATTCGCATGACGCGTTGTCGCGCAAGCGACAGTGCAGAACTGTTTGATACGTCCGGTTGTATCAGAGAATGGAGGAAAGCATAATATATTCTTGCGAGTGACACGAAAAACGTCCCGCGAGTAATCTAGAGTGATAACGCGATGAGAATATTCGCTTAGCGTTTGGGGTGCACACTGCAAATCTGACTATTTGGGATCAGAAAATAAAGTTCAAAAAGACCCCAGAGATCCCATCTAGTCTTCTTGTAAAAAAAAAAAAAATTGGTGATATAATTTGTTCATTACATCATTAATGTAAAATACTAAATCACACATTTACCAAATTTGTCAGATGCATTTTCATAATTTAAGCATGACAGATAACGTGAATAACAGAATCCCAGTCAAAGAGATTCAAAAGTTTGGGGTCAGATTATTTAAAACCTCTTATTTTACATTTACTTTTAATTATTTTAAAAAGATTAATTGTTCTATTCAGCAGGGATGCATTCAGCTGGACAAAACTGAAAACGTTATTAGTAATGTTACAAATTAAATGTTCTTTTTGTGATGTACATCTATTTCATTAAATTGTTAAATAATAACTCAAAATAATAATTACCTTACAAATCTAAATGTGTTACTGTGTTGACAAATCTCATAACAGCAAACAGATATTTAAAAACCTTTAATATCTATAAAATACCATAAAATAATATTTATATAATTTGACCTAAAAACTACAATAATGCATAAGTTTACATACTCATACACAAAGTGAATTAAACTCTCTTCTTGTGGAAAAATTTTATTGTTTGTAATACAAAAGAGGGTCCTGCTTTATATTAGGTGCTCTAATATAACTACTATGTGTTTACGTTTAAATTAATCATTTGATACAATGCACTTATTGTGTACATACATGATTTTACATTGTACACATATTTTTAAAAAACATCTACATGCAGTTACACCTGTAATTAATTTCTGATTACATTTATAATTACACCTTAACCCAACCTTAAACCTACCAATACCTCCAAACCTGTCCTATAACCTTACCCATATCCCACCTCATTAGCAGCGAAGGTGTTTTGCAATACAATATGAACACGGTAAGTACTTATTTTTTATGTAAGTAAATAAGGGCACCTAATATAATGTGGGAAACAAACCTCTTCAAGGTAAATCTTGTGTTTACATTTCTTATGGATTATGTGATTGATTTATGGTATGTATGTGTATGATATTTATGGTTTTGCTGTTGGATTACATAACATGTATAATTATATGGTTGCCTTGTACGCTTCAATTTATATGGCGTGGTATGACGTGTGTTTGTATACTTTGTTTGGCATGTGCATCTGTAGGTGTTCATTTGTTAGCACATCTGATTTACGATGTGCTGACAGTGGAAGTCCCCGAGGGAGTTCGAGGAGCAGCGCAATGACTGGTTCTACAAGTGCCATGTCACACACACACACACACACACACACACACACAGACATATGTACAATACTGCAGTCAGGAGCAGATCAGAACTTGTCACAGGCTTCTGATAGATTCCACTGCAGATTGAGAGGCGTCAGTCTGCAGCAGATACACAAGGACAGTGAACTCTCTGCCCACTGTTATTGACCCGGATGACCTTACTCAGTGACCTAACCAGGCGCGACGTGACAAGCTTCCAGCAACAAGTAATACGTTGCTAAAAGCAAAAATGCAGCGCGACGAGATGCAGTCAAAGCCAATCAGAGGACTGATTGGCTGATTGACTTGATTTAATTTGCCATTGCACTGATGCAGCTTGTAAATATAGCTACTTAAAGGGATAGTTCACCCAAAACTGAAAATTCTCTCATTAATTATTCATGACCCTCCAAACCCGTAAGGCCTTTGTTCATCTTTGTAACATAATTTAAGACATTTTGATGCATAGACAGCAATGCAACTGACACGTTCAAGGGCCAGAAAGGAAGTCGTTAAAATAGTTCATGTGACATCAGTGGTTTAAATTTAATTTTATGAAGCTATGAGAATACTTTTTGTGCGCCAAGAAAACAAAAATAACAACTGTATAATGATGTTGTGATACTCTCGTGTACACACATTGAATACTGACATGGAAGGGAAGATATTGTTGAATAAAGTTGTTATTTTGACAGCCAGTGATGTCACATGGACCACTTTAACAATATCCTTACTACTCATTTTTGGGTAAACTATCCCTTTAAATATATATATACACTTGTAAATTGCATGTAATATAAGGGTATTTTAATTCTATCATATATTATTTTATTTTTATTTAATTTTGCTTCACCTTTTCCAGTTGTGATTCAACTTAAGAGACTCTCTGTGCAATTGCCACCACAGCCAACCTTGACCTACTTTATCCAAGTGACTCTATATTTAAACTCTGTCCTAAAACTTCCTTACGCACGCTTACTGTGACATATGCCTCTAGGTTTGATCTCGTCTGCTAAAATCAGTGGGTCAGAGAGGGTTTAGTCCAGAGCTAGCTTTGTTCTAATAGTAGGCCTATTATAAATTTAAAGGGGACGTCGGATGCAAAATTCACTTTCAAAATCCATTCACTCCTTTTTTAAATCCCAAAAAAACATAAACAGCATCAATTATCCAGCCGTTTTGAATTTCTGAAAGGTATGATGTCATACTGCTCAAGCCCCACCCATGACCACTGTCCCGTATTAGCATATTTCCACCCTCAGCCAGTTGTATGCTGTTCGCCATTTTCTCATGCTTGAGCAGTTGTAGCAACAATGGTGTCTAATAAGCAATGCGGGTGTTTTGTATTTGGATGTAAAAGTGAACATAAGAGTCTTCATTTTCTCCTGACATCAGAGCCACTGAGGATGCAGTGGATTAGTTTTGAAGGTAACGTGCCACCAATGTTTCATACGGATTACATAATCTGAGAATAGGCCTATTTGTTTTCTATTTAAATTGGTTCATTTAAAAGTAGACATTTCACTCTTTATAGATATATTTTTCATGTCTGTAAGGCAAACATACATGGAGTTTCAAAGTGATGCGCAAGACAGCAAAAGTGCATCCCGTTTGCTTTAATTATTTTACAAAAGCGCAACATTTCATTGTTATTGTGATCGTGCACAAATAAACGTAGAGTCTTTACAGATTCGAAAGATGTATTACTTTTATCTGTATGACCAAAAATGACGGAGTATTTTAAGTTTAACTTCCATCTGTCATGTAGGAAGTGCGCTACTATTCAGCTTCCATACACCTCAGTAGCGCACATTTTCTATGTTAACATTATATTGAGCTCCCATGTACAGATGCTACTACATACATCATTTAGATGAAAAGCCATATTTGAGGTTGATAATTGATAGGTGAGCGTTTGGATGTCCTGCCCAATGTACTATATTACGACATAGACCAGATAGAACGATCTGTCCATCACGGACTGTGTGAGTTCGCCACTTTATGTGGATTTTTTTTCAGCGACTAATAAAACTTTGGTCGACCAAGCATTGTTCCATCTCTTCCATTTAGCATGCACATATAACCAACACAGTACGATAAACTTGCTGCTCTTCTTTATCACATTATCCAATGAACTAATATTGAGTTTATAGGTAAGCTTGGTCCAAGTGTGTGAGTGAAAGTCAGTTCTAGAATAAGAACAACAGGAACTGTGTAAAATAAGGGAAGAGTCAATTCTATTTATATCTATAGTTAGAGTAGGAGGGTAGTGCTGTTACCGAGATATGCAGTAGAGTCATGCACACGTTTCCTGTTTAAAACTAGAAACCTGTTACTGTAATCTAATCATGTGGTAGTGAGTGAAATAACTAACCTACTAACCTAACCACAGAGAATCTCAGACTCAGACGGCACACCTACAGACTGCCCACAGTCTGCTCAGTGACCGTCTGATGCACATTCCACACAGAAAAGTTTGCAAGTTAGTGTTTTTAAATCTTTGAACCATTCTTTTGTTTGGGAACCTCAGTATCAAGGTAACCAGATTCAAAAATATGGAGGATTGATTCTTCTGCTTTGAGTGTTACTTGCAAAATAATCAGTTCTATCATGACAACTCTCTGAAGATTTTTTAGCATGGTAATAGATATGTCGATGTTAATGTATATGGTTTTAAAGGAATAGATCTGCTATGCTGCTGAATTGCTGCTGCTGTTGTTGTAGATTATTGCTGTTTCTGCTGCAAAGCAAGTACATGGAACATGCTACTGCCAGTACATATGCAGATACAGGGCTGGGAGTATTTAAGACATACTGTTGCTGCACGAGTAGCATATATAATAACCTATAGCAGATCTATACAGGTGGAGCTAGGGAGGTGGAGGGTTTCAAAGAAACTCTAAAAGCGTGCTGCAAAATGCTGTAGTGAATGCTAACCAGCCACTTAAATATAAAGCAGCAAGCTCTTTCGCTGCATATGCAACATGAACCAAAGAGCTTGTGCCAAGTAGTTTAACGTTGTGAATATAATCTGTTTATGTTAACGACCCATCTGTAGATCATTCAAGTAACAACACAGTAAGAATCAATCATGTAAAATTTTGAGCGGGGTCATTTTATATAAATTCAGCTATTATTTTCTTTTGTGGACTAAATGTTAATGTCTTTTATGTGAAATATCTTATTCAGGTCAGTACTAAATAAAAAATAGCATGCATTTTGTGTGATCCCTCTTATTTTGGTTAATAATTAATAATTAACATTTTGCTGATTCTGCAAGGTGTATGTAAACTTTCGACCTCAACTGTATATCGAAGACACACTGTAGGAAGGAGAATGCATCTTTTTCTTGTGCAGTGACCCACTGACCTCTGACTCTTCACCTCTCAGAAAGACCTTACTGTCAACCCTGCTCTTGACAACCGAATGACAATTTCATTGCTGCGTTGTATATTTTCTAATTTTCAACATATGAGCTTTCCAAAAACGTTGTACTTAAATACAGACTGACCCTTGAGACAACACTGATTGAAGCTGGAAAGTGTTTTTTACCAAACATCCAACGAAATGACCATCTCTCTTCCCTTGAGATAAGTAGTAGCAATCAGAGGAGCTCAAGAGCTCTTCAGCGAGAAAGACTCAAAACACCCTGCACTGGTGCCACTTATCATCCCAAGCCGATAACACAGGAATACACTAATGTGCAAAATGGCTATTGTTGATGTCTGAGGAACTCTTAAGCAGAAGCTCATTAGACTTCACAAATTGCCTGCACCGTTCGAATGAATACACCAGTGATTGCTAATGGAAAGGATGATAGATGTAGCTGGTTCACATTTTTGCCCACTGCATCCTCAAAGTGTTTGCGCAAGCCACAGTAACCATGGTAATGAGTGGGCATAAGTGCTTCCTCATCAGAAATGTGCAGAACTACATGTCAACGCTGTTAGCACCATCGTTCACTGACAAAACATCGTTCTGTAGCTTAAAAGAAACTCGTTTGGCCTTGCAGTGCGAGCCTTTTGCTGCTGTCCGCTCTCCTCCAGATATACACTATAATTAGCTCACATCTCAATGAAACAAGGTTATTCTATCCATGTCCGTCACTTCTATTTCTGCCACCTTGAGAAAAATGTGTGCCTGCTGAGTTCAGTATGAAGCATACTTTATACATGAATGGAAACACTTCTAGCCACGCAGGCTCGATTTCACACGTCTTGCGTTCAGAAATGTGTCAGCATACGTTATGTAATTCAAGTTAGCGTTAATATAAACTCAGTTGTTCCTAGTTAGTTCAGCCAAAAATTTAAGTTCTGTCATCATTTACACACCCTAATGTTGTTCGAACCTCATGTATTTGTGTTCTTTGGAGGTCCTAAGAAGATATTTGGAAAATGTCTAGCATTCCACATAACTCTGGAAGAGCATGAGGGTGAGTAAACGATGACAGAATTTTGATTTTTAGGTAAACTATCCCTTTAAAGTTAGTTAAACTGACAAAATGTTTATAGCTTGCTAGCTAGACGCTGGAGGGTAACTTTATAGCTCTCTTGAGCACTGAGGTTTGTTACTGTTACTGCTAATGCTGAAGTGATGTTCACACCAAGAATGATTACAACACATTACAGAACGATATTGTTGGAATCACAGTCAGAATGGGTTTTTCCAGCTGATGAATGATGAAAATCAGAAATGTAACTGTACAGAACTTTTTTAAAGTGGCAGATGGAGAGATAGTTGACCCAATAATGAAAATTCTGTCATTTATTACTCACCCGCATGTCATTCCAAACCTATAAGACTTTTGTGCATCTTCAGAAAACAAATTAAGATATTTTTAATGAAATTCAAAAGCTTTCTGACCCTGCATAGACAGCAACACAACTACCACATTCAAGGCCAGAAAGGTAGTAAAGACATCGTTAAAATAGTCCATGTGACATCAGTGGTTCAACCGTAATTTCATGAAGCTACAAGAAAACTTTTTGTGTGCAAGGTGCAGGTAGATATGTATATGTATAAATACCTCCATATGTATTAGTATCCCATGCAAAATATATATTGGGTTTAACAGTGACAGGTTTAACTTCTTCAGAAGGATGACTACATTACATCTTCATTCAAAGTACACATGGAACATTGCAATTCAATTAGAGACTATTTGGGTGGCGGTATTTATTTAGTCTTTAGAGACCATCATTAATTGTACTATAGCTTTAAATGCTGTTAAGTGAAGAAAGGGACCCTATTTCTGGCTTTGGTTAAGACTCAGCTGTTGTCTGAGTGGGGATCAACGCTTGATCACTCATTCACTCATGCTCTAGCGTTCCCTTGGCCTTTGAGGTCATTTTGGCAAAGGCCTTGCCAGTGAGATAGCAGTTAGCACTGATGGCTCCATACAGATTAGCTGGATAGCATACATGGCATGTCTGGCTGGTGATCTTCAGCAGCATTTCAGCTCCATGCAAGATGCAATGTTACACTCAGCAGTATGTGTTTACCATCATTTGGTCAAGTTGGAAATCAACATTCTTGTTGGTACTAAAATAATATTTCAGTAGGCCTCCCTCAGCACTCTTGCTTAGCAACAGTGAATGGCAGAGGAAGAATCCTTAACTGGTAAACTCTTAAACTCTGTAACTCTTGTATTTAAGTAGTTTGATAAACACCATAGCGAATACTAAATCTGAACGGCTGTTTGAAAATGTGTTAATATTGTTTGACTTACTTCCTTCTAGGGTTAGAAACAAAAGATGTGCAGCGCTAGTTTATGTACCATACTAACTGAGGTAACCTTTGTATTTCTGTTAGAGAGTGAATTTAAAGTTTCATTCAGCCCATCTGCTGTTTTTTATGCATTCACATGCTAAAATCAGATCAAATGTTGGTGTGAATAGGCCTTTTCCAAACCCTAAAGGTTTTTCACACCCAAAATGCAGTCATTTTAATAGGAACTCATGCAATGATAACAGATGGGTAAAAGATTTCCTCACACCAAGCTGCTTGGTTTGAAAGTGACTTACATCTCTCCACTAATAACAACAGACAACTGACTTTTTTTTTCCTCGCATCCTCTCAAATTTTTGTTAATGTTACCGTACCTTAAAGGGAACCCCAGGTATTAAGACTTGTATGGCTTAGTATAACGTAAATTATGTCTCTTACTGAAATATGTAGTAGAAATCCAATGAAAGATTTACGTTATTTAAAAAAAGCCATATTGTTTCATACATATTTTGAACTATGGGGGGCGCCATTATTTCGATGACGGTAAATGGTCGAACGTGGTGAGCTACTGCCGCCATACTGCAACACAACTTGCAATACACAACTCGGAAAATAAAATACTGATACAATGCCACATTGTATGGCTTTTGGTTGTAATTTTCAGTCGGGGGCAACAAGAGAAGCAATCCCTGATAGCACACGTACATCTCGGAGACATCTATTTGACGTCTGCATTTACATCTGCAAGACGTAGTTTGCTCATCTGCAATACGTTTATTGGATGTTTCCTATCAGATGTCAAATAGACGTCTATTAGATGTCTTTAAGATGTTAATGATTTAGAATGTATGTAAAACTGACATCTTACAGACGTCTGCGAGATGTTTGTACACAGCAGACTCTTTCCAGATCAAGAGATCTTTAACAGACATCTTGCAGACGTACGTGTGCTATCTGGGATGTAAGTCTTCACTGCTTTCATGGCAATAAGAAGAGGAGAAAAGAATGGGAAGACGCCTGTGGATGAATAAAACTTCCTAAAGACCCGCGTCTCTGTTCTCTTCACTTCAGCCCTGATGTTTCTGAGGCTTTTAGTAGACCACAGCTACTAAAAGAACTTACAAACGGCAGAGACAAGAAACGCTAGATGCCATCCTGGCAGGATGTAAACATGCTGACGCTTGTCCTGACACTGCAGCAACTAAAGGTGTTTCTCAGTGTGGATTTCACTCAATATCCGAAGGCGTTTAGACTCCTTGTGGGGAAAATTTGATGGTACAACATTTGGTTTAAGCCTACACTTATATTCATCACCACTTGTAAGCTCTTTCAGTAGTAAACAAAGTATTTTATTTTATTGTTGGTAGCGACAGTAGCTCACCAAGTGCAACCATTTCACATCATCGAAATAGTGGCACTCCCCACAGTCCAAAAGATGTATGAAACGATGGGGATTTTTTAAATAATGTAAATCTTCAATGGGTTTTTTAATACATATTTCAGTAAGAGACATCATTTATGTTATATTAAGCCATCCAAGTTTTAATACCTGGAGTTCCCTTTAAGTGGCAAGTCTCTCAGAACACGGCGACATTAGGATATATTTCACTCAGAAACATATCCCAGTCTAATAGTGAGATTTTCAAATATGAGAAGATGACCCAAAGTGAATCAAAGTGACTTGAGGAACCTGAGCCAAAAAAGCACACAAACAAATGGACAGCTGAACTCACAGCTACAATGCATGTGACATTTCCAGATCAGGATGCTAATATTAGTGAGAAGCAGAACTTTCAGTAACTGAACCAAGCCTACATGTATATATGAATACAATGATCAGCTGATTTATGTGCATTTCCATGTCTATACATGCAACGTTGCATGACTAACACACTTGCCCAAGCCCAAATGTATGCAACCACAATTCAATCTTACATCAGAAGTGAACTTTGCACATTATGTGGCAGGTTCTTCTTTTAGAAGAGCCAATGTTTGGCTTGATTACAAATGGAATAGTAAAGTAGTTACCTTTAAAAATGACATCACGGGGATCAAACTGATAGTGGCCTTGAAGGTTAAAAATGATCCGTTGGCATCTTTGTGTACAAAGCTGTTACTCTTCCATCTCTGATAAGATCAAAGGCGGGTTATTTCCATAAGAGTAATAAAGTAACACTCTAGACCAGCTGGGAGTGAGATTGTGTCGCAGGAACAGGATTGTATAATGGGTGCCTAGGTTCACACATGTAGATGATCCTTATTTGTCATGACTAAACCACTGTCCCCCGAGTCCAGAGTAGCTCATTCACCCGTTAACAGCAGGATCCTTCAGATAATGAGTGTTTGTTGCTTGTTTAGCTGGTCAGGCTGGTCAGTACAAACCAGCGAAACCAGCTGAACACCAGCTTGGCATGCTGGGAGACCAGCTTACACCAGCTTCTTCCATGTTTCCTAAGGTATTCTGGATGTATTGGCTGCTAGGGCATTGTTAGGTGGTTTGATGGTTAGTAAAGCGTATCTAGGTGTTTGGGGTTGTTGTTAATGTGTTGCTATATGTTTCAGGTGATCGGGGTGTAGTGCTTGCCAGGACATTGCTAGGTGGTTGCTAAAGCTGCTGTGATGCTAGGGCATTACTATGAGATTTCCAAGGCATTGCTGTGTTGTTAATAGGCTGTTCTTTGTAGTTTTAATCATATTGAATCATGTTTCCTAGGGTGATCTGGTTGTAGTAGTTGCTAGGGCATTGCTAGGTGGTTGCTAATTGGTTTTGGTGTGTCCTAGTAGCTGCTACAGAGTGGTTGCAGAAGAGCCCTGGTTTCTTTGATATTCTGGTCCCTACAGTCCTTTCTTCAGTGGAAGCTAATGTTTTTCTTTTGTTTTACCATCTGCCAGATGCAGTCCAATTGACCTTTAGCAAGGAGTTTGATTGACAGGTGGTCTGACCAATCATAACGCCAAATCTGGCATTTTTGTCCAAGAAACAAACCAGATAGGAGAGAAGATTAACTTAAAAATGGTGTGTATTCACAACTTTCCATGGTTGAAAAAAGATACCTTCTGATGTTCATTCATGTTTATTTTGTGCTATAACTAGTAATAAGGAAGAGATGATCAGTTTACGTGCCACCTGAACTGAGGCGCTACAATGATGTCACGAAACATTAAAGAGCCACAAAGCAATATTTATTGTTTAAATTTCTTTAAAAAGGACAAAAATTGAAAGTTGAGACTTTGTTTCATACCGAAAAGAACGTGCTCTGTCTTGTCTGTCGGCACATTATCAGTTTCCTCTTTGCGCCCCAATGTATTTTTCCTACCTGAAAAAACGAACACTGTTTTAGCGCCCCTCAGTGGACATTTCACATCAAATATGTCGTGAAACATACATGGCGGTACGTATTTCGCGTCTTGTGAAAACGTTTTTACGGGTATGTTTTCATCATGAGATCAGGTTGTATTTTTCACTGCATGAGAGAACATGATGTGTGGCATAACTAATGGCTTGTTGGAAGGAGGGCGGGTCTTTGCGAAGGGTCAATTGCATCATAATAGCACATAAGCCACATGATTTGATGTAACAATTGACTCTGTTGCACAAACGGTGTGTGGTGAGTTATAGGTTGAAGTGTAACAGAGTTACTAGAAGTTGTAAGTATAAACAATAATAATACTGGTATTTGCTTTAGCCGGCACCACTCGTAAAAGCCTTGGTACATGGCCATGTGGATCTCACAACAGCAGCAAACCTCTGCCACACTGAAGTACCATTTTATTAAGTTTTACAGTCAGTAGGGGAAGGTTTTTTAAAAAACTCAATTACACTCCAAATAAGCCATCAAACAATGTTTACCCTCCACAGAAACAGTTACAGAGTCTTATCTAAGTGACAGAGAGGTGAGTGGAGAACACAGCTGCCTGCTAAACAAAGAGCGATGAGACTGTCTTTCCGATGCGGTCAGGTTTTTAAAACTGTGTTACAAGAAAGCTCAACACAACAATGGGAATGCAGAGTAAGAATTAGAGAGAGAGATTTCCATTCAGCCAAACCTATATTCATGACTGTAATACTAGAACGAAAGCAATGCATGCATATACACTACCAGTGATAAGTTTTTTTAACAGTAAGAATTTTAATGTTTTTTAAAGAAGTCTCTTCTGCTCACCAAGCCTGCATTTATTTGATCCAAAGTACAGCAAAAACCGTAAAATTGTGAAATATTTTTACTATTTAAAATAACTGCTTTCTATCTGAATATATTCTAAAATGTAATTTATTCCTGTGATTTCAAAGCTGAAATTTTAGGATCATTACTCCAGTTACATGATCCTTCAGAAATCATTCTAATATTCTGATTTGCTGCTCAACAAAACATTTATTATTATCATTATACTGAAAACAGCTGAGTAGAATTTTTCAGGTTTCTCTGATCCATAGAAAGTACAGAAGAACTGCATTTATCTGAAATAGAAATCTTTTGTAACATTATAAATGTCTTTATCATCACTTGATGATAAAAACACCCAAAAAAGAAAGATTTTAAAGATTTGGAATGGTATAGTGTATAATGTTAAAAAAAATATATATATATTTCAGATAAATGGCAAAGATCTTTGGATCTTTCTATTCATCAAACAATCCTGAAAAAAATGATAATAATAATAATGGAAATTATAATAATTAATAAAAATGTTTTTTGAACAGCAGATAACCATATTAGAATGATTTCTGAAGGATCATGTGACACTGAAGACTAGAGTAATGATGCTGAAAATGTTGCCTATACCATTCAAAAGTTTGTTGTCAGTAATAGTATTTATTTATTTTAAAGAAATTTATATTTTGATTCCGCAAGGATGCATTAATTTGTTCAAAAGTGACATTAAAGACAGTAAAGAATCCTGAAAAAAGTATAATGGTTTCTACAAATAATATATAACGTTGATAATATTAAGTGTTTCCTGAGCACTAAATAAAAATATTAGAATGACTTCTGAAGGATCATGTGACACTGAAGACTCAAGTCATGACTCCTGCAACAGTTATTTTAAATTGTTACAATATTACTGCTTTTTACTGTATTTTTATATCTTAACAAACTTATAGACATAAAGAATTTTACAGCTTATAAACGTATAGAATTTTACAGCTTCATCACCATTACAATCATTAATCATGATGTATGTTCCAATAATGCATACATTTTAGCTGAAGAATTAAAAGAAAAGTCCACTTCCAAAACAAAGATTCACATATAATGTACTCACCCCCTTGTCATCCAAGATGTTCATATCTTTCTTTCTTCAGTCGTAAAGAAATTATGTTTTTTGAGGAAAACGTTTCTGCATTTTTCTCCATATAATGGACCAGTATGGTGCCAATTTAGATTTTGTCTTGATTTTGAACTTCCAAAAGGCAGTTTAAATGCAGCTTCAAAGGACTCTAAACAATCCCAGCCGAGGAAGAAGGGTCTTATCTAGCGAAACGATAAAAAATTTGTATTCTGACTCAAGACAGTTAGGGTATGTCGAAAAACTTGATTGTATTTTCTCCCTCAACTTCAAAAATCATTTCAAAATCATCCTACATCACTGCAGAAGTACCAACCCAGTCTTTGCAAAGTGAACATGCAAAGAAGATCAAACAACCTCAACAAAAAAGGTAAAACAGCGATATAGGACGATTTCGAAGTTGAGGGAGAACATACCCTAACTGTCATGTACCAGAACAAAAACAGTCCAAGCAGAGTGAGACAAGATGGGCGTTTGGCATTAAAAAGTGTATAAACTGTATTATTTTTATGAAAATAACCGATCGTTACGCTAGATAAGACCCTTCTTTCTCGGCTGGGTTTACAACCGCATTTGAGATCATTTGAAGCTGCATTTAAACTGCATTTTGGAAGTTCAAAATCTGGGCACCATATTAGTCCATTATATGGAAAAAATGCTGAAATGTTTTTCTCAAAAAACATTATTTCTTTTCAACTGAAGAAAGAATGACATGAACATCTTGGATGACAAGGTGGTGAGTACATTACATGTGAATCTTCGTTTTAGAAGTGGACTTCTCCTTTAATGTTAATCCCTTTATAAAATTATTAGCCTCACGTTTCTGCTTTTAAATCACCCAAAATTGTCCCCATTGACCCTGATTTTTGCTTTTTTAAAAAAAAAAAAAAAAAAGAAGATAATAGTAAAAGGACAGGTTGAAATTTTTGTAGGAATGAACATTATATTTCACAATATTATTGCTTTATACTGTATTTTTTATATCTTAACAAACCTAATTTTTTTAATAGCAAGGTAAATAAAACACATATATAACTGCAAATTGTAAGCATATATGTTTTATAGAAATATATGTTTGGCAAACAACTCTTTTTATACAACCATGACAAACCTGGAAATATCTGGGAATTTGAATAATTTCCAGACATGAAAAGTTGATGAAATTTAGCGAAACTAATAAAATCTTCCACGTCATTAGTTTTTCATTGCTCTGTCCTGAAAAATGTAATCTCTACATTGCACAGAACTGTCTTGGGGGGAAAAGGTGAGGTACAAAAATACGTAATTTACAGTATCTTACCTGACCAGTTAGAGACAATGACGTGCCACTAATCCCTGCCTATTTTAGGATTCACATATTCAGGCTAATCTTGTTTTCAAGTTATATAAATACATAAATACTACTGTTTGAATCTAATACTTGGAATTCTCAGACTGTCAGTCAGTTTTGATCCCTTGATGAAATGTGTTTGTGTGGATTATATTTCAAATAAAGCTTTCATCACACTTTTTTTTTTTTTGGAAGATTTGTTCTTGTCAAACAATGAAGTCAGATAATCACACATTTGCCACTTTTGGCAAAACCACAGCAGTGCCATTTTCAGAATGAAAGATTCAAGGTTTAGGAATGGAAATGTGGTTTTAAGTCATGGAAAAGTCACTGAAATTCATTGACCCCTGAAATGGCTTAGTTTGCTGGTCCTTGTTGTCAGTTTGACTCATTTTGTGAGTCAACACAGCAGTAAACAATCAAATCCAGTGCACAGACTGTGTTTGTACTTTTCTACTAGTTACACATCAGGCCTACTCCCAGATACTGCTGAATAATAGGCCAGTTACGTAAATACAGTTCGCTTATTTGTAAGGTTATACACCCAAACAGTTCCATCAGGAGAGGAATGGAGAGATGTAGTTGTGTCATATGACAGTCAATATGACCAATGTTATACTAAGGTTCAAAATGAAATGTGAAAGGATGGACTCACCATGGATGTCTTAAAGAAATATTCCAGGGTCAGTACAAGTTCAGCTCATTCGACAGCATTTGTGGCATAACGTTGACTACCACAAAAAGATATTTTAAAGAACCTTTCTGAACCTTGATTGTGGCGGTTACATTGCTGTCTATGCAGGGTCAGAAAGTTCTTGGATTTCATCAGAAATATCTTAATTTGCATTCCGAAGATGAACGAAGGTCTTACAGGTTTGAAACGACTCAAAGGTGAGTAATTAATGACAGAATTTTCATTTTTAGTTGAACTATCACTTTAAATCTCGCTTCATGGATCAGAAGGCTGAGGATGGAGAAGACTGGCAGAGTGGGTTACACAGATGGAAATCACAGTTGAGTATCCCACCTGCTCAACAGCAGAGGCCAATTCCCCTCATCGAGTGGTTAAAATTTGCTAGATTGTTCTTTTGATCGACAGTTTATTGGAAACCATGAGATCGTTTGTTGTGTAATTAAAAGCTTTGCTTTGGCTTTATACTGCTAAGCTGTAGGAATGATCTAATGACTAAAAAACCTGAGCCTTCTGATAAGTAACAATCTTTGACTTTAACCTGTTTGCCTGAGTTTGTTCAAATTTCATATACGGATATTGCATTATGGATCATTTAGATTCAATTTAAACGACTGACATCACAGGCATGATTCCTCATGGTTCTAGAATAGCAAGTTGATTTTGGTGCGCCAGTAAATCTAATGAACCTGACGTATCCAGCACCCACTGAGAGTGTATCTTGGCCTGCGTTTCTGGCCCAGAGATCATTTTCTAATCAACTATAAAGATCAACACACACGCACACACACATACACACAGACTTGCCAGCAGCTGATTCATGCACTGATTGTGTTGAAATCCATTAAAGTAAGACTCCTGTCCTGAAAAGTCTAAATGAAAACAGAGCAGCAAAGAAAACCTCTGGTAACACTTTAGATTAGGGAACACATATTCATTATCACTGTTTACCCTCAATAAACTTCTAATTTGCTTATTATTGATAGAAAGTAAGCTAGTTCATGTTTGTTTAAGGGATCTAGAATATGTTCATGCAAAATAAGGCATTTATATAAGCTTTTATAAGTACTCATAAATAGCCAATATGCTAGTAGTATGCATGCTAATAACCAACTAGTTAATAGTGAATAGTGTTTCCTAATCAAAATGTCAGTATTTTTTCTTTAGATATAATTTTAAATATTTTATAATCACAAATATTACTAATATACTGTTGATTTTAAAATATGTTTACACAAAATATTTTTATTCCCTCCACATTTTTGTTTTAATTTAATTCCACAATTTATTTTAGAAAGTAGATTTTGCATTACCCACAATGCTTTTTATTTTTACCTTCTTGCTGCATTAAGTACAGTTTGTGACATTTTCACATTTGGAGGTTTAGGGTTGTTTTTTTCAGTTTAAAAAATACATGTCCTTAGGCCTTTGCTGTTTATTACATACTATATATTTCATACATATGTTTAACATACATATAGTTGAGGTCAAAAGTTTACATACACCTTGCAGAATCTGTGAAATGTTAATTATTTTGCCAAAATATAAAAGGGATCATACAAAATGCATGTTATTTTTTTTTTAGTACTGACCTGAATAAGATATTTCACATAAAAGATGTTGACATATAGTGCACTATAGAAAATAATAGTTCAAAAATGTAAATACACTTGATTCTTAATACTGTGTTGTTACCTGAATGATCCACAGCTGTGTTTTTTTGTTTAGTGATAGTTGTTCATGAGTCCCTTGTTTGACCTGAACAGTTAAACTGCCTGCTATTCCTTGGAAAAAGATTCTTCAGGTCTCACCAATTCTTTGGTTTTTCAGCATTTTTGTGTATTTGAACCCTTTCCAACAATGACTGTATGATTTTTAGATCAATCTTTTCACACTGAGGACAACTGAGGGACTTGTATGCAACTATTACAGAAGGTTCAAACACTCACTGATGCTTAAGAAAAAAAAAAATGCATTAAGAGTCAGGGGTGTAAACTTTTGAAAAGAATGAAGATGTGTACATTTAGCTTATTTTGACTAAATATCATATTCTTTTTTATCATTTAGTACTGCCCTTCAGAAGCTACAGAAGATACTTCCATGTTTTCCAGAAGACAAAATAAGTTAAACTTACCCTGACCTTTCACGCCCCTGGCTCTTAAAGGAACACTCCCCTTTTTTCGCTAATAGCTTAGCATAGCTCATTGAATCAGATTAGACCGTTACATTAGATCGCTCAATGCTAACGGTCTAATCTGATTCAATGATCTATGCTAGGCTATTAGCAAAAAAAAGTGGAGTGTTCCTTTAATGCGTCACTCATATTTTAGTAAAATAATTACCATTTTGCATATTCTGCAAGGTGTATGTAAACTTTTGACCTCAACTGTATACATTTGTTAATCATACTTTTATGTACATTTTTTTTGTCATACGGGTATGATTTACATGACTATTTTCTTAAAATTTTCCTCTAATCCTAATTTCTGTCCTGTGGTAAGTATAGAAGTGTAAATTTCAATTCATCTATAGTTAGCATGTACCGTAATGAACCAAGACACGCACGTTTTACGCTATCCTCAATTGTTGCACGAATACTTGATGACGTACACATCTGGATCGTGTCCCACTTAAATTAGTTGGGCAATTACATTGACACTTATTGCACTTCAAGTCATAAAGCTCATCATGATGATTATAGCTAGTGAGAGAGATGGCAAACATCTGAACTAGCCTGCCAGCTACCCGCAACCTGCACAAACCACACATACATGGGCCTGTGCCAACAATAACGCAACACAGTGCCAAAAGTAAAATAACACTCTTTACCGGCCCGGTAGAGCGGGACCACCCCAGTCAAAAGGTTTCTGTCAACTCAATTACCCAGATGAGGATACATCTAGAAGCCTTCCAGCGGTAAAATGTACTTTTTAAGTAGTTATTTTTATCCTGTTTCTGTTAATCATCTGCTTTTTAAGTAGTCAGTCATTTCTGTTATCACAGTCTAACTCACTTTTTTCCCCAAAAGCAATGTTATCTCAATGATATATATATATAATATAAAAAATAAAAAAATCAACAAAAGGAAGTAAAAAATATGATAATTTGAAGCAGTTTTGATATTGCTTAAGCAGTCTGTACCTTCACAATGCAATACACCAGTATGAATATTTAATATGAATGTCATCTTTTTTTACTTTCTGAACCTGTGCTCAAAAAGGATCAAAAATAAATTCAAATGTCCTAAAAACTGATAGATTATACTGATTATTTGTTATGAATGTACAAGTAACAATAATAATAATAATTCAGTTTGTATTATTTATTTATTTGTTTTTTACATGTATTTGACACTTCCATTATGTTCCATTTGCTTGCATCAGGTCTTTTCTATATAGCTTATATATATAGTTATATAGCAATATAGCTTCTTTTATTATTCACCGTTACTTGTTTTGTGTGTGTGTTTGTGTAAATTATTATTAATTATGTAATTGTACCAAGTGAGACTAACCACTTATTTGGGTAACATTATCTGTATTGTCTGTACACTACCAGTCAAAAGTTTTTGAAAACATTTTATATGTTTGTTTTTTTTAAAGAAATCTCTTCTGCTCACCAAGCCTGCATTTATTTGATCTAAAGTACAGCAAAAACAGTACAATTTTGAAATATTTTTAATATTTTAAAATAACTACTTTCTATTTGAATATATTTTAAAATGTAATTTATTCCTGTGATTTCAAAGCTGAATTTTTAGCACCATTACTCCAGTCACATGATCCTTCAGAAATCATTCTAATATTCAAAAACATTCATTATTATTATTATTATGTTGAAAATAGCTGAATAGAATTTATCAGCATTTATCTAAAATAGAAATCTTTTGTAACACTGGATCACTTTTGATCTATTTAAAGCATCCTTGCTAAATAAAAGTATTAATTTCTATAATGTCTTATAATTTCACCGCAAAGAAAGAAAGAAATATATATATATATATATATATATATATATATATATACTCCAAGCTTTTTAATGGTATAGTGTATAATGTTAAAAAAGCTTTTTTATTTCAGATAAATGCTGATCTTTGGATCTTTCCATTCATTAGTGAATTCTGAAAAAAATGTACTCAACTTTTTAAATATCGATAATAATAATAAAATATGTTTCTTGAACAGCAAATTAGAATATTAGAATGATTTCTGAAGGATCATGTGACACTGAAGACTGGAGTAATGATGGTGAAAATGTAGCTTTAATCAGAAGAATAATTTACATTTTAAAATGTATTCAGATAGAAAGTAGTTGTTTTAAAATCTAAGAATATTTCACAATATTACTGCTTTTGCTGTATTTTGGATCAAATACATGCAGGCTAGGTGAGCAGAAGAGACTTCTTTAAAAAACATTAAAAATCTTACTGTTCAAAAACTTTTCACTGGTAGTGTATGACATTATTGATACAGAGTAAACTAAACACTAAATACAGCTTTGCGTGTGTTCCCATTGTTATTTTTTACATTTTGTGTAAGTATTTATTTTACTGTCCCATGTTCTATGTCGACCGTAAACACCTTTGTATGTAGACAACTGCTGTGCATTTTTTTTCTACTGCCCCATAAAGATGACGTTATGCTGCAGATCCGGGGCTGACGTCGCTCGTTCTCGCGATATCTCGGCGTCAACCAGGTTTTGAGCCTACCCCCCCTCCCGAGCCGTCCCCTCCCACGCCCCAGCGCGCTGTGTTGGGATAGTGGCAGTATAAAGTATATCTTCCATCCGAGACAGATAAGAAGCGCCAGGCTAGAGGGGATGAAGATGGCGGACGCCAAGCAGAAAAGGAACGAACAGTTAAAGCGCTGGATAGGCTCGGAGACGGATCTTGAGCCGCCCATCCTGAAGAAGAAGAAGACGAAGGTGAAGTTCGACGATGGCGCCGTGTTTCTGGCCGCCTGCTCGAGCGGCGATACGGAGGAGGTGCTGCGAATGCTCGACCGCGACGCGGACATCAACTACGCCAATGTAGACGGACTCACCGCTTTGCACCAGGTAAGAGAGCGGCTCCGCAGCGGCGGTTGTGCACAGATCCGTATATGAGGACGGTTTGCGAGCTGGCTGTGTTTACTCAAACCGACACCACTACCAGCACCACCACCATCATCATCATCACCATCTTCGTCGGGCCGTTTTGCGGAACCACGTAGCCGCTGAAGCTAAGCGGGCTCTGATTAAAACGGATATTAGCTTTTTATGCGCCCTGTGTTGGATCGATGATCCCTGAAAAATCGTATTGGTGTGTAAATGAGTTTGTGAGGGCAGGAAGAGGACTTCTCGGGTGTGTGTGTGTGTGTGTGTGTGTGTGTGTATGTGTATGTGTATGTATGTATGTGTGTGTGTGAATGTGTTAGCTGCTGGTTAGCCTGTTAGCCGCTCAGCTCAGATAAGTGCAAGTTGATGTAACGTTACAGCACAATAACAGCTGAATCTGCTTATAAACGCGCCAGGTGATTGTGCATGGGATTTGTTATGTGTACATTGACGGAAATCTCGTAAATGTGTTTTGATCAAATGGTCACCATTGAAAGTAGGCTGCGAAAGTGCATAGCAACCAGTTAGCACGGCTGTATATTTGGAAAGAGGCTACCCAGTTGACACGTATGTTGCATTAGAGATTATTGACTGAAAATGTGGCATTCACGGGGAACGACTCCTTATAATATAATTTCTTTGTGACAGGGTGGGTAATATAAAACCTTACAATGAGCGACCGCAAATAAAAGGTCAAAGTCGCGCAGTTTATAACGAAGAATTCGTTTAAAAAAAAAACTAAAAAACTAAAATGCTGTCAAAATTGTTGTAACAAACTCGTATGACTTATTTACTTGTATGAGACTATTTGGCAGAATGACAGCTCCAGTCGCTATTCACTTTCAATGCATCTTTTTCATACAATGAAACTGAATGGCGACTAGCGCTGTCAGTTCTTCACAATATTCCTGACATCTACATTGACGACCCACATGAGAAAGAAAGCCAGAATGTTTCGAAACACGGTAAATTAAAGTATCGTGACACAATTTTCCATTAATTTTTTTTAGTGAGCTGTCGCTTTAAGACGTAGTTTCCTTGGCTTGACTGTAAACATCCGTGAAAGATGCGTCACTTTAGTTTAGTTTTTCCATTAATAACTGTTCAGCGCGCTAATGCCTTTTGCAAAAAAGTATGTGTGGCAAAGATGGATGTGTTGTTGCAAGCGAAGCCGTTTTCTGTCAATTTACTAATTGAATTTGTTTAGAAATCTAAGGAAACCATGATAATATAAAGCTTTTTATGCTTGGTTTGAAAAGGTTTGAATGATTAAGGCTAAATGACTATTGAGTAATGCAAAATCAAAGTGCATTAAAGTGTTTTTAGTCTCTCAAAAGTCTGTTCTATTAGTTTCATGCATTTTGAGCATGAAGATGTGGCGTTTGACATTGTAAAGCGTAATATTTAAGGCCCTGAATTGAGCCTAATGGGTTTGATGTGGCTGTAAGTGACTGCAGGAGGTTGTCTGTACAGGCTCATGCATTTAAAAGCACTTGCCTTTTTTTGGGCCGGTGTTCAGACAGGGGGAGGAAAGAATTTGGATGCAGCTCTTGAGACCTAACCATGACTGGAGAGGCTCCTTTCTCTATTGGGTCTGCTGGGTGTGTGTTTATGTATGTGGACATGTGAGGGAACAGAGAGTTTTAGCATGTGACCAGCAGTCAGTGAGTTCATAGCGAATGGTATTTTGTATTGAAACGTGCTGATTTCGCTATTAAAGACGCACAGGTTTAGCTCTGCTGGAGGCATTTTGTATATAAATGATGTACATCTACTGCAATCTCTTGAAATTGTGCTTGGTTTGACGATTGCATCAAGAAATGAGAATTTGCGTCTTTGCAAAAAATGGGTCACAGGTCTGTTGGAAGTAGCTGTATAATTGTATATAGTTTGTTGGATGGCTTATAAAAATATCTAACTTTTCAAGTTAGAGAAAATGCTTTCTGTATTTTGTTGCTGGCGTCAAATCTTAAGCATTGATTCAGTCTCTTTTGCAGCAGATTCATCTGTAACTTGATACGACTGATGCAATTTTTGTTTCATTTTTTTTTTCATGTGTTCACTTGGTAAATTGCATTTCTTAAATTAAGTGTTTACAAAATTGCAATTTTTCCATTCTGCATATGTGCTGTCATTGTTATATTACATATTTTGACTATTGATTAAGGAAGGAAATAGGTTTACAGTGACACTTTTCAACAAACTGCATCTAAATGGACCTGGACCTGTAGTAATCTGCACATTATCGATAAAATACATTGATCAAGGCATTTATCAAATGACATAATAGGATGTATTGATGCAACATGGAATAAATACCTATGCATTTATATATTTAAAAATCTGAAACGTATGCACTACCAGTCAAAATTTTTATTTTTTAATGTTTTTTTTTTTAAAGAAATCTCTTCTGCTCACCAAGCCTGCATATATTTGATCCAAAGTACAGCAAAAAATTTGAAATATTTTTAGTATTTAAAATAAATGTTTTTTTTTTATTAAATGTAATTTATTCCTATGATTTCAAAGCTGAATTTTTAGCATCATTACTCCAGTGACACGGTCCTTCAGAAATCATTCTAATATTCTGATTAGCTGCTCAAAAACATTTATTATTATGTTGAAAAGAATTCTACAGCTGAGTAGAATTTTTTTTTTTTTTTAAGGTTTCTTTGACGAAAAGAAAGTTCAGAAGAATAGCCTTTATCTGAAATAAAAATCTTTTGTAACATATTATAAATGTCTTTGTCATCACTTTTGATCAATGTAAAGCATCCTTGCTAAACAGAATTATTCATTTCTATAACTTCCCCCCCCCCCCAAAAAAAAAAATTATACTGTCTCCAAGCTTTTTTAATATTATAGTGTATTATGTTGCAAAAGTTTTTTATTTTAGGTAAATGCTGATCTTTGGAAAAAAATGTACTCAACTGTTTTAAATATTGACATTTAATAATTAATGTTTCCTGAACAGCAAATCAGCATGCTAGAATATATAAAATATTTCACAATATTACTGCTTTTGCTGTATTTTGGATCAAATAAATGATGAGCAGAGAATTCTTTAAAAAAACATAAAAAAAAAATTACTGTTCAAAAACTTTTGACTGGTAGTGTAAAAGAGGACTTATTTGACTGTTATAAAAAGAAGTTAAATATCTGACGACGACTTAGTTTTAACAACTTTATGAATTTTGTTGTGTAAAAGTGTGTTAGGCACAGTTTATGTCATCACATATCTCAGTGATGAGCTGTCATTGGACAATTTGATGATCTCATCTGTGACTTGTTTGCTTTTCAATTTTTTTTTTATTATGAAAGCAAGCTGAAATGTATTTTTTTTTTTTAGTTGTCGTTGTAGATGTCCCATTTACACCTCTACATGTTACTAGAGAAACCTGAGGATTTAACAAGCTGCTTGGCTGGGTGTTGCACAACTTTGCTAGTACAGAATGATTAATTACACTTTTATTGCGTTTTCCTTGTTTAAATGCACAAGAGTGTTTGTGCACTGAAAGCTCTTTAATTGAACAATTCCCTTTTATTTGTATAACTTCAGACTTGAATTGAAAGGCAGATTGCAATCCTCACTTTGACTGTAGATATAGAGGATTTGCGTCAGTCCAAGTTGGTTCAGCCAGTGTTTTCGTCGCCCATCATAACCCTAATGTCACACGCAGGCTTTAGGAGGAGGACATAGACGGCTGCGTCCCCACCATAGCGTAGTTTACCCACGGTAGTGTTTTGACTGAGCTCCTGTTAAGTTTTATTGTTTTTAGTCACGCGAAGTGATGTATTGACTGCTCATTTTCATATTAATAGCAGGACTTAATTATATGTTGAAGATTAAAAGCATGTGACTCATACTGAACCCAATTGGGATCATGCGGTTCGTCCCCATTCGGGACTGCTTCACCTCATCTATGCTGCGACAGGTAGTGACCTCACTTTCAGCGCTCTGCTGTGTTTATCCAGGGAGGGACATGGTGTGCTGGTTCCAGTGACTGTTGTAGCAGTACGGATAGGGTTATAAATATCACGTGCAGACTTGCCTGCAGGCAAGTGCAAGAACGCTAACTTTAGCACCCAGTCAACCCACATTCTGCGCCTCTCAATCTCATAGTTAAGAAACCTGGTGTGGGCTTCCGGCATCTGTTCTTCTCTTCATTGATGTTTCAAATCGAAAGTCACTTTGTCAGAGCCATGGCATAGTTGGTAGTGCATGTGCTCTTGTCATGTTTGTATCACTCTTGCATCATGTTGTGATGATTTTCCTTTTTTTGCCCCCAATTTCTGGTTTGTGGTACAAACGCAGAGGGTGCTTTTTAAAAATGACTAGAAATTATTCATTAATGAGTGAACCTTGCAAAGCCCATTGATAACATGTCCAGATAAATATTCAACCACAAGTTCTTCAAGTAATCATGCGCAAAGAAAATCAATTATGAAAATGTTTTTTAGAAAGTTTTATACATAAATGTAATATTAATAGTAAATTTGGGTAAAGTTTGCATAAAGATTGTGTTTTTTTTTAATTAGATACATAACAAGGTATTCCTAAGTTTAATTTTTATAAAAATTAGGGCTAATTTTTTGCAACCTTTGATTTGAAATTTTCCATAATATAATTTTTTAAATATAGTTTATAAAGTTATTTACAAGTATTTATGCATCAATGCAGTGATTTAATGTTAAAATGTCCTTAAAATACACTACCAGTCAAAAGTTTTTATTAAAACATTTTTAATGTTTTTTTAAAGAAGTCATTTATTTGATCCAAAGCACAGTAAAAACATTAAAATGCTGAAATATTTTTACTATTTAAAATAACTTTCATGCTAATAATTTTCTATTTGAATGTTTTAAAATGTATTTTATTCCTGTGATTTCAAAGCTGAATTTTTAGCAACATTACTCTAGTCACATGATCCTTTAGAAATTATTTTAATATTCTGATTTGCTGCTTAAAAAACATTATTATATTAAAAACAGCCGGGTAGAATTTTTCAGGTTACTTTAATGAATAGTTCAGAAGAACAGCTTTTATCTGAAATATAAATCATTTGTAACTTCATAAATGCCCTTATAATCACTTTTGATCAATTGAAAGCATCCTTGCTAAATAAAAAGTATTAATTTCTAATGGTAATGATGTAATCATTAATAACGATGCTGAAAAGTAATTGTAATGATGCTGAAAATTTAGCTTTGATCACAGGAATAAGTTACATTTTAAAATGTATTCATAGATATCAGCAATTTTAAATAGTAAAAATATTTCACAATATTACTGATTTTGCTGTATTTTGGATCAAATAAATGTAGGCTTGGTGAGCAGAAGAGAATTCTTTAGAAAAAACAACAACAACAAAAAAAAACATTCAAAAACTTTTGACTGGTAGTGTACATTTTAATTTAATGTTGCATAGTAAAGGCTTTAGTATTTTTACAACCTTTGTATTGACATTATTTCCCTGATATACTTAAAAAAAAATGTTTAAAATGATCTATAACAAACTATTTAGAGCACTATCAAACTATTTATTTTAGAGCAAAGTAAATGAGTATTTATACTTAATTGTTATATTGGGGTAAAATGTGACACCATTTGACACGTTTTCCTGATATTTTTCCGTATAGGAGTTAAAACAGAAATATGGTTCATCTTTCATGTGTATAATCATTCCAGTTAACCAGTAAATGGCAGAATTTATCTTGTGGCTTAACAACTTGGTGGAGGCGGTATGCAAATCGAGGTGAGAAGCAGCCGATTACGCCCGAGGCCTGAAGCGTTGGTGTCTGCAAGACTGTTCTTTAATGTTTTCCAAGGATGAGTGTTTCATAACTGCAGTATTTTTTGAATTTCCTGGTTATGTAGGCACGGTCCGACGGCGGCCTTTTAGTCTGAGACGTGTCATTTACGGCATTAGTGGAATCTTCTCCGGTGCTGTCATCGGTGAGGTCAGAGTTTAGGTAGGTTTCAGTAAGAAGGTAGGTGAAGATATGCGCTTGTGTGTCGGGTGGGAAGGGTTGCGGCTGTGTCGTCCTGTGCCTGCATTCCTGTCGTGTCTCTCTTTGGAAACCACGGCAGACCCAGAATTCCTCAGCTGTCACTTACGCCCCCAGCCAAAACAACCTCCACCTCTACAGTCACACCGTTTTACTCACAAACACAGGCACATGATGAGGCATCATTAAGGAGCTTGTTAAGCAAACAAACAATATGTTTTCTACCGTTCATTTGTTTTTTAATGTGTCATTCTGTGATAGACCGTAAGTTGTTGCATGAGTCTGTCGTTTTTTTGGTCTTGAACAATAGTTTCAGCAGTGTTACGAAGAGGTGATGCATAAAGATGGCATGATAACTTGTGAGCTGAACACAAGCATTCAGGAAGCGAAGCAGCAGCTCAAGGAAATGGTGCTACTTCAAATGAAATTGAATGACTGTGTGATTTGATTGCATTTCTGTCGTCGTGTTCACCCAGATTTTGTCATTTACTGACCTTCATGTCGTTCCGAATATGTATTACTTTTGTTCTTCTGAGGAACTTAAATGTAGAACTGTACACCATGAAAGCAGTCTATATAACAATATTTTAAGTTCTAAGTCTGCTTTGGCGAGTTCATGAGAAAATTATCAGTATTTGATGTGTGAACAACTCCATGTAATATTTAACAAACAAAGCTGGTTTAAATGATCTGTTCTTGAATCAGATTAAATGAGAAGTTCACTTCCAGAACAACAATGTACAGATAATTTACTCCCCTTCTTGTCATCCAAGATGTTGATGTCTTCCTTTCTTCAGTCATAATAAATTGTTTCTTGAGGAAAAGATTTCAGGATTGTTCTCCATATTAGATTTCAATGGTGCCCCTGAGTGTGAACTTCTGAAATGCAGTTTAAATGCAGCTTCAAAGGTCTCTAAACAATCCCAGCTGAGGAAGAATGGTCTTATCTAGCAAAACGAAGGTTATTTTATAAAAAAAAAAAAAAAATGGACAATTTATATACTATTTAATCTCAAATGCTCGTCTTCTCTAGGTCTGTGATGCACAAGCGTACTCTGTCTAATCCGGGTCAATACAGTAAGGGTAGGTCAAAAAACTCCCATCTCATTTTCTCCAACTTTAAAATCGGCACTATAGAAGTCCACTATACAGAGAAAAATCCTGAAATGTTTTCCGCAAGAAACATAACTTTTTTTACAGAAGAAAGACAGACATGCACATCTTGGATGACAAGAGAGTGAGTAAATAATCTGTAAATTTTTGTTCTGGAAGTAAACTTTTCCTTAAATAGGTGAAAAACCGCATTTACAAAAGAGTAGACAAAAAATACCTAGATGACCTACTAATTTCTGAAGTACACATGCAGTGGAGACTTTACAACCTCTGATGCCACAGGAGTTGGCATATGATATAAAGAACATGATTTTTTAATGGTCTTCAAATGTATTTGGTGAAGAACGTAGAAGCTGCTTAGACTGTTTTAGATGCATACCTTGGAATATAGTACAAGTGTCATTTGGGTTATTTTTTGTGGTAGAATAAAAAAGGCAGATAGGTTTGTAACGACATGAGCGGGTGACAGAGTTTTCATGTTTCATGTTTTCTTTTAACATCTCAGTCATCGCTCACAGTCATAGTACTGCAGCATGATTACCTCAGCATGCATTGTGAATCCTGAGATTCCCAGCTGTGTCTTAGGCCGCCCATTTGGCATGTCAGAGCTGATATCTGGTGTAGGTACTCAAAGAAACACTCCTCAGGATTCTTCTTTTTGTTGTGAACCTTTGTTCGTGAGGTCTCGTTTTATTCTTCATGCTGTGAGTCAGCACTGACAGCCTAGTCATTCTTGCCTAGCTGTAATAGATGTGATTCAAAACTAAAGAGAACGTGTGTTGTTTATTTAATCTCAGTTTAATCTTATTGGACAATTGCCATCATCAAATTTGCCAGCTTATGCCAGGTTTTAGTATGCCTAGATAAACCTGTTTGTTTCTTTTCTCCAGAACTCCACGAGGTGACACACATGTGGAATATTTTCACTTGAAGCCTTAAAAAGTGGTTTGTTTGGTCAGAAAATATACTTCTCAAAAATATCTGGAAACCATATTATAAAAGAGATTTAACAGAGGATGTAGTGGGATAGTACATATCACCTGATCTAAGCAGGAGATGGTTTGTATCAGGGCCTGAAATCTAAAACCAGGTCAAGGTAATTTGGACTTCAATTGGCCTTAAATTAGCTTGCGTTCCTGGGAAACGGGGAGATGTGATTCTGTGTTCTCTAAAAGGAGTTAAGGGCTCATCCCTTATGAAAGTTTAACATTTCAACCCCTATTTCTAACATTACATCGGCACAATATTGTGATATTGATATTGCTTTGTTTTAGTGTGATTATCAAATTGTGAATGCTATTTTTTTTTTATTAAATATGTGTGCTTGTTTCAGTGTGAAACCATTGTGTGATACAGAATTTTAACAGTTCTTTTCACTTTGTGACTGAAAGAGGTTTGAGTTGGTTGTTGTAAAGGGTAAACTCAAGTGTGAACAACAGATTTTATGGGTTTTTCCTAAATCGTTCGGTCCTAAGAGGATGGCTTGCACTCAAGCCATTTTTGGTCACACTTTAGTTTAGGGACCAATTCTCACTTTTAACTACAACTTTTGCCTCAGTTAACTTCTAATTTGCTTTTTATTAAAAGTTAGGAAGGTAGTTGTTAAGCTTAGAATTAAGGGATCTAAAATATGATCATACACATTAATATGTCTTATAAGTATAGGTTGACTGATATGGGTTTTTCTCTGGCCGATGCTGATATTTAGAAATCGCGGCAGTTGATGACTTATAAATGTGTGTTTGGCTGATTTTCCCCCTCCCTCTTAATCTCATGAAATTTAACAGTTAAGTGATGATAAGTGATAAAGACAATTGCTTAAATTAAATATTTATTGAACAACACAAGCCTTGCCAATCAGTGCACATGTATAATTTAAATAAAAAAATAATGTACATGTTAAATATTAAACGCACAAAATAGGTAATCAAAATCTAGACTGTCAAATAAACTTTTAAATGAAAAAATAAAGTATTAGTTCAGAAAAACTTACATAATATAATAAATAAAATAAACAAGAGCAGTGTTATACACAGTAGCACCCAGCAGCATTTCTTAATTTTTTGTTACACTTGATCTTCATTTAAGATCTATTACGGCTGTCAAACGATTAATCGTGATTAATCGCATGCAGAATAAAAGTTTGAGTTTATATTTATGTGTATGTACTGTGTGTTATGTATACATAAATACACACAAATTAATGTATATATTTAAGAGAAATGTTATGTACAAAATATTATATATACAATATAAATTATATATAAATTATAATAAATACAAATACTTGTATTTCTTAAATATGTACATCTTTGCATAATTACACACAGAACACACACATATATTAGGCAAACTCAAACTTTTATTTTGTATGCGATTAATCGTTTGACAACCCTAAAATCTATAGTAAAAATGTACTAGTTGAGTACAAATGGTCAGTTTTGGCAAGGTATGGCACAGATTGTTCTTGTCTTGAAAAACGTGCTAGACATTTATTTTCAGATTTCGCTTTAATTCCATTTCCATTGCCATTTGTGCTGAATCTTAATGTTAGTTTGCCTGGTGACGATCGTAGTGACATTATGTAAAAGGGTGATGGAGTCATGTTTTTCTCTCTGTCAGTGTATAAGCTCAAGCCTAAAAGAAATCAGTCCTGACATAAATTAGGTGTGTGGGCCCTTATTTCCTCTCGGTTGGTGCTAAAGCAAGCTTTGCCACCAGCCAAAAACTGATGTCAGCGCATGTGTTTTGGCTTTGACAATACCATAACTACGGAATTACGGTTATTACGAGACACTGTAAAGCTGAAGACAGGTCAGTGGTTTTGTGTTGAAGGTATGAAATAATTTATGGATTTAAATTTAACATAGTGGGTGGTTATTGAATTGTAATACCAGTCGTTTTGGTGTTTTCTGGTCGAGTAAGTGCAAATGATGGTGTTTTGTCTTAAATAATTCATGTTAATTGTTTTTAAATTGGTTTTTGATGCAGTCCGTCCCATCACCAGGCTTCTCATACATATGTAATGGACATGATATTTGCATGTCAGTCAATTATTCATTGTTTACAGGAAGTGGGAGGAGGTTGTCAAGATGGATCAGCGTGGTACAGGTTTTAATCAGAGGTTAGCAGTCTGTTCTATTGAGATTTTTATTGCCTTGGCCTTTCTCCTATGATTTAATATGCTAAGCAGGAAATAAAATGATACTTGGCCGTCACTGTGGGGTTGTGTAGTCATCAAAGTCTGTGTACTGCTTGATTGACATGCTAATATTAGAAACCAGAACACCAACAGTTCATGTTTTACAGTTTGTAATAAGCAGGTTTGGCCCTGTCAGGCAGGCGGTGTTGAGATATTTTCAGTTGTATGTTTGAAAGGAACCCATAATCAAGGGCAGGAAGTCTGTTGAAGAAGTAGAGCTACAGCGTTGTGTCGTCTGTTGTCTCTGAACACGTTGACTTGCCTTCCATGCCATTTAGGTTTCGCAGTGAGGTAAAAAAGAAACAAAAGAAAAACTGTGAAGCCCAGCCTTGGTTTTGTAATTTTGGATTTTAAATTATTTTCGATTGTGTTGGTGATGTCAATTCCTGTGTCTTAAGAAAGTGGTGAGCAAGTGGCCAGTAACATAAATACCACAGGAAAACATTCTGTGTGAATGGCCATACATTTCTTACTTTGATTGCAAAATGGACTGGTGTAAACTGTAATAAATAAGTATAAAATAATAATAAAAAAGTTTCAACTGAGCTTTGTTCAGGGTCAAATATTCTTAAGTGATTTAATTTGTTAATTGTAATTAATTCCTGCCACCAAACTCTGGAATGTTCTCTATCAGTTTAGATGACTATATGGTAGAGCAGGTGAACAGTTTCAGACAAGCGTCACTGCAGGTTCAAACTGGTTTACTTGAGGTTTGCTGAAGCACAAGAATTCTTAAGGAATGTTTTAGAGCCTGAAGCCCACCGTGTAGTCCACGAACACACGGATTGCTGTCTTAACCTTTAATGCGCTTGATTGCCAGTGTTCTCCAATCAACAAGTGTGTGCTGTTCTAATTGGCTTTCTAATTAAATATGAAGCTATTTTTTGAATGTCCATGATGCTTGTGAACGATGATGGGATTGGGATGGGATGGCTTTTGTAGGACAGAATCACTATTAAGTGATTGCCACTCAATGCAGTTTAGTTCTTCTTAGTATCATCTTCCAGGAAACTCTCTAAAAGAAGGAATTAAGTGTCTTTCTTGTAAACCCAGTGGCTATCCATGTAGATGTAAAGGGATATTGCATTCAAAAATGAAAATTCTGTCATTAATTATGTTGTTATTGTTCCAAACATGTAAGACCTTCGTTCATCTTTGGAGCACAAATTAAGATATTTTTTATGAAATCCGAAAGCTAAAGCCTGCATAAATGGCAACAAACCTTAACCTTGAACCTGAGGATGATGGAATATGATTTTTTTTTCTTTTTTTTGCCCTGCCTTTGAACCAGAATATACATGTGATGTATCTAAGAGAGAATCGTGGTACTCTTATGAACATACATTGAAGACTGACAAGAAAGAGAAGAAATAGTTGAATAAAGTCATAATTTTAGTTTTCTTTGCGCACAGAAAGTATTCTCGCAACATTACTTTTGAATCACTGATGCATGGACTATTTTATCAATGTCCTTTCTGGGCCTTGAATGTGGTTGTGTTGTTTCAGTCTATTCAGGGTCAGAAAGTTTTTCATTTGTGTTCTGAAGATGAACAAAGGTCTTATGGTTTTGGAATGACATCAGGGTGAGTAATTAGTGACAATTTTCATTTTTGGGTGGACTCTCTCCTTAATAGTCACTTTTTTGTCATTGTCACATTCAAACTGACCCTTTGTGGCTCTAATGTTTTTGGTGAATTCTGGCATTTTCTGTAGATTTGATTGGGAAAAGTTCTAGGCTATATCTGAAACTGCCCTAATACCACCATTCAGTATTCACTGCATAGGGACGGAGTGAATAATTCGGACTGAGTGAGCTAGATCGGCTGATGATGCCAACTTTTGCTGAATCATGCAAGTTTGAATCGGGCAAATAGGTATTTTGTAGAAGCTAGCCGTTCAATTCGTGTACACTCGTTCTTGCAGTGCATCGTGCAACTGAATAAACACACTAGATAATGTCCCCTGTGGTTGCGGACCCACTACAAACAACTCACTTTCTAGAACTATATAATTTTTCGACATAACCCTTGTGTTTCATTCTACAAAATTCCAGGGAAGTTCTCAGAAAAAGCAGAGGAACCTCTCAGCTCAGCCGTCAGACATGAGGCATGTCCTCTGCTCTGGGTCCAAGTGGAATGACATCAGCTTAGGTTTTCCTTCGCATGCCTGTCTCTCTTTTTTCCAGTGGTGTTTGGGCAGGGCTCTCTTGCTTTGGCTGGAGAGGGTCTGCAGGATAGTGATAAATAGCATGCTTGTTGCTCAAGTTTGTGGTCCTGCTATTTGTTTGAAAACGGCCAACGTGGACTGCCTCTGGTAAAACCTTTTAAGCAAGGTAAAAAGCTGCTGCTAAATGTTTTTGAGGCTAACTTCTAGGGATAGGTCACAGTGGATGACTAGTCATCCAATTAGTAGTTGTTTTTTATGTTTTGGTGTGTGTGTAACAGCAGTGCTTTAATTATCCTGCAGACAGAGTGTTTTTGAAAGAGCAAGAATGTGTCTCGTGTTAACATCCAAACTAAGAAATGTGTCCGATTGGGGTCAGGTGAACCTTAAACCAGCCTAATTGTACAGGCAACCCACTAATCATTTTTGAAAGTGAGTAAGTTTGGACATGGCTAGTATCTTAAATGCATTTGCTTCCCTTAGCCCATCCTTACACTGTGTTTCAGGAATACATTTAGTAAAGCCTTCTACTGGAATGAACCTAATTTATTCAGTGTTTGTTTTGATATTGTAGTGAAAAATCTCTCTTAAATTCCCAAGAAGCACATTAAAACAAGCGCTTCTGAGAAAAAGAACGCTCTACCTGAAATTTACTCCTCTAATGTGTTTATAGAACAGCTCAAACAAACTTTTTTGGGAAGTGAGGAACCACTTTCACAGAGCCATATTGGAGCGAATTATTTACAAAAATGGAATTAACTATTTGCAGAGGACTGTAACGATGTGCTACACGTCTCTTCAAACAGCGAGATACCGACAGCTTTAGATGTGGTGCTTATGGCCCACTCAAGAACGAAATTGACTGATTGCATCATAGAGATGCATCCTTATTTAGATTACATTGAAGCTCACAGAATTCTCACATTATTCTCATGCTTTAGTATAAGATTGAGCACATCTGACAATACAGATGTCATTTGCTTTAATGTAAGAATGTATTTGTAGTTAGATATTGAGATATATGGTGTAAGATCAGTCATAGAGGGCCAATAGATGAATTATAGCAAATATTTTCTCTTTAGCATGAATAATAATAATAGGAATGTTGCTTGAAGCAAATGACAGTTGTCCTACAATTTGTTGCTGCTAAAACATGAGAAATGTAAATTCACTAGTTCTTTAGATAGTTATTGGACTAGTTGATCATTCTGGCACATTTCTAAGTCAAGACTGTATGCTTGTTGTGGTGACAATTGTGTACGTTTGTTTTATAGGTTTAAACTGGAGTGCCAGAAAAACAGATTTAGAAGCTGCAATGGCCTACACAAAAGCAGTGATCCTGTTAACTGTGCTGTTGTACCTTCTCAAACCCTATTGCATGATAGATCCTCTCTAGTCACCCTTGCTTCCCGCTGATCATTACGAATCAGGATCACACTCGTGAAGGTGGGCATGCAATCACGTTTGGGGTGTTTAATTACAGCCACCAACGACTGAGTCACAACGGAGGAGTGTCAGCAGCGGTCAGTGTCTTTAAAAATTTACAAATGACTGTTAGCGTGTGTGGGCGTGGAACGTCATACGGGCTGACGTGATCGTGAATTGCGCTCTTGTCCAGATGGAGCCAATCAAATGTTTAGAGCTTGTAGCTTGCAGTCACCAGATGTCGGAATGCTTGTTTGGGTTTTTCACAGATTGGAGATGAGAAATACTTGTGGATGAGGGAAAACATGTACACAAATTTATACAGTTCCAAAATGGCTTTTGCGCAGCAGTCGCTTGGGGCGAAGGTCAGCTGCTTTTGACCTTTTCCCGAGCTTTTGTTTCTTGTTTGTGTGCGTTTATTAGGTGTGTTCTTTTGTCATTTTTGTTTGAGTGTGGGCTTATCAGACAGTAACGGGTGGAGGGGGCGGTTGGTTGAGAGAGTGGAAAAGGGTGTTGAAAAAACCCTTTGTCAGAGTTGAACAGGAAGTGAGTGTTTATTTTTTCATTTCCTCACCAAGGCGTTACAAGTGATCTTCATCCACCCCTAGAGCTGGCTGTTAATTACCACCCTTTGCGTGCATTTATGCTCTTGTACCAGACGTGCATCATCTCTGCGCCTACACACTTGATTCAATTGGGAAGAGTGTTTTGAATGTTGAGTAAGGATCTCCAATCCTGTTCCTGGAAGGCCACTTTACTGCTTAGTTTAGTTCAAAACTTTTAAAACGCGCTTGCTTGGATGTTTCTGGTAAGACTTGATTCCTGCCTGATACCATGACGAAAACGTACCTGTGGGAAGGTATGCCAAGACGCCAAATACGTACCAATATATCACTGCAGTTTCCAACAGAAGTAAACACTAGAGTTGGTAAAAAAAAATTTTTGTACACATTTATGATTACAGCTCCATACGTTTTACTTTCCGATGCTGACCCCTACAATTTGCATTTTTACATCACATTTGTTCATACTGTCGGGTAGGTTTAGGTGTAGTGCTGATGGTGCGTTATTGTAAAATGTGAAGGAGCATTAAAGCTCCACTTAGACATTTCAAGTTAGAACTGTGGCGACATGTACAAAACCAATGTCATATAAAACATACCATATGTACGTTCATCTGTTCTGGGGAAAAAACCGAACACTCTTTTAGTGCCACTCAGTGGGCATTTCTGTTGGAAGCTGCAGTGATGTGTACTTATTGATACGTATTTTACGTCTCACGAAAAAGTTTCCTCAGGTACATTTTCGTCATTAGATCAGGTTGCTTGATTCAGTTGTGTTTACCATGGGTTAAAGCTAAACGCTACAGAATTTGACACCCTTAACATGGAGGAAAATGGAAGAGCTTCCAGAGGTGACTCTTTGTCTGGAAAAGTTAGACATTTTAGCTGGGGCTGATGTAGGCATCCATTGACCAATGAGGTTCCAAATAGGTGGGCCCAGTTCTTTCAGAAATCCAGTTCAGTCTTGGTTTCGAGCTGACCTAGATCTTTCATCACCCCCTTCAAAATATACCCTACACATACTCAATAGTGCATGCAGAACACACTCATCTACTCTCCCAGAACTTCTGCATCCATCCCAGTGTTTACACACTTTCCCACTTGAATCACCATGAAACATTAAAAACGCCCTTTCTCTTTCTCATTTTTTCTCTTTCATAGCCTCCTTCCTCCCGGTGATCTATATACTATCGTAGCTCCATCTGTAGATGAAGCTACACAGTCAGCTGGCTCGTCAGCATCTCCTATCCCTCGTCTTTCAGAGATGTGTAATTAAGCAGCTCCCTGGAGCATAACAGATCATAGGCGCTGACACTGCTGCAAGCCCTCAAACCTGACCGGATCCTTGACCGTGCACATCCAAATAAATGGCATAAGTATGTCGAGGCCACCCTGGAGCCATCATTGCTGATCTGTGCTTCCTGTGATAATAGATATGGATTAATGGATTACTCCTGCACTCTTACAACAGAAGTTAACTTGTTAATTCTTCAAGAAATAAGTCCTGAAGCTTTACTTTTTAGCATGTCCCTGGGGTAGTACCCTTTTGTTGGTCTCTGGTCTTCGAGAGTCACTTTCCTGCAGTGTTTAGCTCCAACCTTGATCAAACACACCTGCCAGTAACATTCTAGTAATCCTGAAGACCTTGATTAGCTTTTTCAGGTGTGTTTGATTAGGGTTAGAGCTAAACTCTGCTTAAAAGTGGACCTTAAGGACCAGAGTTGAGAACCCCGGCTTTAGGGGTTGCCAGTGGTGTACCTTTGAGAGTACTGCCCAAGTGTCAAGCTGTTGTACGCCTAAGGTACAGTTCTTGCACATGAATGTCGAGAGTTGAGGTGACATTCATTTTTAGATCACATGATCTGCCACCTGATAGAGATGGAAAGTGGCCAAGTATGGTGTGCCTGGGGAGCAGTTGGGGGTTCATTGTCTTGCTAAAGGGTCTCCCCTTAGTTGTGGTATTGAGGGTGGAAGAGTGTGTACATTCACTCCCACCTACAAATCCCTGTTGGTACAGAGACTTGAACCCGCAACCTTTGGGTTACAAGTCTGACTCTGTAACCATTAGCCTACGACCTGATTCAGAGTTGATGTAGGAATCAAGACAGACAGCCATGTGGTTACTTGACAACCTTCAGCAATTGAGGGCACCTGCAAATTTCCCCACCTTTAAAACTAGAGTTCGGAATTAAGAACTGATTTGTTTTTGGACCTTTGTACTGGTACTTGAGCCAGGGAAAGGAATATGAGGACGCTGTCCCATAACGCTGTCCCTTCCGTACCCAAATGAATTATATCCTTCACCCTACGTCAAAGGCTTTGTTTAAGCTAGTGTGTGAACGAGAAACAGCGCTGTTGCAAATGCTCTGCATTTTTTTTGCCAAAGTCTAAATGCCAGGACAGGCACCAAGTGGTTACAGCATTATACAACTGTACTGTTTACCCTAGTGCTTTAGACCTAATACCAACCAGCATCCCCCTCTATGGCCACGGCGCGTAGAAGCAAACTTGGCTCTTGCCGGCCGGTATTGTTTTGGCTGCTGGGTGTAAGCCGAAGTGCAACGTATACTTACAATCTCTTCCTTATTTTCCCTCTACCTCTACCCTGCCGTCTCTTTTTCCATGGGAATCCCAGGGCCATATATGGTCGTCAGTGGCTGGCGAGGCAAAGTAAGGCTTTTGCTCTTTCTCTCTGTCTCTCGTTCTCTCTCTCTCTCTCTCTCTCTCTCTCTCTCTCTTTCAAGTCCAGCTGTAACCCTCTCTATGGCCTCCTGCAGTAGAGCAGTAGCTATTTTTTTTTTTTTTTTTTTTTTGGGTCCTCTTTCGCCGTCTCACACATCTCTGGGTGAAATATGTGAAGCATATGTATGTGTCATACTTCACTCCAAAATTCCCTGAATCGCTTTACTGTTGTGAGAAAGTTAGCATTTAAATGGTCAATCATTGTTTCATGTTTGGGGTTAGGGTTGTATATATCTTTATAGTTTATATGTTTATGCTTTTTTTTTTTTTTTTTTTTTTTGCTGTATTGCCACTAATGTACCAATATTAAGATAAGTAATTTCGGATACTGTTAAGCTATTATACACAGTGTTATAGTCTACTGGTTGAAACTACTATTTTAAGATCTTCTGTAGAAAAGTCTCTTCTTTGAGTCTATTTCAAGGTGAATCAACATTTAACATTAGTAGTTCAGAATTAGTAGTTTGTGTAAACCTGTAGGTAACCAACATTCACTTTTTAATTTTTACACAACTCTATTTGCATGAATCAACACAAATATCAGCTGTAAACTATAGCTGTCCTTTCAAGTTAGTGTTAGATGAGTTCAAATATAATATTAAAATATAAGGAAATTCTATTCCACAATTAAATTTCCAATATAGATACTGAATTTTAAATTTAGAGTCTTTCTCTTTTTTGTCGCACATGCGCGCTCTTTCTCTCTCTGTGTGCTGCTTTCTCTTTCTACACACGCACACACCGCAAGAAGGAATTCCTTTTGTGGAAGTGGCTGTGTGCTGGTGCGTTGATGATGTAGCGAGAGGAGGCGGGGCTCTTGCTGGCTCTGGGCTCAGAGCTGTGGTGTGTTACTTATCTGGGAATTTCTCCAGTGGTATGATAGAGCAGGGCCCTGCTGCAGCCTCGCTAGGTGGCCTCTGCTGCGGGAGAAAGCGAGACGGGAGCGGGTCGGCGGGAACGTCCGGGAGCGTAGTATCATTGCTGCCGTTGCTTTATAAGGGAGTGAATTGGATTTCCCTTTAAAGAAAACATGCGTGTTATCTGACCTTAGACTGTATTCCCTATCTTTTGTTATTGCGTGAGCTAGCGCTGGCTCATTTAAAAAAAGGCAGCATTATGGTTTTTATTTGGTCGCACGTGATATTTAGTGTGAACCAGCCCATTGATGGACTGTGTTTGGGTTTTCGTGACAGATGCTCAGAGATTATCATGTGTTCCACTCGGTAATAAACATTTAGGACTAGATAAGTTTAGTGATGGCTAAAGCCAGAACATCATGCTTGAAGATATGAGAAGCCATGAAAAGAAAGTTTGCATATGCTTTGCAGACATATTTGTTTTAAAGTCGAATGCTATCATAGCAACCAGCTGAGGCTTTTTTGCTGTTTGTAAAGAAACTTGCAAAGCAAATTATGTCACGCTCTGCTTAAGGACCAGAGGCCTTGGCCTCTGTGAATTATCATATCTCTTGATAGTCATTGCATAATCATATCATTGTCTTGCCCGACTAAATGTCCAAAGTTTTTGTGCAAAGCAATTTTTTAACTAGGTAGTATCGGCTGTGCTTTTATGGTTTTACTTTTCTTGAGACTAATAGTAAAAAGTCTTTTTTTTTTTTTTTTTTTTTCTTCCATTAAACACAAAATAAGCTATTTTGAACAGTCTCCAGCTTGCTCTTTTTTAACGAAAGCGTTTAATGACCAAGGACTGCCAACCAACAAAAATATCATCATAAAAGTAGTTTTTATGACATTACTACAGGATTTTCCTGTGTAGGTTTACAATCCCCAAAGTTATAGGTGACTTAACCCATTGCAAAATTTAGTTTATTCCATGACCTATTTGAGGGGTTCCTTACTTGTTAGCAGAATCAAAGGACTGGAGTTAGTGCACGCGCACTCGATCTGACTTTGAATGAATAGTTGGCCACTTAAACAGGGGAATGCCAAGGACAGTTGGCTCACACATCATCTCTGGCTTCTGGGTTTCATCACTTTGCCAGCTGCGGCACACACCTTTTCAGTTCACGTGCCTTGGCAAAAATTATAAACTGTATTTATTTTAATATTTTATGTGAGATGGTAAAAAAAAGTTTACTTTGAAAAAAGATGAAAGCCTTGCAATAGTAACTCATACAGTGGAAAATATGGCAGTTTTCTCTGTTGTGCTTTATTTGGTTGACATGTGCATGCTCGTTCTAGATGTTGAAGTTGAAGCAGAATCTCTAGGTCTTGTGAACAGAAGCTGTTGCACAGTTCTTCCTGACTTTAAATTGTTTATAGCAGTTACTGATAGGAATATAATAGTACATTGTAAGTTATGAACTGTGGAAAACACCTCTCAAGAGCGTTTAACTGCTTTAGCACTTTGAGATTGCAGCTGTAAGGCTCAGCCTACTTCAGAGCCTTTAATATAAATTGCACACAAGCTTTATTAAATTTGGAAGTTTTTACCCCCCTCAAATGTTGTTTTTTTTTTTTTTCTTTTGCTTTTATATGCAAAAAATAAATGTGGATAAGCTGGTCTCATTGGTAGTGATATGGATGTCATTGTCAGATTTATTCAAAATCTGCATTTATATGATAAAATTAAGTTTGAAGCACTTTTGTGACTTCAGATATTGTTTGCTAACTGTAATAGGCATAAGATTGGCCATGAAAACATAGTCAAACCAAAGTTTATTCAGACACCATCAACATTTCTCACATTATCACAGTTTATTCGCTTTGGATAAAGGCGTCTGCTAAATGAATAAATGTAAATGTGAATTTTATTCGCTATAGTTTAGAAAATGGTAGTAAACAAGAACTCTACATCAGGAAAAAAAAAAAAGAAAGAGTTAAACTGTCAGAACAAATTCATCTTGATTATGTCAGAAAACCTTGATAGAAAGGTATGTAAGAAAACAGTCAGGTCCCAAATGTTTATCAGTTTTACTGGTAGTCCACTGTATGAAGAATTTTCAGGTATAATATGTCACAGGTTACTTGATTTTGCTATCCACACATATAAATCAACTATAGTGCTCTGCATCTGCTAGTAAAAAATATATCAAAAATTTTATCTGGTTTCTGAATAATTTTTGGTTTGACTGTATAATATAATGAATGATCTTACTAAAAACTAAAACTGTCATCATTCACTGTTCACTTGTTCCAAAACTACTGTGTATGAGTTTTATTCTGTTAAAAAAAAGATATTTTGAAGAACGTTAGCAATCAAACAGTTGATGATGGCCGTTAGCCATCTATCATCCTGTTTTTTTGTGCATTTTAAAGTATCGCATCAGAAACGAGTGATGAAGACTTCAAATTTTGGGGAAAAAAGAACCTTGATTTGCCAAAAAAAAAAAAAAAAAAAAAAAAAAAGTGAAGTGGTTTTTGACTTTTTTGACTTGATGCAAATAATGGGAGTTGGAAATGCGTTTGCTGAATAAATTCCTTCATTCGCATCAAAAAAAATCCTGTGGTTTTGCGCTATGGGGCGGTATAACCTGACTAGCCAATGGACCGGTCTTGTTGCACATGATCTGAAATGTTATGGTCGTTCTTAAAATCTGTCATCAAAGTTTTTCCTTATAATTTCCTCATAGAACTGTCGTCTCCTCGTTCTGAGGTGCAAGAAAATAATTTTATTCAATGGCTTCTCCTAATTTTCTTAGTGATATTTATTGCCAGTTTATAAGGAAGTGACGATTTTGTTCTCTTTGACTTGTCAGAGGGAAACAGTGCTTATTCGCAAATGTTTTTATGCGATATTCCAGTTTTCTGCTCAAGTCAAATCTGCAACTTTAGATAGAAACCCAGCTGTTCAGTTCCATAGTATGGAAAAAAATATGACTCCCATCAACTCTTTGGTTATCAGCATTCTTCAGAATAACTTGTTTTGTTTTAAGCAGAAGAAAGAACTTCTTTTCATTTTTGGGTGAACCACGCTCTTGGTTGACTTCAGTTTCTGTTTCAACAACCGGGTTTCTATAAATGGCCTGGGTAGACTGGTGAGAGACTTTTGTGTTGTCAAAGGGTAAACATGTCTACATGGTATATCAAGTGTTTGTTTTCCATCGTACATGCCCTTTTAATATATGTTTACTTTGTTGTTTGTCGAAGGAGGAATTGTGGAAGAGAACTGCAGGATTGTGAAAGCGTCCTGATTTTTTATTTTTTTTTCAGCTGAGAGTCTACAGGGGCTACCAGAGGAAGTGAGATGGGAGGGGGCTTCAAGTGTCTTCTCCCCTTGAAGTGAAGTGCTGCTATAGTTAGATCCAAACGCTTCACGTGATTGCTTGGGAGATAATCACTCATAGGCTTGTTTCTGCTTCACACACACACACACACACACACGGGGGAGGTTGTGCTTCTCTTTGCTGTGGTGGTTTGAAGTCACAGTTCCTTTTAAAGTATGGAAAAAGCCCAGTGTCCTTTTTCTGAACTGCAAGCGAGGGACATGCATTTGGTTTGTCTCGCAATGGTTGATGGAGAGTTAACTGTAGTTGTGACGTGATTTTAAATGACGTAGGCTTCTCACTGTGTATGTTTATAGCATTTTGTTACCTGCTCATGACTTAATTTGGTTAATTGATATGGTAGTAAACGTCCAATTGAGATAAACAAATGTTTTATTATATTGCAGATCTTTATTGTTGGGTATAAAAATTACACACAATTATGTGCAGTAGTAATAATAAAAGTACATAATACTGAATACTAATTTTAAAATTAAATGCATACTATTTTTGTGTATATTGTTTTTTTTTTTTGTTTTTTTTTATATATATAAATGTTTTTTTTTTATATTTTTAATTATTACACCCCAGTTATAAAATTATACAAGGTACTAGTTATATTATTACTTTAAAAATACACAATTTGTAGTTAATAATAATAATAATAATAATAATAATAATAATAATCTAAAATAAACAACACACAAAAGTCTCTCACCAGTCTACCCAGGCCATTTATAGAAACCCGGTTGTTGAAACAGAAATTAGTTCTTTCTTCTGCTTAAAACAAAACAAGTTATTCTGAAGGTTTGGTGTTTTACTGACATGAAAGCAATTTATTTATTTTTTTAAATACATTTAAAAAAATAAATAAATTGCTTTTATGTCAGTATATAATAATAAAATCTAAAATCTATATTTTATTCTAACAATAAATAAATAGTTTTGCATTTATTTATTTCTGGTTTAAATTAAGGTTTGTTGTTTTACAGACTTGAAAGCAATTTTTTCATGTATTTAAGTAACCTTAATGGTAAAATGTATTGCTTTTTATATAGGGTTGAAATATGAGCTTCACGCACAATTATGTGCAGTAATCATAATGTTACATAATTAAAATAGGCTAATTTTGTGTATATTGTATGTTTATTCAGATTTTTTAGAAATGTTTTTAATTGACACCCCGATTATAAAATGTAAAATGTTTTATGCAATATTTATTAATATATAGAAGTAACATGTGTTATTACATATAAAAACACACATTTATGTGTAGTAATAATAATAATAATACATTTATTAAAATCTAAAATAAATAATAAATAAATAGTTATTTATTTATTTAAATTAGGGTTTGGTGCTTTACTGACATGAAAGCAATTTCTTTTCTTTTTTTTTCTTCTTTTTTTTTTTTTTTTTTTTTTTTTTTTTTTTAGGTATTTAAATAACTTTAATGATAAAATATTATTTGTTTCTTTTATATAGGGTGGATATATGAGCTATACCTTAGACTGATTTTGTGAGATTCACCCGATATATACTGTTTTACTGTCATTGTTTGACAGCGGCAGAGGGTCTTCCTCTTGGTTTTAACCTATTATGGAGAGACATCATCAGCTGGTCGATATGGACTTTTACCCCATGTTCAGGGGTCTGTAATCATGTGTTCAGAGTTTGACCATAAAGGGCCATGAGAATCGCCCTGGTTAAGCCGAAGTGAAGAGCTCGAAAACACAGCCGCCACAGTTCCAAAAGAAGTCGGACCCCCTCCGACCCTCAGCTGTAAGACTTTCTTTTCATCTCCCCCTCGGCAGAGTCCGTCTCCAGGGGCTGCTGGAACAACCCTGGTGTGTTTTAAATGAATTCCCGTCTTTTATTTATTTATGTTAGTTACAAAGGGCCAACGTGACCAAACTCTTGTCTTTTTTTTTTTTTTTTCCCTCCAAGCTCCATTTCCATGGAGACAAGCAGGGCTTCACCTCCGCATGCACATCAGTCGTATGTTTCAGATCTGCAGATTTGCCCCTCTCTCCCAGTGTAGACGAAACTCTTGCTGTGTTGTTTTAGGATTAGGCTGCCGCATAAGATGGGCACTGTATTGTTTCAGCTGTAATCTAAGCCATATTTAACCTTTATTGTGCCTTTATGAAGTTAATCTATAGATAAAGCTCTGTAATCAGCGCTGTTTGTCTTGTCCAAATTGAATGCCGTGCTTGAGGAAATGTGGGGGTCGTGACCCATCTTCTCTTTCTCGGTGTCTGAATGGGTTTTCTTATGTGACATGTTTATTGGAGTTTTGTGAGGGCCCTCATCATCATCCAATGTCCACTGTTTAAAGGAGAAGTCCACTTCCAAAACAAAGATTTACATATAATGTACTCACCCTGTTGTCATCCAAGATGTTCATGTCTTTCTTTCCTCAGTCGTAAAGAAATAGTTTTTTGAGGAAAACATTTCAACATTTTTCTCCATAAAATGGACTTCTATGGTGCCCTGATTTTAAACTTCCAAAATGCAGTTTGAATGTGGCTTCAAACGATCCCAAATGCGGTTGTAAACGATCCCAGCCGAGGAAGAGGGGTCTTATCTAGAGAAACGATCAGTTATTTTCATTTAAAAAATACACTTTAAATACTTTTTAATCTCATGCGCTTATCTTGCCTTGCTCTGTGTATTCTGGCTCAAGACAGTTAGGGTATGTCGAAAAACTCCAATTGTATTTTCTCCCTCAACTTCAAAAATCATTTCAAAATCATCCTACATCGCTGCAGAAGTACTGACAGTCTTTGCGAAGTGAACATGCAAAGAAGATCAAACACCCTTAAAAAAGGTAAAACAATTGATATAGGATGATTTTGAAGTTGAGGGGGAACATGAGATGGGATTTTTTTGAACATACTGTTGTCGACTAACTCTCATGAACCAGAAAAAAAAAAAACAGTCCAGGTGGAGTAAGACAAGACGAGCATTTGGCATTAAAAAGTATACAAACTGTATTATTTTTATGAAAATAACCGATCGTTACTTTGATCGTCATTTGGGATCGTTTGTAGCCGCATTTAAACCTGTATTTTGGAAGTTCAAAATCAGGGCACCATATCAGTCCATTATATAGAGAAAAACGCTGAAACGTTTTTCTCTGAAAACAATTTCTTTACGACTGAAGAAAGAAGGACATGAACATCTTGGATGACAAGGGGGTGAATACATTATATGTGAATCTTTGTTTTGGAAGTGGACTTCTCCTTTCTGTCTGTCTGTATTTCATTTTATTAATTTGTCCTAAATATATTTTGTTTATTTTTTTTTCTTGTGTAACTAAATGGAATTGAAACAGTTTCTTGTATTTGTTGTTTTATTTTATTCATTTATTCTGCTTTTTTTAAATTGTTTCTATTGTGCCAAAGAGTATTGCAACAGTTTATTATCTAGTATTTTATTCTAAATTTATTCGTTTTCTTTTTATTTATCTTTTTTCAGTGTCAACAAATAGAATTGCAAAAATTATTGTATTCAGATTTTTTATTATTTTTCAGACATGTGTTCCAAGAACTTCCATTGTCGTCTGTTGGTCCTGCCTTGAACTTTATCTGCGTCAGGCTTGTCATGATGCTCAAACAAACAGAACGATGTTTTGATAGCGTCACGTTGTTTAATCTCTTCTGGGAAATCATCCTACTAATGGTTTACTTTTAGCTGTCTCTGCATATTACACACTTCACTTTTAACTTACTGACATTAGATGTGGTTGGTCTTGTAGATGTTGGCAGTCTGTGTAGAATCAGTTTTCATTAGGGTGCTACTCTGAAGCATCACTTCCTTTTTTGTGCCCTTTTAGTAATGTGGCACTTCAGCAGCCAGTCTCGCATTCACATGTCTTGCTGATTTTTGTGTCCTGGTGTATGTGACCCTGGACCACAAAACCAGTCATAAGGGTCAGTTTTTGAAATAGAGATTTATTTGTAATCTGAAAGCTGAATAAATAAGCTTTCCATTGATGTTTGGTTTGTTAGAATGGCCGACTGTTGTCCAAATGAGGTTCTTAGCAATGCATATTACTAATCAAAAATTAAGTTTTGATATATTTACGGTAGAAAATTTACAAAATATCTTCATGGAACGTGATCTTTTTATATCCTAATGACTTTTGGCATAAAAGAAAAATCGATAATTTTGACCCATACAATGTATACCCCAGCGACTTAAGACTGGTTTTGTGGTCCAGGGTCACATATGTGATTTTATATAGAGTCCAACTTTCTGTGTCCAACGAGTGACTTATGGGAAGTGAGTGCATAGTGTCTCTTCTCTTAACGATGGGAAGTTCCCTCATGTCCTGGGTCAGATTTGCTAACTGCATTTTCTGAAAAACAGTATGGGTTTTGTAGACTATATTGTCCACATATCCACATTATTGTCCACATCCACTTTTATTATTATAGTCATTATGCAATGAAGAGGAAGTACTCAGGTCCGCAAACTAGGGCCGGGCAGTATGTGGGATGTTCAGGCTTTATTTATTTTTTGTTGACAATGTAATAATTGACAAGTATGGTGAATATTGTGTGTTAAAATGTATTATGTTTAAAATCTTCTCTGTTTAAAAGGATAGTTCACTAAAAATGAAAAGTCAATAGTTACTCAGCCTCATGTTGTTCCAAACCCAAAAGCCTGAGAGAATTGTGCCTCCATTTTCCAAAGTTTATTCCACCAAAATGCTTTAAATGAAGATCATAAAAAATTAATCCATATAATTGGAGTGGTTTAATCCAACTTCTCTGAATAGATGTGATTGTTTAATATGATTAATGATATTGATGAAAAGATTTATTTTTAGACATTTATTTATAAATACTGATCAGCGCACATACATGGAGCATATCAAATATGATAAAAGGCAGCTGAACCAAGTTTGGCTGATGCACAAGAAACATTTGTGACCCTGGACCACAAAACCAATCTTAAGTAGCACAGGTAGATTTGTGGCAATAGCCAAAAATGCATTGTATGGGTTAATTTTTCTTTTATGCCAAAAATCTGGATTAGGATATTTAGTAAAGACCATGTTCCATGAAGATATTTTGTAAATTTCCTACTGTAAATATATCACTTAACTTAATTTGATTAGTAATATGCATTGCTAAGAACTTAATTTAAATGACTTTAAAGGCAATTTTCTCAATATTTAGATTTTTTTTTTTTTTCAAATAGTTTTATCTTGACCAAATATTGTTCTATTCTATGACTATTCTTAAGACTGGTTTTGTGGTCCAGTGAAGTTTTTTCTCGCACATCAAGCGAGTACAGTTAATTTTCTCTTTACTGTATTTGCTGAGCTTGTATGTATTAAATTATTAGTATTATAATTATCTAAATTATATGACTGTTAATTGACATTTTGACATTTTCTCTTGTTCATTTAATGATTATTTGCTTTAAAATTATTTAGTATGCTGGTTAATATTACTATTGATGTATGTTAATGGTTTAATCTAATTCTTGTGTTCATTTAGCAAATAACATTGTGTAATTGTGACATTGTTTAAAACAATTTAACTGAATGAAACATTGTAAATTGACTTTGCAGCAATGGCTCTTTTTTTGAATGATGGCTTCTCTGATTGAAAAATAAGAGTTACTCTTTTAAAGTATTTTAGAGCAAATACTTAAATATTAAGATATCAAACACTGTCAGAATGCTCCAAATATTGACTTTTGTTTCAAGCTCTATGGCCCAGCTCAGATTTATTTATTTATTTTTTACATTTAACCTTTGCTGAGTGAAGATTAGAGGGTAAATGTGTCTCCTTTGATTATTTCTCTAAGCCTGCAACCTTGTTGATTTGCGTCTAGAATCAAGCATCTGCTCTTGTTCAAAAATGAAAGTGTGTTGGTAAAAAATATGGCCTTTAGTGTCCTCTCTTCTGTCTTTACTGTGGTTTCGAATATATCCAATCAAAGTCTGCTAAAGGTAGGCATTTTGCAGACTGGTTCTGCCTCTAATTAAACTCCTGTTCAGCAGTATATAAATTCTCTATTGGCAGCCGAGACGGTTTTCACTTAACTGCAGATTGAATTTTGCAGGCACAGGTCTGTCTGCGAGAAGCGAGATGTGGTATCGTCAAAACTGAACTACTCATATCTATTATCATGGCATCGGCTGTAAGAGTCAAACCGAGACTGGGCTTGTGCACATCTGAAACCCTCTATTTTTAGCAGTGCGTCACAGACCAGATCCTACACAGCATGGTGCTGACATTTTTGGTTACAAGGCAGATCAGCAGCTGTTTGGATGTATTTGTGGTGCTTTTGTGTATTGAAGTTCACCACTTGTTCCTTAAGAGCAGCTTAAGTGGTCTATTGTTGACATTTCGGACAGGAATCCTTTTGGGTTCAATTGAACGTCACTCATCTCAGTATTTTTGCAGATTTTTTGTTTGCTATTGGCAGCACGGCTGTAAGCTGAGGAATTCAGCTTGTGACCAATGGTGTTGAGACGAGCATCTTTATGTAAAGTTTGGTGTTGCAGGTTAAAAAGGTGCTGTGCATAGTGTAGCAATGTATAATATATGCCGCCATACCCTTCTGTTGGACATCTGCTGTATCTCCATGTCTGGTCCTAATCAATGCTTCTCTCCAGCTCTGTCCAACAGGTTTAAATGGAGATGTGACAACTTGTTCGCTATTAAGTCCGTACGCGTCTGTGGTCTCTGTACGTGCCTGTCCGCGACCATAAGTGATGTGGGATTTGGATGTAATCCTTTCTATTATTACTAACATTAATAGTCAGATTAGCTCCCAAATGTCTCTTGAATGTGTAGCCGCACCATCAAATAAAAAACAGACCTCACGTCTGTCTGGATCAATTTGACGGCCACATACCAAATCCGTCTTCATTACATGCCGAAAGCTACCCTGTACATGTTCGGAAAGGAATCTACAGTGGCGCTTTTTTCCTATGCTACACACAAGTGCTCAGGGACTCCAACATGGCGCTCAGAAGCACTTTACAGAATTAGTTTAGAGTCCTTTTTCTCTTTGGAGAGTAATTTCGCTTGTCTTATAGCTCAAGGTCCAGCTCTACATTCCCTGATGTGGTCTCGGCCTCTCACACCTGTCAGGCCTGAACAATTACAGCCATTAAGGGATTGCCATTGTTGGGCTGTGGGAACTGCTGGGTTAGGCTTATAATAAACATGGTGCGTTCTGAGGGCAGAGAGAATGCTTGCTTGCCTTAAGGGGACTGAGTTGGACATGTGTTGTCCTGAGGCCGAGCGAATGGGCCATATTAGGGTGCCCCTAAAAAATGTGTTTTGTCTCACTTTTCTAAGTTAATTACGTGTAATGGCAATTAAACTACAATGATGTGTATTTGTTTTATGGTTGTTTTGCTGGTTGTTCTTAATGATTCATTTAAAAAAAACTCTCAAATTAGTCTTGAACGGTTTGAATTTTTTTCAGTGAATTGGGCAGAGCAGTTCTGGATGAAAACAAACACATGACTCTGAGTTGGTTGTTTGTAATTAATCATTTTAAAAACCTCACAAACTAGTACGGCTGGGCATTGACCGAAATTTCACGATTCAGTTTGATTCCACATTGGATGTCAGTAATTTTGAAAACGTATCAGGTACAGTACATGGAAAATTTTCTCAAAGGAAAAGCAAAGATCTCTCAACTAATGTTGTAAAATATACATGAGGGTTAAATTAACTGATTTGTGTACAAAGAAAGTTTTTATAATAGTAAAGTTATAATTACATTATATTTCTACTCCAATTCATTTTTTGAAATATGAACATTTAAATGATGGCTGTCATAAAAAATCTGATGGATTTATTCAAACATAAATTAAATACTGATGAACAGTAAATTTTTTTTTTAATGAATATATTATATTGTGCCTACACTAAAAATCATACTGTTCAAAAACTTTTGACTGGTATTGCTCTTTTAAAGAAGTCTCTTCTGCTCACCAAGCCTGCATTTATTTGATCCAAAGTACAGCAAAAACAGTAAAATTTAAAATAATTTTACTATGTAAAAGAACTGTTTTCTATTTGAATATATTTTGAAATGTAATTTATATCTAAATATATATCTAAAAAATCTAAATCTAAAAAAAATAAATGTATAACTATAGATGTATGTATACCTACTCCAAGCTTTTGATTGGTATAGTGTATAATGTTACAAAAGCTTTTTATTTCAGATAAATGCTGACCTTTGGATCTTCCTATACTATTATATTCAAATAGAAAGCAGTTATTGTAAATAGTAAAAATATTCCACAATATTACTGCTTTTGCTGTATTTTGGATGAATTAAATGCAGGCTTGGATATGTAAATTGAAGAGAATTCTTTAAAAAAAAAAAAATAGAAATCTTACTGTTCAAAAACTTTTGACTGGTAGTGTATATTTAGCAAATATCCTCTCTAGAATTGTTTTTTTTTTTTTTTTTTTTTTGATGTTTATGGTTTTTCCTGAGGTAAATGTGACGTTTATGTCCCTCTTATCATCTTTCTGTGGTTGAAACACTATTTTTAAAGGACTTTTTGTTAAAATTCTCATCTATTTTGCTAATTTAAAGTTGGTATTCTGACATGTATCAGAAAGAAAATATCTAGAGAGGAGTGATTATTGATTATTGCAAGGAGAGGTGCAGTTTTTGCAGGTAGGAGAAGTTAATATTTTTAATACAAGTTTGTCAGCGCATAAATTAAAACAAAAATTGTGTATGGATAAACATTTATGATAAATACTGTAATATACCTTTAAAAATAGAGTTGGCAGTTTTGTTCACGGTGAAGTCCGTGTACAATGACAGCCATGTTGGACCTGTAAAAGGTGTTCGAAATTCCTTAAGCTAGCTGTTTGGACAGTCCTGGTTTCCTCTACCTCTAGTTTGACAAGGCCCTGATAAGAGCAAAGAGGCCCACACGTTTGTACTGCGGTACTGTAAACAGCCCAAATTTGGGCAAGGATTTCAACCAGATAGTCGTGTGCCCTGAACGTGAGGCTGGCTTGTGTGTTTCCCCCTTTGTCTATGGTATTGTCATGGCAACCAGCCTTAAGACCAGGAGATTTTATGGGCAGCCGTTCAAGAGGGGAGCACATGGAGAACCGAGCTTGGATGCTAGTCAAGGTCGTGGAGTTTAGCCTGAGAGGTGTTTGAGTCTGACAACGGGCACTAAAAGCCCCTCTCAAAATATAAGGTAATTAGACTGTTAGCGTGTTCACCGTAGCCAAAAATTGTCTTTGTCGACTGTAGAAATGAAGGAAAATATTTTGTTTGAAGTTAATATTTTTCTGTCAACAAGGCTTCATTTATTCAATCCAAAAATGAAATAATATTGTCACTTTTGATTAATTCGCTGTATGAAAGCATTTATTTCTTAAACTCTTGCTGACCTCAAACGTTTGAACTGTTGTGTTTATATATTGTCAGTGTAGTGACAACGCTAGTCTCTATTAAGCTCTTTTGTCTCATCGAGTGGTGACATACTTTAATTACAGACCTCCATATTTCCCTCAAGGGATTTTGGTTACCTGATGATATAATAAGTCTTTGTTTAGAAGAATAGGTTCCCACTGAAGATTAATGTTTGGCCCTGAAGCTCACATTTGAGTTTATGAAACCGTTTTGCTAACTGCTAACTTGAAAAGGGTCAATAATTTGAATGGGTTTAACTATGAGAGATGCTAAAAGGCTAGTACTCTTTCTTAAATGTAAACTGCTTTCTTTTCTTTTGCAGGCCTGCATAGACGATAATGTGGACATGGTGACCTTCCTGGTGGAGCATGGAGCCTGCATTAACCAGCCTGACAATGAAGGTTGGATTCCCCTTCACGCTGCCGCTTCCTGCGGATACCTCGACATCGCTGAGTAAGTCCGACTTCCCTAACACAGAAAAGTGTTTTTTCATCTTCAGGCAGTTTTATGTGTCTGGGTTTGATTCTTATTATTAAAATTAGTGCTGTCAAAATTAGCGTGTTAATGCATATTTTTTATATTTTATATAGTCTAATAAATGTTAAAATTGATAACTCTCAATTATACTGTAATGTTGAATGGCTATAATCAATGGTTAAATATCAGGGAAAACAAAAGAACAAAATCAATGCAAGTCATAAAATATTTAACAAATATTAAAAATATACTGTCTTTATGTTGTTTCTACATTCATTTGACGATTGAATGTAAAAATATTGCATTATGAAAATATATTTAATAACTAATGTTAGGTGGGATTGATTGCGATTAATCGCAATTAATTTCAGAAAAAATGTTTGATTATTTAGTAATTTTTTTTTTAATTGGTTGACACCTTGAAATAAAAAAAGTGCTTTTGCTACTTTTCAAATGCTCTTGATGCATAGTTTTTTTTTTTTTTTTTTTTTTTTTTTTTTTTTTTTTTAACCTTTGTCCCAGACCTAGACTTTAAATTGTAAAAAATGAAAACTATAAAAATATGAATTATAGCTGTAACTGTAATTGTCAAATTAAGCAAACGGTGTGAAGTCAATGAATTTTCTATATTAGGATACAGAAACTGCTAGCTGTGATATTAGCCATAGTAAAACAAATGAGTCAGTGTAAATAACACTTAGTTGTCCTGTTATGCATGCATATGCATTATGCATATATAAGTGTAAACCCCCTAAATAAAAAAAAAACTTTTATTTAGCAAGTATGCATTAAATTGATCAAAAGTGACAGTGAAGACGTATAAAATGCATTGTGGTTTTCAGAAAAATATTAAACAGCATAGCTGTTTTCTACATTGATAGTAATAAGAAATATTTCTTCACCGCCAAATTATATTAGAATGGTTTCTGAAGAATAATGTGACACTAAAGTCTAGAATAATGGCAGCTGAAAATCAGATTAATCAGATCACAGGAATAAATTACATTTTTAAATGTGCTACTTTTAATAATATTTCACAATATTGCAGCCTTTGATGACAGAAGAGAGTTTCTTTCAAAAACATTATTAAAAAAGCGAACTGACCCCAAACCTTTAAATGTTTGTGTGTATACACTGTTGGACAATGTTATTAGACAAATCGAATAAACTAGTGACAGCATGACAAGTGGATTTTGAAAGTTAAGCCAAAGCCTGTAATAGAAAATATTTGAAGGCTTAGTTGCACGTCTGGTTTTCTCTTTCCTTTGCAGTTGATCTGTTGATAGGGTATTTTGCCAGCTATGTGTATCCTGGTTAAGAGGTCACCCAGGCTTCAAGCCCCAACTGACCTCTGTTTTCACGCTACACCATAATGATGGATTAGCACCTATCCTGTGCTGAAATCATAGCTGTAGTGCATATGATTTAACACTGACACTTAGCTTGAAGGGAATCAAGTTCCATTCATTAATGACTCATTCTTCCTGTGCTAAGAATTGATAAACATATCCTCTTCTATGAATTGATTATGAACTTGGCTGTTTAAAGCTCTGTTTCATAACCTGCCTGCTACCTATATACACAGCAGCCTTCTAAGGCAGCATCCTGACCGTCATGGAACCTTAAAAGTGATGGATTTGGAACACTTTATCTAGACAGCACCACCGTGGGCCACACAAATAACAGTGCACATAAGAGAATTGACTTTGAGTTGATGTTTACGTTAGCATATTGCTAAGCAAATGCACAATAAATTCTATCCCCAAAAAAAAAAAACAGGAAAATTTTTATTTTTATCTATACTTTTCAGCATTGAATGAATTTTGATTCATAATCAATAGTTCTTCCTAATCCATTTTAAATCTGTGGGTCTTTTTCCACTTTGGACAATTCTTAAAGGAGTTCACTTCCAGAATGAAAATTTCCTGACAATTTACTCACCCCTATTTCATCCAAGATGTTCATGTCTTTGTTTCTTCATAAAGAAATTACAGTTTTTAAAGAAACCAACAGGTTGAAGGTCCAAATTGCGTTTTCAGTGCAGCTTCAACAAGCTCTACGCTGTCCCAGCCGAAGAATAAAAGCCTTATCTAGCGAAACGATTAGTCATTTAAAAAAAAAAAAATTGCTTGTGTAGCGCTAGTGCTGCAATGCGCGTCTACAGCTTTAGCATTACGTAATCACGTTGGAAAGTTCACACGTGCACATTCACGTGTGAGGTCGAGCTAGTGCAAGACAAGCATTTGTGGTTTAAAAAGTATATAAATTTGTGTTTTTCTTACAAAATGACCAATCGTTTTGCTAGATAAGACCCTTATTCCTCAGCTGGGATTGTGTAGAGCCTTTAGAAGCTGTGTTAAAACTGCAGTTTTGACCTTCAACCCATTGACCGCCATTGAAGTCCACTATATGGTGAAAAATTCTGGCATGTTTTCATCAAAAACGTTCTCCTTTCGACTGAATACAATAAACATCTTGGATGACAAGGGTGAGAATTATCAGGTCATTTTCATTCTGAAAGTGAACTTCTCATTTAGTTGAAGTGCAGACTTAGTGTTGCTTTGTTGTCATTGTCGCTCTTCTATATGCAGTGGGCGTTTTTAATATTGAATTTCATGTTTGAGCTATATTGGAGGCTTGAGATATCTGTATAGGGAACGCAGCACTCTGGAGAAAATATCAGCTGACTTTTAAATAGGGCAAACAGTAAAACGGAACAAGCTTGCTTTTGTCCTGAATATTGCGAGTACTCTGACCTGTTTCGTGTCTGTTGATAGGACTAACATTTCCACAACCCGAAATAGGAATTGTGTACAAAATGGTAAAACAGAGTAACGAGAGCCTAATGACACAAATATACAAATTTAACCACATGTAAATGAACACTTTCCAAATTTTCTTGTTGAAAACCATCTTAAAATAGCTTATTTTCCCTCCAAGGCCTAAGGTGCGGTCACAATCGTGAAATTTCACAGGCAAAAAAGGACCATTGTCTATTGCCGGTAGTGTAGCACAGCTCACTCTGAAGTCACTTTTAAGCTAAGCAGCTTTCTGTTGGTCACTCCGGCAAATCTGCCTGACCAACTTGAACCCATTGTTAAATCTGTGAGGGAATTTCCTATCATCGTGTATTTTTCAAAAGGACTTGGTATCGCCCATGAAAATTTGCAAATTAATGTGTCCACACCTTAAGATGCTATATAAAATAAGGATGGGTCAGGGTGAGGAAATGAGTTGAGCAGTCATTCAATAACCGACTAGTCAGTTCTGAACATTTGTAGTTTCGCACCTGTGTAGTAATTAAGCATGTTCTCAGTACAACACTGACCGCCCTGCATGTTTGTGTTTGACATAAGTCGTGCCTCTTAAATAATCTCAGCAAAGCATTGCCATTGCCAAAAGACGACGACTTGCTTTTCGAAAACTCTCCCAGATCCTATACTTGCAGCCAAGCGGAGTTTTGCAACACTGTTTGATTTATTGTAAGAAACTACTAGTTGAGCTGCTTTGAGTATGTGATCCAGACTGTAGTAAGGGCAGGTCTGTGCAGAATTGTTCCCTAGTGCTACGGTTCTTGAATCTGACACATGAGTAGTGAGGTTATTGAGGGCAATGTGTTGATCATGCCAAGGTCAATGCTGAAACGCTCTTTCAGACAAGCGACAGCCGCTCCTTCATAACTCTCAAGGTGGAGACATGAATCCACACTGTTAAAGAGTAACAGAAGTGGAGAACCACTTCACTGAATTTTGATTAGAATGCAAATCACCACTTGAACTCATAAAATGAGGCCGTGTTTCGTTTTTTCTTCATTCTTCAAAAATTCCACAGTTTGGATGATTCTACTAAATGTCTTGTCGTGTCTTTGCAGGTATCTTATCAGTCAGGGTGCTAACGTCGGTGTAGTAAACAGCGAAGGAGAAACGCCGTTGGATATCGCTGAGGAGGAGGCCATGGAGGAGCTTCTGCAAAACGAGATCAACCGGCAAGGTACTGCCGCCTCTCCTTGACACACATTGCACAGACACTCCAAACTTCATCTTTCATGACAATGACTTGGCAAGGGTGTACGAGGCTTAGTGTCACGTCCACGTCACTTCATTGCTTTCTGACAATTTTGAGTCAGAGCTTTTCAAATTAATCGCCTTGCACGGATAGCCAAGGGTGATAAGTGCATCACGCTAAACTTTCCCAGCTGCCGTGCGCTCGAGTCGAGGCTGCAAGTCTTGGCAGGACTCCAACGGGTGCACTGACTCAGAATTAATATTAGAGCCGTGCTCAACCAGTAGCGTAACACACAACGCTCTTTCTCCTGTGTCCACTCTTAACTTGCCTTTTGACCCGGCTGGGTACTTGATGTCCGAGGTATATCATGCGTGTGCAAAGTCATAAAGGATTTAGGCATTTAGGCAGGTCGGTGTGACCGACTGTAGTGTGGTCTCTTACATAATGGTGAAACATGATACATTTAACATGATGCCCACTGTAATGATACCAAACTAGATGAAATAGTTTTTCTATTTTTGGCCTTTGCCATTCTTGATGATGAAACGAAGCTCTGCTGCTACTGAGAGGCCGTGTTCAGACATGCATTAACAGCCTGAGGTGGTGTGCAGCTCCTTGCTCACGAGAATGTATCAGCGGCGGATAGTGCAGAGTCTGCACTGGCTTAGGAGAGGAAGTGAGAGTGGCTGGTGATGGAGGCGTAGCATTTCTAATTGCTTCTATAGAAATCTGTGAACAGGATCTAGCCAGATAATTCAAGAGGTTCTATCTGGTTGATATGTCAGGGTGGTGCAACTGTCCTGACCATAATGAAGAAAAATACTTTAATAAAAGAATTAAATGCACTTATTTTAGGCTTTTTTTAAGAATGATATTTGGCATTTTTTCTTCTATTGTTAGACAGGAGGTGAAGTAGGTGAGAGAGCGACTGGACTATGCTCAAATTCAAATTTGCACAAACCTGCTCTGTGCGGCTAACCGCTCTGACAAATTTTTGAAAAATTAACTAAATTGGCATGATCTTTTAATTATTGTGGAATTACTGATGTCACTATTATTTAAAGGGGTCATGAAAAGTAGTTTTAGATTTCTGTATTATGTTTCTCAAGGTTAGTTTATAAAGATTTTTTTTTGTTTTGCACCAGTAAGTTTGATTTTTGTAAAAAAAAAAAAAAAAAAAAAAAAAAAAAAAAAAAAATAAATATATATATATATATATATATATATATATATATATATATATATATATATATATATATATTATTTTTCTTATTCACACTCTCTGTGAAACACTCAAGGGATTTCAAGGGGTGTTACCTCTTGCAGAAACTGAAATGGTCGCTGCTGCGATTGGCTAACTTCATTACACTGTATCCAAGCTGTCTTTATCAGCATGTCGTATATATATCTGAGTTAGATCTTAAGAGAGAGGAAATTGAAAAAATGCAATCGTTTGCAAAGTAAAGCAACATAATGTAATCAAGTATCTGTATTTATATTATACATTTTCTTAAAAGATGATGGCAGTAAATCACTATCTAGACCTGGGGTCTCCAACACTGCTCCTGGAGAGCTACCGTCCTGTTGATTCCAGTTCCAACCCCAATTAAACACACCTAAGCCAGCTAAATGAGGTGTTCAGGACTACTTTATCATGTGTTGGAGCAGGGTTGGAACTGAAGTCTGCAGGACGGTAGCTCTACAGGAACAGAGTTGGAGATCTCTAATCTAGACATTGTCTGAAGAGTTAATAATGGAAATGTTAACAAACTATGATAAAATATACTGAACGCAAACAGATATTTCTGATCTGGATATGTACTGATTTTATTAGCAAAACTCAGAGTTATATGCTTGGTGGCTTAATAGCGTTAAACACTAGTTTGACGTTTTTTAAAAACACATTGTAAGCTGGATGAAAAATGCTGGATACTACTGTATCTTTCAATAAAAGATATTGTGAAAAACTCACACTCAAGCCATCCTAGGTGTCTATGTCTGTCTTCTTTCAGACGAATACAGTCAGAGATGTATTAAAAAAAAATAAAACATCCTGGCTCTTCCAAGCTTTATAATGGCAGTGAATGGTGGTCAATATTTTGAAGCCCAAAAAAGTGCTTTCATCCATCATAAAAAGTGCTCCACACGGCTCTGAGGGGTTAATAAAGGCCTTCTGAAGTTAAGCGATGCATTTGTGTAAGAAACATCCATATTATAAACCATAATCTCTAGTTTTCACTTTTTTTAGAGATTACACAAACGCATCGATTCACTTCAGAAGGCCTTAATTAACCCCGCGGAGCAGTGTGGAGTACTTTGGATGGATGGATGCACTTTTTTTGGGCTTCAAAATCTCAACCATCATTCACTGCCATTATAAAGGTTGGAAGAACCAGGACATTTTTTAATATAACTCTGATTGTATTAGTCTGAAAGAAGACAGACATATACACCTAGGATGGCTTAAGAGTGAGTAAATCATGAGGTAATTTAAAATTTTTAGGTGAACGATCCCTTTAATCATTAATTTACTCAGGCATATCATTAAAAATAAACTTTTTCTTACATCCACTGACAAAACAGCATTTGAGACAGGAAAAAAAGCAGACTTTGACTTATTTGACCGCTCTTACTCCTTGATTACATACAAAAATGAAGCATGTTAAGGAGTGTGTCATGAAGATGTTAGTCAGCAACAAAAAGATGCTGCAAGTTTCAGAACTCAAAACTCACTCCCTACTTTAAAAAGTGAATTATTCACTACTGTCCCGATTTCAAATCCAGGCATTTCAGAAGAGTAGAAAGGAATAATTCATGCTTTTAAGTAGGGAGTCAGTTTTGATTTTTGAAGCTTGCAGCATCTTTTTGTTGTCGACTAACCTTTAATATGTGTAAATATCCATTCTCCATTTTATGAACATTTAACAAACAATAAAGCTGATTTTGTCCCCTAGTCGTGTGGTACAACCTTAAATTCAGAAATGAGGAGGGAAGAAAAAGCAAAAAATAAAACAGCTTTTTTTCTTACTTACATCATTTCCAGAACAGCCCCAAGTCAATTTTGACTAGGTATTGGTATTGGCTGTTGAAAAATTAATTTTGGCTGGCCAAGGCATGCTAATATTTTCTCTTTATTTTGTGAGAATCAGATGCCTTCCTCAGCTTTTGTGGCTTTGGCTACCAGCAAATCCACAGTAGCTGAAACATGAGCCTTTAAATTGGTTATGCGGCAAAACAAATCTCAGAGAGCACAAACCGAGCTCGCGCTCGTCCTTTATCGCTCCCAACAGCTCAACATGCGGCGTGAATTTGTTGATAATTGCTCTGCCCTGCTGTTAGCATGTCACACTCTTTAAGAGCAAGTTATATAACATTCGCAATTCAGCCCACGCTCATGGCCATCCAGTGTGGCCCAGCCAATGGCAGCCGTCAGCTTTCATTGGAGGGTTGAAGGACACTCTTCAGCTTTGAAGAAGAAGTGATAGACCCCTGCAGATGTCCACCGCACAATTCTCCCTGCGCAGCCTTAGAAATCATGTTGCTTGTGAACTCTTTTTCTTCTGATGAAGGATGCTTGTCGTTCAGTGGTCAGACTAGAACAGGAGCCCATGCTTTATTTCATGTATTGTATTATAAGGCACAGCACTATTCTCAGCTTAGAGATGGCATTATGTAACAGTGAGTGTTGTATAATACCTTCAGTCTCTAATGTGATTATCTTTTTTCCCACTCGCTGTCTCCGTTTGAACGAGACCCCAGTCAGGAGGTTAAACTTAAGCAGAGACCACTACCACCACCCCCTCAGCAGGGTCATCCCTCAGCCCTATTAGCAGTTGCTCATTTCCACCGAAATCAGGTGACGGGGAGCTTCTCCTAGCCAAAGCAACGGATTTTTCCAGCTCTTGTTGCTCAGAAAATCAGACGTCGGAGGCGCTAAGTCCATCGTGGATGGTGACATAATCTGTCTGACAAAAACTGACTTTTCGGATGAAGGGGATTAGTGTACCTTATGTAAAAGAACCCAAAAGGCCCCAATATACTCAAAGGGAAGGTCTTATGGACCAATGGACCAATTGTGGTTTACCAGCTGTAGCTAACTTTTCCGAACTCCCAAAGCGAACGGCAAACAAACTTTTTCATCTTATTTTGTTTGAAATGACCTCACCCAAGTTTCTTCCTCGATTTCGCTTAGTATATAAGGGCTTTACTGAATTGACTTAAAGCGAATATTTTAGTTGTAAATCCAAGCTTCTATCCAATGCTTTGGCTGTTGTTTAGTTCTCTTGTGGAGGTCAATTGGTCTCTTGCTTTTTATAGAGGCTGCTTATTCTCCTGGCACTCAGTGCACTTTTGTTCTACCTGTTTTTACTCGGTACTTGCAGCCTTGGTCCTTTAGACGAGAGAATAGAGCCATTATGCTCATCAGCTGTCTGTTACACAATGCACTCAAACCTATTAAGAAGGAAAGACAAAGCAAAGCTGTTTTTTCCCCCCTCCGTTGGCCGTGTTGAATCAGCAGAGCCACTGGTGACATCGCTACGTGTTCACCATTTTGAGCAATCTGCATCCAGAGAGCCCGTCGACAGTATATCCTCTGCCTTTTGTCCTGGGTTGCTGGGCTGTGCTGGTGCTCTGGTTTGCACTGGCAAATAAAGAACTAATGTTCGTAAGGAGAGAGCACATAGACAGTATAAAACGTCACCCCTAGGTTTCTGAAGAGCATTTTGAAGCCCAAAGTGGGTGGAGACGCTCGTTGTCATCTTGGCAGTTTGTCACTCCTGGGTAATCGAAAATGGGTGAACAAGCAGAGCGTGGGTGGAGCTGAGGTGCCTGGTTACTGAAACCACGCCCACCTAGCTCGACGTAGCGGTGGCAATCCACCCGTCACTCAAGTGGCCTTGCTCTTAATTGTGAAGAACTTTAAGGCTTAATATAATTTCAACGGATGAGTTATAAAAAAAAAAATCACCCCCCTCACAGTTGTCATGAAGGGTAACATTAGCTATATAGACCAAAAGGCTGTAAACATGTTTTTTTTCTGCTGTGAAGTTGGCCATTTTAACATTTTGGGTAGGGGGTGTCTATGGGATTGACTCCGTTTTGGCTATAGCGGTCAGTCGATGAATTGCAGTTTAAATCACTTTCATGTTGGATTGAAGCGAGAGACTGGAAGGTTGCCGCTTGGTTGCACGGATGGCAGCACGTGTAGTTCGGGTGTGGTGTTGTGACCGCATGTGTGTTGAGACTCAAATGTCGCATTTACACTGGCCACTGACATGCCCTTGAAAAACACCAACTCTCTTTGAAAGTAAATGGCTTTTGCAAATCAGCTGTGCCTGTAAGCAAACTTTAAAGCTCTTGTCAATGCTTAAAAACTTCTAGTCAAACTTCTGAAACGCATTCCTTGTTTTGATCTAAATGTTTAATCCAACCTATGGAGCTATTTTGAGCTGATATGGTTTTGTTTATTTTTTTAATTTTTTTATTTTATTCCCTTTCATGATTTGGTTTTGTTTTTGTTACATTTTTTTAAATGAGTTTTGTTTTATTTTATAATTAGTTTTGTTTCATTTTGTTTTTGCTTTTTTGCCTTTTTGGTTTTTGTTTTTTGTTTGTCTTGTTTTATTTAGTTAGTTTTCATTTTGCTCTTTTTCTTTTTGTTTAGTTTTTTGCTTTTTTTGCCTTTTTGGTTTTTGTTTGTTGGTTCATTATCATTATTCAACTTCAAAATCATGAAAAATTCTATTTCAGTGACACTGTTGAATGTAATTCTTAGCAGATCTTAATATGAATATCCATCTTTCCTACTGTACCATGTTGTAATGCCTAAATATAATTCAGTTTTAAATGAAACAATTTTATGTATTGCTTAATTTTATTATTTTGTGTTTTCATTTCTTTTTGCCTTTAATATCAATGATTCAGTGGTTGCATAGAATTATCAGCCTATCTGTATCAACCAGAATTTTAATATCTTTGCATACAGTTGAGGTCAAAAGTTTACATACACCTTGCAGAATATACCCTCTTATTATATTACCATAACAAGAGGGATCATACAAAATGCTTATTTTTTTATTTAGTGCTGAACTGAATAAGATATTTCACATAGGACATTTACACATAGTCCACAAGAAAATAACAGTTAAATTTATAATAGTGACCCTGTTCAAAAGTTTACATTTCACGTGATTCTTAATACTGTGTTGTTACCTGAATGATCCACAGCTGTGTGTGTGTTTTTTTTTTTTTTCTTTTTCTTTTTCTTTTTCTTTTGGAACCCTTTCCAAAAATGACTGATTTTGAGATCCATCTTTTCACACTGAGGACAACTGAGGGACTCTAATGCAACTATAATAATATGTTCAAATGCTCACTGATGCACCAGATGGAAATACTATGCATTAAGAGCCAGGGGGTGTAAACTTTTGAACAGAATTAAAATGTGCACAATTTTCTTATTTTGCCTATATATATTTTTCCACTTAGTACTGCCCTTTAGAAGCTACAGAAGACTCAAAATCATACAATCGTTGTTGAAAAAGGGTTCAAATGCACTAAAATGCTTAAAACCCAAAGAATTTGTGAGACCTGAAGGATTTTTCTGATAAACAGCAGGCAGTTTAACAAACAAGGGACTCATGAACAACTATCACTAATTAAAAAAAAAATAAAAAAAAATAAATCAAACGTCTGTGGATCATTTAGGTAACAACACGGTATTGAGAGTCAAGTGTATGTAAACTTGAACAGGCTCATTTTTTATAAATTCAGCTATTATTTTCTGTTGTGGACTATATGTAAACATCTTTTATGTGAAATATCTTATTCAGGTCAGTAATAAATAAAAAATAGCATGCATTTTGTATGATCCCTCTTATTTTGGTAAAATAATTAACATTTAGCAGATTCTGCAAGGTGCATGTAAACTTCTATCCTCAACTGTTTGAGTGTGTGATTCTTAAGAAACTGGATTTGTTTATACTGTATTTATACCTTATACCTTGGCAGCAAATGCAAATCTCTTAAGAATATTGGAGAATTGCTGTCTAGACGTCACCTTTTACACCAGACAATACTATGATACTAAGGCTTGGTAGACTTGATGAAGACACATTCTTAACTCTTCTAACTTCCTACGCTCGGTATTTTCTTGCAACACAGAACAGCTCTGTCATGGAATTTGTGCAGGAATTCCTATAGATTTCTGTTCCATGGCCCCATCTTTTTCATGCCGCTGGCTTACTTCCAGCTCTCGTCAAAAATGAGCCCCCATCTCTTCAGCTAAACTGATCAAAATTTGTCACTTCAATTCACTTCCCCCCCTGCAGCCGCACCTGCCGACCATTCGGTCGGGCTTAGGGCCATATAAGGGCCCTACAGTTTTATTTCTGTATATATACAGCATTGATCCTGTTTTGGTTTAGGACTCAGTGGAGATGTTGCTAAGCATTCAGAGACATGGTAAATGGTCGCTTACTTCAAAGTTACATGCTTTAAAGTTTCTATTGTTGTTTCCTGTTTTAGCTTAATGCTGTCAGGTCCCTACATGCCTAAATGGCAGGTTATATAGACTAGAGGCACAGTGACCCATTTGGCAGCCCTCCAATGTGGACTAGTTTGTATGTTGTGTTTTCAGAACAATAAAAAGAATTCAAGTATGCATAGAGTATTTTTATGCACACTTGAATGCTAAATGATGATTATCAAAGTAAACCCAAGAATGTGAACTTCCTGGTAGCTTCCAGAATGTATGTCTTATTTTAAATGTACTGTTTATCAGAATTTTTTTTTTTTTTAAATGTAATATTTTATTTTTGCATTTCACACTATTGATCATTCATATACAGTTTTCATAAGCAAATTTTATTTATTTATTTTTTTTCACAAACCAATCTTTGCCACTATTAGACACTGTAGTCAACCTAGCGAACTCTTTGGTTGTTAATAGGAGTTAAACATAATGCCATTCAGCTTTCTTAATGCGTCAAAAAAACAATTTACCATGCCGAAGTGCCATATATTTTGCTCCACCTATAGCTGGCCTTGTTGGATATCCTACAGTTTGGGTAGGTTAAGTATATGTACTAATCCTAAGGATCTGCCTCTCCAGGCGTGGATATCGAGGCGGCCAGGAAAGAGGAGGAGCGGATCATGCTAAGGGATGCGCGACAGTGGCTTAACAGCGGCCAGATCAACGACGTCCGGCACGCCAAGTCTGGGGGGACCGCACTGCACGTCGCCGCAGCCAAGGGATACACTGAGGTTTTAAAGTAAGTTTGCTTGCCTTCAAAAGAAAGATTTTGGCATTTGCCATCCAAAAAGGCTTTAGCAGACACTTGTGATAATATTTGTCTTATTCTTTCGCCAACAAGTGAGATTTAGCAGCTAGTGAAGATAGAAACTAATGAAACTTTGGTACTTGGTTCATCTCATCTCAACTCTTTCAATGTCCCAAGGGTCTTGGTACACAGGATGAGACAGTTTGTAACCTGTTTATCTGTCTCCATTACAGTAGATTATCGTGAGCTGTTGAACAAACACTGCTCAGGACGTGTATCAGGAGTTAGGTAGCGTCTCTGTTTATGGTGCTTTCTGTCTTTGGCTGTCAGAGTTGAATGACTGTGACAAATGCTCCATCTGCCGCTGCATCAAAACAACAGGATTGTAACTGGATAGACTGCTTTTTTTTGTGTTTGCAGTCTTAGAAAACTTTACACCAATTGCGTATTTTTATGTGTGACGACTAACTGTTGGCATGCATAACCTGCCTTCTAGGCGATGGAAAAATGAGCCCATTGGTGCTCTTTGGCAAATGAGGCCAAGCTTAGATTGCGGGACCAAAATCCAAGAAACCCAGATTTGTCTAATCTCATCATGCTATTTTTGTCGCTCTGACTGTTTGCAGGCTTTTAATCCAAGCAGGGTATGATGTAAATATTAAAGACTACGATGGCTGGACTCCGCTCCACGCTGCTGCACACTGGGGCAAAGAAGAGGCCTGCCGGATACTAGTAGAGCATTTGTGTGATATGGACATCGTCAATAAAGTGGTATGGGATTTATGGTTCTCCCTGTGTGCTGCTAGCTTCTGAGTAGTCGTCTTCAAAGGCTTTGAATTGAACACTTACAGTGTTGAGTTTGGGTTCTCAGGGCCAGACGGCGTTTGACGTAGCTGATGAAGATATCTTGGGATATTTAGAAGAGCTGCAAAAGAAACAGAATCTGGTAATTTCTCACTCTGGCATCAGATTTTCTATCATAAATGGAATTTGGCTTTGTCCTAAGCCTCGTCTTGACACGGTGTGTTTGTTTCAGCTTCTGAGTGAAAAGAAGGATGTTAAGAAGTCTCCTTTAATAGAAACTACGACTACTGGGGACAATAATCAATCTGTGAAACCACTGAAGAGGTAAATGGCTCCTGCTCACTAGAGAGAAACCACCATGATGGGATTGATGTACTGTTTACTCAATGTCTTGACTTTACCATAAATGTCAAGGAAACACACACTACTAGAGATTTTGGTTTTAATGTTTGCAGTCAGAGTTTGGTTAATCCAAGTGGTTTTTCCAAACTTCAGATGCGCACCAGTAAATCATACCTAAGTCCATTTGAAAAAGTGGTCTGGGGTTCAGCTCTGGAACTTAAAAGAATAGTTTACTTCCAAAATGAAAACTTCCTGAGAATTTACTCATCCCGATGTCATCCAAGATGTTCATGTCTTTCTTTCTTCAGTCGAAAAGAGTTAAGGTTTTTGAGGAAAACATTCTATTTTTATTTATTTTTTATTTTTTAATTAAATGGACTTCAATGGGGATCAACGGGTTGAAGGTCCAAATTGCAGTTTCAGTGCAGCTTCAAAAGGCTCTACACAATCCCAGCTGAGGAATAAGGGTCTTATCTAGCGAAACGATTGGCCATTTTTTTAAGAAAACAAAATTTATGTACTTTTTAACCACGAATGTTCATCTTGCACTGGTTTGACTTCTAGCATTACATAGTCATGTTGGAAAGGTCACACTGACCCAGTGTTTACAAAGCGAATGTGCTAGGGCTGTTAGTCTGTTAGTTGATGAGAAGAGGCTTGGTCGACCAAAATTGTATTAGTCGCAGAAAAAAAATTAAACAGGAAGTGGCGAAGTCAAGCAGTCCGTGACGGACAGATCGCTAATGGCTGGTCTATGTGCTAATATAGCACATCGGACAGGACATCCAAAAGTTCACCTATCATTCATCGACCTCTGCAAGATGTATGTAGATGTATGTACATGGCAGCTTGATCTAATTTTAACCTAGAAAATGTGCGCTATTGAAGTGTCTGTGCGGAGTGTGGAAGCTGAACAGATGGCGGCACCGGTGTGGTCACTTGCACTTGGTCATTTAAAATACTCCGTCATTTTTGGTCATACAGATAAAAATAATACATCTTTTGAATCTGTAAAGACTAAGTTTATTTGTGTGCACTCAGAATAACAACGAAACGTTTTGCTTTTGTAAAATAAAGCAAACAGGATGCGCTTTCTGCTGTCTCGGGCTCTGTTAACTTGAGCGTAAAACTCTTTGTATACTTGCCTTACAGACAGGAAAAATATTTCTATAGAGAGAAAAATGTCTACTTTTAAATGAACCAATTCAAATAGAAAACAAATATTCTCAAATTCTGTGAATTCGTATGAAACATGCATACAGGCGCATTATTATTGTGAAGATGATGAATCAGTGTCGCCGACTTCATCTCAAGACGAAAACAAAGAAAGCCCTAGTTTATCAGTAAATTATTAAAATGTTACTGCATGCTGTTTTTCCCTGACATATTCATAAGTATTATATCTGCCAGTGTGCTTTTGCAAGCTTTATACATGAGCTAGAGCGCTAATTAGGCTATGTAGGCAATTAAAGGCTCATTTTTATGGTTTCTTAATAAACGTGCCACTAATAGTCTAGTAATGCTTAAAATGAATGACTACTAGTTGACCAGAAAAATCTTTAGTCGAGATTTAGTCAGACGCCCTTTACAAAAACAGGTAAAACAACGATCAATCAGGCGATTTTGAAGTTGGAGGAGAAAATGAGGAGTTTTTCGCCCAACCCTACCTTTTTGAACCCGAGTACACAGACAAACAACCAATCACGTGTGACCTTTCCAACATGATTACGCAACGTGTGAAGTCTTAGATGCGCATCACAGAACTAGTGCAAGACGAGCATTTGTGGTTTAAAAAGTAAAGAAATTTTTATTTTTTAGAAAATGACCAGCCGTTTAGCTAGATAAGAACCTTATTCTTTGGCTGGGATTGTGAAGAGAACTTTGACAGTTTAGATCTTCTACCTGTTGATTCCCATTGAATTCCGCTATATGGAGAAAAAAATCTGTAATGTTTTCCTTTAAAACACTAGTATCTTTGCAACTGAAGAAAGAAAGACATGAACATTTTGGATGATATGGGGGTGAGTAAATTATTAGGAAATTATTATTCTGGAAGTGATTCAATCCTTTAATCTGTTTTAAATGGCAAAACCAAACTACTATTGAAGACCTAACAGAGTTGTGCCATCTGTACTTCAGTAAAGAAACGCTTCTACTGGAGCCAGAGAAGACTGTCCCACGAATCGAGACTCTGGAGCCAGAGAAGGTGGATGAAGAAGAGGGGGAGGGGAAGAAAGATGAGTCTAGCTGCTCTAGTGAGGAAGAGGAGGAGGAAGACTCAGAGTCAGAGAATGAAGCAGGTACTTAATCGAAACACTGACCGCCAACTGTGTGGTAATTTTGTGCAATCTTTAAAAGGATAGTTCACCCAAAAATGAAAATTCTATCATTAATTATTCACCCTCATGTCATTCCAAACCTGTAAAACCTTCGCTCATCTTCAGAACACAAATTAAGATATTTTTAATGAATTCCGAGCTTTTTGACCCTGCATAGACAGCAATGCAACTGACACGTCCAAGGCCCAGAAAGGTGGTAAGGACGATGTTAAAATAGTCCAAAATAGCATGTGTCGTACTATTTTAAATGTGCGTCGAAGACAGACACGGAAGAGAAAAAATTGTTGAATAAAGTCATTATTTTTGTTTTCTTTTTGCACAAGAAGTATTCTCGTAGCTTCGTAACCTTACAGTTGAACCATTGATGTTACATGGACTATTTTAACAATATCCTTTCTTGAACGTGTCAGTTGCTCTGCTGTCTATGCAGGATTTCATCAAAAATATCTTAATTTGTGTTCTGAAGATGAGCAAAGGTCTTCCACTTTAGAACGACCTGAGGGTGAGTAATTAACGAGATTTTTTTTTATTTTTGTGTGAACTCAAAACTTTCTTTAAGGTCCATTTACTTACACGTTTACTACTTTTTTTTTTTTTTTTTTTTTTTTCCAGACAAGACCAAGTCTTCTGTTCCGTCGAGCATTTCCAACAGTACACCTGCATCTGCGCCTACTAGTATCACCGTCACGTCTCCAACTACCCCAAGCAACCAGGTGACCACACCAACCTCACCTACCAAAAAGGTACACATATTCCCCCTCCTAAACGTGCTGCTGTCCACCTTTCCCTCCACCCAGAATTCTCCTTGACAATATCATTCATTCTTTATGGCATGTATTTGAGCATGAGTCAGTAAGCAAGAAAGTTGCATCTGCAGCTTTTCAGAATGAATGTTATTGTCTTAGTTTCAAGGTGACTTTTGGTTTCGAGAAACAGTGAAGGAGTTACAGATTCATAACATTACGTGGCTTCATGGTCACTCAAGTTCTACAAAGTCAGCTGATCTACGTCTTATTCGGGATTGTCAGTGTGCAGTGAAGTCTGGGACTGTGCACTTCACTTGAGGAGAGAAAATGTCCTCCACGCTTCTTTATCGTGTACCTGCTGCCCTCTGCTGGACAGTAAGGGAATTACACCAATGTTAGGTTTTCATCAAAGAGCTACACAATTTTTTAGAAAATGCTGTTGTTCCAGAACAGAAAGTTGATTTCACCATAAACCAGATTTATTTAGAATTTTTCACTAAATTATACGTCACTTTTAAATAAATTTAGTTTAAATAATTTAAAAAAAAAATTGTATGCTGTGGCCAGGCTTTCATTTATTTAATCTTTTTCTTTGCTGTCGCTTTTTTTCTGTCACTCGTGCATTATGAAGTATCTATTTCTTTTGCTGCTGCTTTTTTGATTTAATTCAGGGTTTCTTCCTTTTTCTTGCTTTTTTATTTCTTATTTCTTCACAATCATCTGTTTTTCTCTCTCTACTTATCTTTGCTGTTGTCTTGGATGGCTTTAGTCTGATAACATTACTGCCCTTGTGCCTGGTGGGGAGCCAGGCTGTCCTGCGTTGTGGCGTCAAGGCTTGCGCAAAACTGGCATTTCACTTGTGCCCAAAAAAGCGATGGTGAGGCCTCGGTGTGTTCAGCATTGTGATTCCCGCCCCTTGTTCCCGCCCGCACTGTATGTTCCCCCACATGACCACGTTCCTAACCAATCAGATAACTCTGCCTAATCCAAGACCATTTCCTTTTCCTGTCACTGGCTCACTGCATGGTGTTGTCGCTGTCAGTCGCGGCTGTGCCTGTGATGACGTGCTGATTTCTGTTGAAATTTGTTTGTGTTATAGTTTTATACCTGAATGTGGTGGACTAAATATGATAGGGTGACTTCAGTGTTGTGTGTTTCTTTTGCTTTACTTTAAAAAGGGTGAATTCATTTACTATTGAGTCCTAACAGGTCACCGGGATGCCGATGAGTTAGCAAACACTAACATATTGATTGAAATTGGGCATGTTTGGTTTTGTCATCTCTGTTGTTAGTCAGTATATTCACTCTTAAGCTTAGTTCAGATTTCTGAGTCGATGAAAAACAAAAAATGTTTCAAAAATGCTCCCGTGTTTTTTCTTCCCTTTTAAGTTTGTTTTTGAATGTTAGCAGTATTAGAGCTGGCTATTGATTGATTAAAATAGAAACTTAAGTATTTATAAAAGTTGTTTTTTTGTAAATAGCTACATTTTAATTTATTAGTGGTATATCTAAAATAGTTGTACATTTTTAAATGTATCGAAATATATATATTTTTTATTTTATTTGTTTGCTTAATTGTTACTAATATTTAGTATTTGTGTTTATAAAACCGTATTTATTTATAAAACATATTTTTTAAAATAATTATATTTATTGCAGAATTTCTTTTTAGGTTGTATTTATTCAGAATATTTACAATATACTATATGAAATATTTTTATATTTTACATATAATAAAATATTTTGTTTACTTTATTACTACTACTATTTCATATTTCTATCTTATTATTTTATAAAACATTGTACTTGTTTTTAAATATATATATATATTTATTGCAAAATGTATTTATTTTCCTTACGCTTTATTTATTTGTTTAGAATATTTACAATATACTATATAATATAGTTTATTTTTTTAAATGTAATAAAATATTCATTTTATTTGTTTATCCATTTAGAAGTTTTTTTTTGTTTTTTAAATATTTATATTTGTGCACATTTTATTTATTTTACAATATACTAAATATTTTGTTGGCTTGTTTGTTTATTTAGTTCATTTTTATTTTTAAATATTTATATTCATGCAGAATTTATTTATTTTTGACATTTTATTTGCTTATTTATTTAGAATATTTAGACTATACTATATACATTTTTTATATATATATATATATATATATATATATAATATATATATATATTTTTATATTATATATTTTTATTAAATGTAATTTTTTTTTCATACGTCTACTTTATTATTACTACTAAGTATTCCCATCTTTATTTCTAAAATATTGTATTTGTTTTTTTAAATATTTTTATTTTTTGTCAATTTTATTTATTTATTATTATTATATTATTATTATTATTATTATTATTATTATTATTATTATTATTATTGTTTAACAGTATACTAAATATTATTTTGTTGGCTGTTTGTTTTAGTCAAATTTTATTTTTAAATATTTATTTGTTCCAAAATGTTTTCATTTTTATGACGTTGTATTTTTTTTTTTATTATTTATTTACAATATTTACAGTATACTATATAAAATATTTTTTTTTTATTTTTAAATTTTATAAAATATCTGTTTTTATTTTTGCTTTACTTTATTATTACTACTACTATTTGGTGTTCCTAAGTATTACCTTCTACATCTTTATTTGTTTATTTATTTATAAGATATTGTTTTTGTTTTTTTAAAATATTTATATTTTGCGAACCTTATTTATTTATTTATATTATTTTACAGTATACTAAATATTAATTTGTTGCCTGTTTATTTGTTTGCTTATTTTAGTCTATTTTTATTTAATATTTATATTTACTGCAAATATTTTTATTACATTATATTTAGAATATTTACAATATACTATATAAAATATTTTTGTATTTTTAAATGTAATAAAATATTTCTTTCTTATCATTATTATTTAGCATTCCTATTTATTACCTTCTACTTTCTAATATCTTTATTTATAATATTTATTATTTATATATTTATTTATAAAATATTGTTTATTTAAACATTTATTTTGCAAAAATTCCCTTATTTAGATATATTTATATATTGTATTTATTGTATTCATTTATTATTTATTTGTAAATGATTATTATTTTACAATATACTAAACATTATTTTGTTGGCTGTTTGTTTGTTTTAGTCCATTACAGTTCCTGAAGATTGAGCTAGTGAACTTTGTGATCAGTTAAAACAATTTCAGAGCATGTACATATACTTTGAATAAAATTCTGAATTTAATTTAAATTCTGAAAATATAAAAAGGTTGCCCCGCCCTACAGACCAACTCTCCCGTATTTATGCCCTGCTTTGACCTTTGATCTAAATTCCCTGTTCTCTCACCTGCACACATGAACAACCCCAAACGTTGATTCACAATGTGTGCTCTCTGTGATCTAGTAAATACCATCACCGCAAAAGTGTGTGCTTTAGGTATTCCTGTGATCAAAATATTGTTCGGTTGGAATTTGGGCTCGTTAGATGTTGACATTCTTTAATTGGAAATGACACGAAACACTCTTGATGGACTTCCAAAACAAACTAGCTTTCGCTTTCCACCTTTTCTTCATTTATTGTTTGTCCTCCTCAGGTGAGCACACCTGCAGGGAAGGTGTCTCCTAAAGACGAGGACAGGAAGGATGAGTCTCCTGCATCATGGCGACTGGGCCTGCGGAAAACCGGCAGTTACGGAGCACTGGCAGAAATCAGCACAACTAAAGAGGCACAGAAAGAGAAAGACACAGCCGGGGTGATGCGCTCGGCCTCTTCTCCTCGCCTCTCATCCTCACTGGACAATAAGGACAAGGAAAAGGTCTGATAGAAATTATTGGATGAAAAATTCCTGTAAATCTTTTAATTGGAAGATATTTTATTGAGCCAGAGCAATGTCAACTGACACGTCCTCTTAATTTATTTACACAGGAGAAGGAGAAGACACGCCTGGCGTATGTTGCGCCAACCATCCCGAGGAGACACGTTAGCACATCAGACATCGACGAGAAGGAAAACAGGTAAGTGAAGGACGCATGCTAATTAGTGCATTTGTGAGAGCACCTTGTGCTGCACCATGTTGTGTTGCAGTTTGAGAATCACAAGCTCAAGTGTAGCATGTTTTTTGTGGCTTACGCAGCACATTCGTGTTGTACGTGAGAAGAATATTACTGAAGATGGTCAGATAGCGTCCCCTTTACTCCCAAATGTCTTTTATTAATATTGCTCCAACTACTATAAACGATAGAAGTTAGTTTAGTAGTGTAATAGATTTACCAAAAGTCGTTCTCTGGAATCGGAGGTACTATTTCTAGCATGTGGTTCTCAGGGATTCGGCTGCTAGTCTGGTACGTAGTGGCTCGTACACCAGGAGACGCTGGGAAGAAGACCTGAAGAACAGCGACGGAACCGCCTCACAAAACAGAACCTCCAGCTATCAGCGCAGGTTAGCTTTTATTCTAGTAACAAAATTGGTTTACTGGCTAGGAACTAAGACTTTCAAAGAGATGGGCGAAGGCCAATCGCTGTTTCCTGCTGCTCTCTGAGATGCTTCTAACACCTTTAACTTGCTGTCAAGCGTTTATAGCAGCTTCTATCTAATGTTCTATTCTAACCGTTTTAATATTACCATTCCATAACCATCGTAACGATTGTAGGTTAGATACGTAACTAACTAACAGATAACTTATTCTCGGCTCCCTGTCATCGTACGGCCTTTTAGTTAGCCTTTTGAGCATGGTAGTCATCTTCTAAATGCATGTGCCTGTCTAAAACAGAGGTTTGCAAACTTTTTAATGCCAAGATCCCACAAACATAATGATCTGAAAAAATACAAAGGCAGCTGTATTTTCATGCATGCGTTAAAATTGTGTGTATACGATTGTTATATTATAAAATGTTGTTATAATATTACAAAAACAATTGTGATATTAGATAACATGTTACAGTATTTCTTTATTTACACTTCCGTTTGGGGTCAGTAAGATTATTTTTTTAATAAAGTAATGTATTCAGCCAGAATTTAACTGATTCAAAGTGTCAGAAAAGACATTTACATTTTAAATAAATGCTGCGCTTTTGAACGCGCTATTCATCAAAGAATCCTGAAAAAATAATGAATAAATAAATAAATAAATAAATATATATATATATATATATATATATATATATATATATATATCGCGGTTTCCACAAAAATATAAAAACAACAGTTTTTTTTTTGGTTTTTTTGTTTTTTTTTAAAGAAGTCTCTTATGCTCAACAAAGTTCTATTTATTTGATCAAAAATACAGAAACAAAAAAATGAAATATTATTGCAATTTAAAAGAACAGTTATATATAAATATAAAATATAATTTATTTCTGTGATGCAAAGTTGAATTTTCAGCATCATGCCAGTCTTCAGCGTCACATGATCCTTCAGAAATCATTCTGATATGCTGATTTATTATCAGTGTTGGAAACGGTTGTGCTGCTTAACATTTTTTTGGAAACAGTGATACTTTTTTCAGAATTTGATGAATAAAAAGTTCAAAAGCACAGCATTTATTCAAACAGAAATATTTTTTTAACAATTTAACACATCCTTGCTAAATAAAAGTATTATTTCAAAGAAAGAAAGAAAAAATTTACTGACCCCAAACTTTAAATGGTAGTGTGTATATTAAGTTTTATATTTTAAATAAACGTCGTTCTTTTTAACGTTTTATTCATCGAAGAATCTTGAAAAAATGCTGAAAATTCAGTTTTGCATCACAGGAATAAATTCTATTTTGAAGTACATTAAAATAGAAAACCACTCTTTTAAATGACAATAATATTTTGCAAAATTACTGTTTTTTTTTCTGTGTTTTTGAACAATTAAACGCAGCCTTGATGAGCAGAAAAGAATTCTTAAAAAAAAAAACATTAAAAATCTTACTGATTTGGTGCTTTTGAAAGCAGTTTAAGTCATATTAAGTAAAAACTATATACAAATTTGTTGTTATTACAGTTTCACACTAGAGCTGTTAGTAGAACAAAAAATAATCTGAATGAGTATCGTGATTTTTCTTTTTTTTTCAGTCAGTCTTTAGAAAGCAAATTGAGACAGAACTTTAAGAAAAAAACCATCAAAACCATCCAAATAACTTGACCATGTTTCATTGTGTAACAATGAATTTGCATGACTGCGCTTGTGCCGACCTGGTTTGGATCTTTATTTAATAAAGCATGCTTTTGCTTTCTAAATAACACATTTTTATGTCTAGTGATGTTATCGATAGTAATTTGATTTATTTATATTCCAAAATATGACTTTAAGAAACTGAGCCCTCCACAAGCGAGTCAATGCTTCAAACATATATATAATGTTTTGTCTATGTGTGTTTGTCCATGTTTGTCTGCCCCGTGCTAACTCACCTCTTTCACCCCCGCCACACCCACACGGCAGTACGTCTCACACGCTAGCGTTAGGCCGCACGTCTAGCTCTCGCGACCTGCCCGCCAAATCCTCCTCTGCCTCCAGCCTGGAACCTAACAACTCTAAAGCCTGGCAGCAGCCTTCCTCCTACTACCAGTCTTACAGCATTCACCGCAGGTACCTGCCCGAGCACCGCCCAGCAAACACACTCACACACACTCTCACACACACTCTCTCACACACACACACACACACACACACACACACACACTCACACTCACTCACTCACTCCATGTCCTCCATGTGTCTTTGTGTTCCCACACGTAGCTTTTTGCCATTCTTGCTGCCTGGGGCTTTGTTTGCCTGTTGGGTCTATAGTTTTACACTATACATTAGAATAGACTGAATATGTGGAGGACCAAAGTATTTAAAATGAAAGAATTAAATAAATAATGAATTCAGTAAAACAACAATTAAATGTAGCCGATTATTCTAAAATAATTATATAATTATTACATAATTAAATAAATTAATAAATCAATCAGTAATTAAATGTATCCATGTATTTCCATGAAAACACAACACAATATCCTGTTTTACACACTACTGCTGTTTAAATCTCTCTTCTTTGCATCACAATAAAATGTGCTTTTTTTTAAAAAAGCTTTTCTTAATAATAATGCTAAATTTTATAAATGGCATCTATTTGACGAATCATGTATTTCCAAAACATGATTTTCCCAAAGATGGCATTTGAGAAATGTCCTATAATATTACGGATAAAAATAAATCTATGTATGTATTTATTTCTTTATTTCTTTATTTACTTAATAATTGTTAAATAATTATATAATTCTATTAGAATAAACTGCTACATTTAATTGCTTTTCATTAATTCAATATTTATTAAATTATTTCATTTAGAGTTCTTTGGGCCTCCATATGAATGTAGTACTGGGCGATATATTAGAATTTCATAATATTCGTCACGAGATGCCAGCAGTTCAGATACAAGTACCTGTGAAATTTTACAGTTCAATATCAATTTTGATGGCACAGCAAAATTATTTAAGAAATATTCATTCAAATATTGCCACATGTAAAGGCTACAGGGTGAAATATATATATTGAAATATTTCTCACTTGGGTCAACATTAAATAAACATCAAAGATCCAAAGTAAACAGTGTTAAATATAGAGCATTGTCAAATATATTAAAAAAGAGATTTCTTTATATTGCCCAGCTCTAATGTTTTTTTTTTTTTTTATGTTTTATATATACACTACCATTCAAAAGTTTTTGAACAGAAAGATTTTTAATGTTTTTTTTTTTAAAAGCCTGCATTTATTTAATCCAAAATACAGCAAAAACAGTACACTTTTGAAATATTTTTACTATTTAAAATAACTTTTCTATTTTAATATATTTTAAAATGTAATTCATTAGTGTGAATTCAAAGCTGAATTTTTAGCATCATTACTCTAGTCGCATTATCCTTCAGAAAGCATTCTAATATTCTGATTTGCTGCTCAAAAAACATTTATTATTATTTATTATTATTGTTATGATGTTGAAAATGGCTGAGCTGAGATTTTTTTTTTTTTTCTTTTTCCTCTCAGGTTTCTGAAAAATAAAAATGATGAATAGAAAATTCAGAAGAACAGCATTTATCTGAAATAGAAATCTATTGTAACATCATTTTTTATCAATTTAAACTATCCTTGCTATCCTTAATTTCTTTCCCGCAGAAAAAAATAAATTAATAAATAAATACAAAAAATACTGACTACAGGCTTTTCAATGGCAGAGTGTATAATGTTACAAAAGCTTTTTATTTCAGATAAATGCTGATTTTTGCATCTTTCTATTCATCCAAGAATCCTGAAACAAATGTACTCAACTGTTTTAAATATTGATGTTAATAATAATAATAATAATAATAATAATAATAATTATAATAATTATAATTATAATAATAATAATAATAATAATAATAATAATAATAATAATAATACATGCTTCTTGAACAGCAAATCGGCATTTAAGAATGATTTCTGAAGGATCATGTCACATTGGAGTAATGATGCTGAAAATGTAGCTTTGATCAAAGGAATAAATTACATTTTAAAATATATTCAAATAGAAAACAGTTATTTGAAATAGTAAAAATATTTCAGACTGTTACTGTTTTTGCTGTACTTTGGATCAAATAAATGCGGGCTTGGTGAGCAGAAGAGACTTCTTTAAAAAACATTAAAATTCTTGCTGTTCAAAAACTTTTAACTGGCGTTATGGACCTGGCTCGGGTTTGTTTCTTTTGCTTTTTTCGTTCTGTTCATTATTTACCTTGCTCGGGTTTTCAGAACGAGGGAACTCTTTCCTATTTTCTCTTGCGGTGCTCCTTTTGAGACGGATATTTCTCTCCCCTTGTTTTTGGTTTTGTCCCTTGATTGTTGTCTGTGTTGCTGTAGCGGCTCATTTGGAAGGAGGCAGGATGATGCTTTAAGTTCCACTTCTTCCTCCACCTCCACAACAACAACCTCCACCTCCTCTGTTACCTCACCCACCGGACACCGCAGCCTGCTGTCCAGGTACGAACACACACAGTCAACAACATCCAAACTAAACACTCAGAGGAGGTTCTGTTAGTAAATTGTGTCGATGCGTAACAGGTATTGGGCAGAAGAGAGTTTGGAAAAGGAAAAGGAGAAGGAGAAAGAGTCGGCCACGGTCATCCCAACAATCAACACTGCAGCCACCACCACTACCACCTCCACTACTGGAACTGTATTGGGCTCTGACGGACGAGAGAGACGCAGGTATACAAACACACATTTACAGGTTTCCATTTTTTAGATGTAATGGTTTTTCTATCTCCTTACCCTAACACAGCACCTAAACATGGCCCTCACAGGAAACTTTCTGATATTTTAGATAGTCAAAAAATCTAAAATACCACCTTGCTTGTAGCTCGTTTCCTCATGAGGACCAAAAAATGTCCCCACAAGGTCAAAATTTACTGGTATTACTCTAATTGTGGGGACATTTGATCACCATATTGATGGTGGAATTATTAGAATAAGAGCAGAACACACAATAGATATTTTCTTCAGTATGTCTTTTATTTAGGTTATATGTGTCAACATTTAAAGTCAATTTAAACAGTGTATTATGTTGCAGTTCCTTTTAAAGTAATAACTGTCTTACTAATTCCCAAAGCCTATTTTTAGTCTCATTAAAGCTACCCTGAAGAGCCTCAACAAAAGCGCTTGTTGTTTCAGCTGTTGGCGTGACAGCATTTAACTTGAGAGGATTTTGTTTCTTTGTGTTGTGTCTGTAGATCATACCTCACCCCTGTGCGTGACGAAGAGTCCGAGTCTCAGAGGAAAGCCAGATCCAGACAGGCGCGGCAGTCCAGGAGGTCCACACAGGCAAGTCTAGGCAATCAGCTAAACACCTCTGCAGGAAGTCTTTCTAATAATAGACAGAATCACAGCACCGTTTACAAATACAATTTGATTCACTTCAGTTTTTGGGGTGTGCTTCCTGGAATTTATTACATTCTGAACTCTGTGATGTGGCTGAGATTTATAAGAGAAGTAACTGTTTACGATAGAGAGAAAACTGAGTTTTTCCCTATTTAAAATGAAAGCCATGTTTCCTCATTGGTTGTGACTGCGGACTCAACGTAAAACACCATAATAGAATATTTACTTAAATTATACACTACATAATCATGTGGTAATGCCTGTTTTTGAATTTTTTTTTTTTTCTTCTTAATTTTGATCGAGGCCTAAAGATAACATTTGTAACAAATGATTATTCTGGCATGAGTGCAACAACTTTTTATGTAACACTGTTGAAAGTAAGAGTGAAAATGTCTTAAATTGGGTCAAGTTTAAATCTGTTGTAAATTTAAAATGCCATTCTGTGAAAGTTTACATTGTACATGTATAGTTTTCTGTTTATTTATTATTAAATTATATAATTTATTAATGAAATAATAATTTAAAAAATTGTAAATATAAAAAATAATAATAAATAAACACTTTATTTTATTATTCATATATTTTTATTGTAGCGTGGTATCAGTACTTAGGACCCTATGATTTCCATGAAAACGAGGACTGAATAGTAAAATCCAGTGATCCAGTCAATATGGAATGTTACGGCAAATTTTAGATGAATGAATCAAAAGTAGGTCAGTACACTTAAATCAAAATGCGATATGGACTAGTGTCTGTAAATATTAATCTGTAAAAATACTATTTAAATATGAATCCTGCATGTTTTACGCATCTCTGTGTGAATGAATGGCGCAAAAGCGTGGTTTCGGTTACAACACGTACTGAAGCTCGCGTGACGCTGACAGTGTTTTCAGCCTCTGCCAACTCAATATATATGAGTACATAAACATAAACAATCTCTAGAACTGCTCTGAGAGTCACTTCATGAGCATTTACTATTTCTTTTGGAGAAAAAAAACTATTGTCATATCATATACAAACATAAAAAAGATCCTCACAGCAATCTGTCAGAATAAAAGTACAGTTTAACTTGAAGAAACTGTGACAGAAATATTACTTAATGTTATGATAGTACTACTACTACTACTAATAAAAATATTTAAACTTTATTTTTAAGGAATATTTGGCAGAAAAACGTAAATACATAAGTTTTTTTTTTTTTTCTGGGGGAGGGAAATAAATACATAAAATAATAATAAATCATTTTTTTCTGAAATCAATTAAAGATGCTTTTGGCGGTTATAATTTAATGAAGCCGTTAAAATGGAATCCAGAACATTAATGGAAAAGATGGAATTTGATTTGAATTAAACTGATTTTGAAAAAAAAAAAAATATATATATATATATCATAGAGCTTTAAAAACTGAATTATTGTTGAAATTTTAATAAATTGCTGTTAAATTGTGTAAGTTTCAATTAATTAGACATGGTTTTTGATTAATATTTTGAAATTTAACCATTCAAACAGAAAAATTAAAATGGAAAAAATGGAATATGGGAAAAATTTAAATGGATTTCATAGGGCTCTAAGTACTGTCCAGCTCTAGTTCTTAGTAACGTCAGATATATTGTTGCAGTTACAAAAATAATGACAGTGTAATTCAGACCTTAACAGTTTGGGGATTATTTTAGCAGACCCAAAAATGAATGGCATGATTTTGACCCTTTGACCTTGTTTTTTTTTTTTTTTTTTTTTTTTCTCTCCAGGGTGTGACCTTGACTGATCTCCAGGAGGCAGAGAAGACCATCGGTCGCAGTCGCCCCACACGGCCTCGAGAAGAGGAGAAGGAAGAGAAGGAGAAACAGGACAAGGAGAAACAGGAAGAGAAGAAAGAGACAGAGACCAAGGAGGATGACTACAGGTCACGCTATCGCAGCTTTGAAGAGGTGAGGAAGATGCCTTCCTGTTCCCGGTTACAGAGAACAGCATAGTTTGTGCAATTCTAACTAGCAATCTAAGCTTCATGTCAAATGAGTTTGTTCTTTTTTTTTTGTCCTTCAGAAGTACAGGAGCACCTCCTTGGCCTCAACTACCACGGCCTCCTCCACCCTGCCTTCCTCCTCTTCTAGCAGCTCCTCTTCTCTGTACAGCACCTCCTCTCTGAACCGACCCAACAGCCTGACAGGTCTCACCTCGAGCTACAGCCGCACCACACGCGACACTGAGAGAGGTATAGCACACACAAAAAAATCTCTCTTGAAGGAATGTCTGGGTCCTTTTTCATCCAAACAAAAGAATATTTATTTTATTTTATTTTATTTTTTTTTTTTTTTCAGCGGTAATTATATGTACTGTTTCCCCCAGTGCAAATTTACATAATAGTCAAGAAAAGGTCACAATGCGCACTAGAATATCTGTATGGTCTCTGGTCGAGTGACATGGCACAGGAAGGAAAATGAGTGATAGGGCTTTGTGGCACTACAGGAACTGCCATACAGATAGTGATTTCCTGTAGTATAGTTGCAGACTGACTAAGTCAAGCTTCAGTCTGCGTTTATGTAGTAGCTGACTTTTACTCTTATCAATAAGAGGATTTTTTTTTTCTATTGTTAATTTGCAGAAACCCATAACAATAAGAAACATGTTTTGTTTTCTTGAAGGCTCATGTAAAGGCTCAGTTGGCCAGGGGTTTTTTTTTGTATGTTTTTGAAAAAAGTCAGTACAGTCTAATGTGATTATTAATCTTCAAAGGGCAATGTCAGATAGTGTTTCAAAGCAGTTGGCATTAAAGGAATACCGCACATTTTTGCCAGTCGATTGCTTATGGTCTACAGTTGATGAATTATGGCAATGTTTGCTTAAAGATTTTTATTTTAATATGCTGGTAGCTGCTTGTAAGAGTGTATATTTTAGCTCCTTTGGCTTTTTGCTGATAAGCAGCAGTACATTTTATATGTTTAATTAAGTAAAATATTTAGGGTATTTAGGATTTATGATATTTAGGATTTTAGGACTTACTTTGAAATTTTATGGATTTGTTCTGTAGGGACATGAATTTTATTTGTGCATGTCTTCAAAAAGGTCTTTGAATTTGATCTTTAAAACATTTAAAATCATTCTAACATGCTGATTTGGTCAAGAAACATTTCTTATCACAGTTGAAAATTCAGTTGCTAGTAAATATTTCTTTTTTTTTTTTGATTCTTTGATTTGAATTCTTTCCTTTTTTTTAATGTCTTACTGTAACTCTTGACCAATTCATTGCGTCCTTCCTGAATAATAGTAATTTTTTTTTTTTTTTTTTTTTTTGGAGAAAAAAAAAAGTCTTACTGACTACAAACTATTGAACGGTCGTGTATTTAATTTAGAAATACCGTATATTATTTCCATTTAAACCCTCTTATCTTGATAATAAAACTGACTTTATTGCAGAATCCGGGTATTAGATTAATGTTTCTGTTTAGTGTAATGTTTTATTTTTATTCCATTGGACCAGCTAGAATTTCTAGCAAAGTCCTGGAGCCATATCATTCCCATAAATTTCCACTTTTGGTATATGTACACTGCCATCCAAAGTTTGGGATCAGTAAGATTTTTTTTTTTTTTTTTTTTTTTTTTAAAGAAGTTTCTTATGCTCATCAAGGCTGCATTTGATCAAAAATCCAGAAAAAATAGTGATGTTGTGAAATATTATTTCAGCATAAATTAACTCTTTTCTATGTGAATGTATTTTAAAACGTAATTTATTCCTGTGATGCAAAGCTGAATTTTCAGCATCATTACTTCAGTCGTCAGTGTCACATGATCCTTCAGAAATCTTCTTAATATGCTGATGTATTAGAACAATATAAACTACCATATAAAAGTTTGTGGTCAGTGAATTTTTATTCTCTCTTTTTTTTTTTTTTTAAAGAAATTAATACGTTTATTCACCAAGGATGTGTTAAATTGATTAAAAGTGATAGCAAAGACTTATATTGTTGGGAAAAAAAAAATCTATTTTGAATAAACCCTGTTCTTTTGAATTTTTTATTCATCAAAGAATCCTGAAAAAAGAATCACATTAACCAGCACAACTGTTTCCAGCATTGATAATAAATCAGCATATTAGAATGATGTCTGAAGGATCATGTGACACTGAAGAGTGGAGTAATGGCTGATGAAAATTCAGCATTGCATCACAGAAATAAATTCCATTTTAAAATGCATTAAAATATAAAACAGTTGTTTTAAATTGTAATAATATTTCACTATATTACTGTTTTTTTCCTGTATTTTTGATCGATCAAATGCAGCCTGATGAGCATAAGAGAATTTTTTTTTTAAAAAACATTAAAAATCTTACTGATCCCAAACTTTTGAACAGCAGTGTGAAGTGGTCAGTTGTACTCCTAAAGAACCACATGTCTGTTTTCTGACCAGAGTCTGATAGGAAAGAAAAAGAGGACGACAAGGACGCTGAAGACAAGTCTCAGCCACGCTCTATACGTGACCGCAGACGACCTCGAGAGAAAAGACGCTCGACTGGAGTGTCCTTCTGGACCCAGGATGTAAGAAACATTTGCACGCAGACACAAACACGCTCTATATGGGCAATCAGGCTCCAGTCTGTCCCCAGCCTTGATGGCTATAAATATATAAATATTTCCAATTATTGCACGCCTCTCCAAATTACTTATGATTACTGATTGGGCAATTGAAGTTGGCCAGGAAGAAAACTTACCTGCCAGCTGGTCATTAGCTCAATTTTATGTTCATGCCAAAGCATTTGTGCATTTGGTGATTGGCCACTTAATTTTGGACCGTGTTTTGTTTATAGTTGAAATATAATGCATTTCTATGTTACAGAGCGACGAGAATGAACCAGAGCAGCCGTCGGACTCTGAAGAAGGCAGCACTAAAGGAGAGCCTCAGGTGAACATCACCTCACCTACAATGCATCTGCAAACACAAATGTATCAGTTAGACTGGGGTTTTTTTATTTTTTATTTATTTTTTTTTTTTTTGAAGGACTTTGAGGTTCTTTCTCTGCCCGGCTGTCTGTCTTTCACCTTGTATAGTCAAAGAACACATTGACTTTCCTTCATGTTTGGCAGGACAAACAATTCACTCACATTACTGTGTGTCTGCTGACTGCTGACCCCCTCCTCCCTTTTCAACTTCCTGGAATTGTCCCAGCAGCATTAGTCATCTTAAAAATGAAAGTCGGCCTGATTCACAGCCCAACGACTGTCACCTGTTACAGAAATAGTTAAGAGCTCGATTCCTGGCTGCAGAAATCACACTTCTGGTGATAAAAGAAACTACGTGGCTAGTCACATGACTTGCGTTTAGTGTGTACTTTTGGTGTGACTGAGTCCAGGGAGGATAAGATAAATATCCTGCATATCCTGTGTCAACATGATCCTGGAAGCAGATCACACGCAGTTGGGCGGAAAACCGGGAATGAAGGATTCAAAAGTGACAGTTTGAGTCGGGAAGGTCTGGAAACAAAGAGTAGGACAAAGCTTTGTTGTTGACTTTTGGGTCAGTGGACGAAGTACAGGAAGTGTTTTACGCATACAAAGTGGAAGAAAAACCAGCTGACGCCTCAAATCGTCCTCCTATTACCACACTTTTTCAAGCGCGCTTGTTACGGCCTGTCACGCAGGTTTAAATTTAGCTCCGACATTGCTGTAGATAGCTAAAGATCTGTTCTTGGTTGGACGGTTCCAAATGAGAAGTGTTCAGCGGGCCGCAGTATGAAAGAGAATCTAATGGGGTCTGTGGGTTCTTTATGAGACAGCTGTTTTTTTGTTAGCTTAATAGCACATATTTCCTCTTAGTGTGCTGGTCTGTATTGAAAAGGAAGTTCTGACACAAAGCTGAGTGCTTCAGTATGCTTCCAGGGCAATCAGCTAAAGGAAGTGGGCCGCACAGTCGCACGGGTCATTGGCTGAGAGCTTCTCACAGCCTATGTTCTGAGCTTCAGTCGTTTTTTTCAATGCTGAGGCTTCATACTGGCTCACAGCCCAAAGTTTTCAAGATTTCGCTAGCAGTGAAAACAGATGAGGGAAGATTTTGGTTTATGTTTGGAATGGAATACTATTTAACTGTGTGTATGTATGTGTATATATACAGTACTGTGTAAAAGTCTCAGGCTACTAGTATTTTCACCAGCTCAAAAAAATGGTTTAAAGTCAGTTATTTCTATGTTTTGCTGTTGTGTGTGAGTAGGAAATATCAGTTTACATTTCCAAACATTCATTTTGCCTTTAATTGTAATAATAATTCAGTCAGATTTTTGTTTGCACAAGAAGTCTGACAACAGCCAGTGCTCCACACGGAGATCTGATCTCATCATCATCCAGTCTGTCTGGAATGACATGAAGAAACAGAATAAACTAATCAAATTTATAGAATTTTATACTTTTCAATAAAATTAATATAATTATTTTATAATATTATAATTATTATAATTATTTTATATATATATATATATATATATATATATATATATATATATATATATATATATATATATATATATATAATTTTTTTTTTTCAACATCCAGATGAATTAGTCAAGCAGTGTGGTTTTGTTATGTATAAAGTATATATAATTTGTAATATTTTACGCACACACGTATATTTTAAATTGGTGATGGCATTTTAAATTGTTATTCTGAATTATATTCCATTATATTCCATTATATTATATTATATTATATTATATTTAATTTATGAAGCAACAAACAGGAAATAATTATATAAAATCTGAATATATAAATGTATATTGTGGGAAAAAAAAAAAAAAAAAAAAAAAAAAAAAAAATATATATATATATATATATATATATATATATATATATATATATATATATATATATATATATATATATATATATATATATATATATATTCTTATTTACATTTTATTGTTATTTATATTTTATCAGTCTGAATATATAGAAGTAGATCACAATATATTTTTATATTTATTAGAATATACTGTTGCTACAAATACCTGTGTTTTTATTTGTACCTTTGACTGGTTTTGTGGTCCACGGTCACAAATGATTTTTAAAACATTTTTAACCAGTAATTACACAGAACTGGAAACATTAAAATTAGTATTTTAGAAGGTGAGAGAACTGTTATTACTCGTTCATTGGCCACACACATCAAGTGTCATGGGTAACTGTGTCTCACATTCAAAATACTGCACATTTTGTCAAATGGTAACAGTCCCATGCATATGGAATATTACATTGTGCACAGTATGCATACTACTAACTTCCACAAATAGTGGTTAGTATGCCATTCCAAACTCATTCCAATACCTTGTGTGTGCTCTCAGCGGCTGGGGAATAAGATCAGACCCAGAAGTCTTGGCTGCTGATCAGGAATTCATGAAGAAAAGCCCAGCAGGGCTGAGAGGTCTCAGAGCTCAGAGGGGGAAAAAAAAAAAAAAAAACGAGAGGAGGGGGGAATGATGACCAAAGTCCTTTTACTTCCACCTTGATAAATGTGACACGTGTTGAAGTCAAACCTTTTGAAGCATGACTCTTATTAGCACAAAATCAAATGGATTACACCCAGATGTCTTCAAACACGTCCTTTACTGTAGAGCGGTAAATGATAGATTGCCGACCCGCGCAGACTCTCATTAAATAGCAGCATTAAGCAGGCCATCAGAGCCAGGAATGAGAGCGTCACAATCCATCCCAGACTAATTGATAATCTGCATTCTAGACGCTCTGCTGGTCTAGACACTAGACAAACAGACACACTAAATGCATTATGAGCATGTGATTGATTAACAGAAGGTACCGATTTTGCAATAACATCCTCTCTCTCTCTCTCTCTCTCTCTCTCTCTCTCTCTCTCTCTCTCTGTTCACATCCACAGAGCGACAGACTATCCAGGTATGTATCCCCAGGTCACTTAAGATCAGCTTGTGTTCATGCTTATTATGAGAACACAAATGGATAATATCAATAACCATCATTATTATCCTCAGGAATGACCCTGTCTCGACTAGCACTTCCGCCCTCGACCGTTATGAGTCTTTGAGTAGCCGTGGCATTGGGGAGAGTCGGCGACCGTACTCCCGCTACGAAAGAGACGACACCACTGATTATAAGAAGGTACAAACTTTGCGCCATATGATTACGCCCTGTTAAATAATGGGTGTCTTATCGTTGAGTGTTTACCCAACATGCTCTTTCCACTTGCAGCTTTATGAGCAGATTTTAGCTGAAAATGAGAAGTTGAAAGCTCAGTTACGTGATACAGAACTGGAGCTGGCAGACCTGAAACTGCAGCTGGAGAAAGCCACACAGGTGAGATCCTGTCCAGAATACATTTTTGGAGAGACTCCTTGTGAAATCTATGATGGAAAGTTTGCCCATTATCTACACTCCAAGAGACACTAAGTCTTTGTTTATTTATTTATTTTTAGTTTTACTTTTTTTTTTTTTTTTTTTTTTTTTTTTTTTTTTAACCCCTTAAGAATAAGTTATTATTTTATGTTAAAATTAATCGTGATCATTATAATACTCTCACACTGCTTTGTTGCATCAGACAGGGTTGCCACTGTCATGAAAAAGGTAGAAATATGAGTGAAATTTTTAAGTATGATTTCCTGAACTTAGAAGTGAATGGAGTTCAATTACATTGAAAATAAAATTAAATAATGATAAAAATAATAAAATAAAGATAAAATAAAATAAAAATACAATAAAGTAAATAAAAACTAAAATAGAAAAATTTTATTTATTTATTTTTTTAACACCTAAAAACAAACTAGCAATTTGTTCTTTAATGTTTAAATTAATTTGTGAGCATTATAATACTCTCACACTGTCATTAAAAATGTAAAAATATGAATTTTCAAGATTAATTTCCCCCAGCTGGGGAAGAGAAATTAGGAATGCAATAAAATAACATTAAAATTGGATTAAATTAAATTCAATAAAAATTCATTTAAATTTAAATATATATATATATATATATGTCACCTAAAAACTTTAACATTAAAATTACATTATCATTTATCAATTGCATTACATTATATAAGTTAAAAAATAAATAAAATAATAAAATAAGTTTTTTTTATTTGTTTGTTTTTTTTATATTTTGGTCACCAGAAAACTTCACCTGAAATTATTTTTTAAAATTAATCCTGATCATCATAATACTCTCACATGACTTTGTTGCATTCGACTGAAGTGCCACTGGCATGAAAAAGGTGTAAAATAAAATAAGATAAGAATAAATAAATAAATAAAATAAAGTTAAGTTAAATTAAATTAAATATTTTTCTTAAATATTCTCTCACATGGCTTTGTTGCATCAGACAGAAGTGCCACTGGCATGAAAAAGGTCTAAAATAAAATATTAAAATAAAACAATATAAAATAAAGTAGATTCTTTGATCAACAAAAAAAAATCTACACCAGAAATTCATTCTTTGATGTTAAAATTAATCATGCTCTTTATAATACTTTCACACAGCTTTGTTGCGTCAGAGTTGCCACTAAGTTGCTAGAATCGTTTAATCAACTAAATAAATGAATCCAAACTAATCAAATTATTCCAAATAAATCCAACCAATATGATTTCCAAGCCAGAAAACGAAAGAATAGTATAGTCTGAAAGATTTTTTGTGATTGCACTTTTCCTGAACTCATCCATTGTGTTGTTTGTGTTACAGAGGCAGGAGCGCTTTGCTGATCGGTCACAGCTGGAGATGGAGAAAAGGGTAAAAACAACCATTACTTGAATTTCTTGTCTCATAAAACATTTATGTGGCATTTTAATGTATCGAATCATCGTTCCCCATCCAAGTTAATGTGCCATGGCAGTGGATGAGCAGGTGTACTTCACACTAATACAATTGAATCCGTAAAGGATCCTTTATAGATAAAGCCCCATATCAGCACATCTCACCTCAAAAGCTGAGATTTTGGAGATGTTTCAGAACTGATCCAGATAAATGCTGAATTCTGGCCTCCCTCGGCCAAACGGTTTGTAACTGTTCCGCACTGGTTTATGTCTGAAGGTTGCAGGCAGGTCTCGGGCTCATCTGGGTTCTTTGGGTAACGTTTAACCTGAATTTAAAGTGTTTACAGCTCTGCTACTGGCTGAATCACGTGCCTCTCACAACCCCAGGGGATACAACCAAACCCCATCAGCCAATCACTATCCGTCTTTCACTCTTTTTCTTTAAATCACTAAAGCGACACACCTTTGCAGACTTGAAAACATGAATCTATCATGTGAAAAATAGAGTACGGTGTGGTTTCTCTTTCAAACGTCGTATCTGCATGCGTGTGAAACATCATCTTTGTGTGGAAATCATTCTGAAACTATTTGCTTTGTTGGTTTTACATAAAGACATAATTTACATTAAATTATGTGGTAACTTATAACAACAAGTCTGTTGTTGATACATGATACATATGCCTATATATACATACTGAACTATTTTTGCATTATTTAACAATTTTTTTAAATAATTACTATTACTGTAATGACACTACACAGTTATTAAGTAACTTAATGTGCTCAGAACCGGACTATATTTCTAGCTCTTGACCTGCTTCACTAAGCAGTGTGTGGTTCTCTTCACTTTTTTCACTTCTCTCTCTGTTTTGACATTCATTCACGTGATGCATCCACTATTCTGTGTGTATCTTTCTTTGTTTGCAGTGATGGTGAATCATGCAGTTGTGTACGTGCGTTTTATGGCTATGTGCGCTAACTTGTCTGTGTTTGTGTGTGTGTGTGTGTCTGCAGGAAAGAAGAGCTCTAGAAAGGAAGATCTCTGAGATGGAGGAGGAACTGAAGGTACTTTTTGTTTGTGTTTTTAAAGTGTGTGTTTTGTGTGTGCATCACCATTACAAACATCAGTGAAAACCAAAATGACAATTTCTTTATTCAAAATATGCATGTTTAAGTGAACTTTGGCTAAGTCTATGTGTTTGGCTAAGTATGTTAGCATAAAGATTACCTCAGTGATAAGCTACAAAACTTAGATTTTTTTTTTTCTCCCTCCGTTTGTTTTCTTTGGTCTTTAAGGCTCATATGTGAGGCTATGTGAGAAGTCTTTTGTTTGTTGTTGTTCATTATATTATATCTGCTTCATAGTAAGTGTGAAAAAGCAGATTTCTTTTCTAACATGAGTATTCTAAGACAAGTTGGCTCTTTTTTTTTTTTTTAAATGTGTTTTATGCTTGTGTAAATGTTCATTAGTGGTGGCTACAAAGAAGGTAATGTTAAAAGACGAGTGTGTGTGTTTGTGTGTGGAAGGGTAGCAGGATTAATATTTTGAGGTTGTGCAAGACATTTTCTCTAGCCTTTGGTTTGTATGTTTTAATCTTACTGCGACATGATGGATTACTGTATTTCAGTATTATAGTGTTCACCACTGAATTCACCCCATTTCTTAAGAGAGTGTGTTTGTTGGTGTTTATCTAACTATACATTGAGGACAATAGACAGTATGTGTGCAGAATTGAGCTAAATTGGCGAAAATTTGGGGACAAATACATTTTTAATTTTATGTAAAAAAAAAAATTAATTATATGATTTTAATTTTTTTTTATTAAAACATTTAAGAAATTAAATTAAATAATTAAATTAAAAATTTATTAAATTAAAATTGTTATTTATTTACATTTATTTATTTATTTATTTATTTATTTATTTATTTTGGTTAGTCTGAAATAATAGAATAGAAAAGGAAATAGAATAACCAAAGTAAAATAAAATAAATCAAAATAAAAGATGAATGGCTTTGTAATTTTTTTTGTTTGTTTTTTGTTTTTTTGATTGCCTAAAAACTGCACCAGCAATTAATCAATTTAATTTATTTATTTAACAATTAAAATTAATCACAGTCATTATAATACTCTCACACAGCTTTGTTGAATCAGACAGGGTTGCCGCTGTCATGAAAGGTAAAAATATATGTAAAATTTCTAGTATGATTTTCCAGCTGGGGAAGAAAAATTAGAAATGGATGGGAAATAAAATAAACTAAAATGAAAAATATTAAATAAAATAACTAAAGTAAAATAAAATACAAATAAAATGACATGTTATGTATTTATCTTTATGTATATATTTATTTTTATGTTATTTATTTAATTATTTATATATTTATTTTTGGTTAGTCTAGCAGTGGACAATAATTGTTATAATGACAAAGCTGCTTGTTTAAAAAAAAAAAAAGTAAAGAAAGAAAATATTTTTTAATAAATAAATATATTTGATGACATAATTCTAAAACTTTCCATAACTAATGTTATTCAGGCTTTACTTTTTTTTTTTTTAATTGCCAATGAAACTGCTAGTTAGAGCTTGGAATAACTAGAAAAATATATTTATTTAAAAAAAAAAAAAAAAAAAAAAGTCTAACATTTTAGACATTTTCATTCAGTTCTAGAAATCACACTTTGCTCAAATTTGGTCATATATCCAGGTTTTCCAAGACCATGAGGAACCCAGTTTTTAAATAAAAAAGGCAGTTTTTATATAAACAGATTAAAATAAGAAATAATGTCAGGTAATGTCTTGATTTTTAGCTGTTTTAGCTTTTCAGGATTTTTGGTTTTTGTTTTATTTTATGTAACCTTAAGCCATTTTAAAGGAGAAGTTCACTTACAGAAAAAAATGTACAGATACTTTACTCACCCCTTTGTCATCCAAGATGTTCATATCTTTGTCGAAAAGAAATTGTTTCTTGAGGAAAACATTTTAGGAGTTATCTCCATATAGTGGACTTCAATGGTGCCCCCAAGTTTGACAAGACGAGCATTAATGAGGTTAAAAAGTATATAAATTGTCCATTTGTTTAAAAAATGACCAATCATTTCGCTAGATAAGACCCTTCTTCCTTGGCTGGGATCATTTAGAGCCATTTTAAGCTGGATTTAAACTCCATTTTGGAAGTTCAAACTTTGGGGCACCATTGAGGTCCACTATATGGAGAAAAATCCTGAAATGTTTTCCTCAAGAAGCTCATTTCTTATCGACTAAAGAAAAGAAAGACATGAACATCTTGGATGACAAAGGGAAGTAAATTATCTGTAAATTTTTGTTCTGGAAGTGAACCAATCCTTTAATGTCCACTTGGAAGTGTGCTAAGTGAGTGTATGTGACTGTGCGCGTCTGTTTTTTCCTTTTCAGTTTCTTTGAATTATTTTTGTGATCCCATATTTTTTTCCCCTCACATTCTGTTGTTCTCTTTTATAGTTTCCGTTAATACATTATTCCTTTTTTGCCTTTATTTTTGTCTGATGTCTGTCACCTTCTCCTCTATCGTTCTTTCTCTTTCTCTGTTATTTCTGTCTCTCGTAGAATCTTCCTCAGGTAAAGCAGGTGCAGTCTCTACGTCAGTATAACGAGCGTTTGCAGGCAGAGAACAGGGCGCTGGCCCGCGTGCTTTCCAAAATCTCGCAGGGCTGCAGCCACCTGCCCGCCGCAGACCTGTAGACCCGTCCCCACCTCCCCTTTACACCCCTCCTCATGCTCCATTCAGCTCCGCCCACGCCCATAAAAAGGCAGGTGCTAGCCTGTGTCTGAGCTGATGCTCCGCCTCCCTCTCTGCTCCCTGAGGAGGCTTTAGGGGCTTTTTTTTTTTTTTTTAAACAGTACAGTTATTGCTAAAAATGTGTACAAAATACTGCACACTTTAGAAATGACTGATATTTTGCATATCATGATATTTTTTTAATCAGTCATCATTACATAAAGTAATTCTACCTATTTTTTTTCTGAATTATATTTTACCGAAGGCATGTTTATTTAACAAAATTGATTTTAGTTAATTAAAAATAAGAACACTAATAATGTTTACCCTGATTTCTATGAATGATGTTTATCTATAAAATTTTAGCTAAATATTTACGTTTTACAAACTATTCGAATTGCACAGTTCCTGCTATTTTTAAAACTCTCTTTTTTTTTTTAGTAATAAATTGTACTGTTTTTGTTGTTTTGTTTTTGTTTTTCCCCAGCTTGTTTGAACTTTTTTGGCCTCTCCCCTTGAATGTGTTGCTGTGAAGTGCAGTTCCTTTTGGATGACTCCAGCATCTTGCATGAGGTGCTTGACTGGATTTTGTGAAATCAAATATAGTTTCTCTGCTTTTTTTTTTTTTTAATTTTGGAGACCACCCCTTTTTCCCCCCAGTCACAGAATTTTTTTTTATATTCTGGAGCTGAACTGCTATTTATGCTCTGCCTGAGGCTAATCTGGATTGCATGGCTTTTGGAAACTCATGCATTTTAATCCACAGATTGTCGCTGGCAAACGCTTAAATTACATTGGAGCTTTTCTAGCGTAATCTAGCCGTTTATGTACAGAATGAGAAACATTTTTTGAAAGCAATCTGTTTGTGGATAGGCCTCAAACACAGTATAGTGTTACTTTTTTTATCTAAGTTTTTAAGTTCTGTTTCTTTAACTCAGTTCTATTTTGTGAACTTGCTTTAAAATGCTGTTTTTGTGGACCGTTTTTAATGCATTTTTCCAGTCTACAACTGCAGTACTCACAAACCGTAAATCTCTCTCTTGGGAAGTATCATTACACTGTTAAAATGTAATTGTCAGCTGCAGGTTTATCACAAGGAAGTTGTTTCTTTGCATTCCTACAAAACATCTGAAGTTCTTCACTGGCTCACACTGATCTTTTTTGCCTTTCTTAGAAATATTTGACCCAAAAATGAATGCTCTGTCATCACTTACTCACCCCTACAGTGTTATAAACCTGTATGACTTTCGTGAGAGTTATCGAGCAAAAATGTACCGTTAAGCTTACAGGGATTGTAAAACTCCATAATGGGCAAGAAAGGCACCGTAAAAGTCATCCTTATGACTCTTGCTCTGTTTTTAGGACTTGTGAGGTCACATAATGGCTTTTTGTGGGAAGAAATGTCTGAGAATGAAGTCAGTGCCTTTGTTTAACTTCCTTTAGTTGTTCACAAATCGAAAGAAAGTCAAACAGTTTCTCCCAACTGATCTTTTTTCGTAGCTGCTGCTTTCGTTTTTTGTAAACATAAGGTCGTGTTTACAGAAATCAGTTTCCAGTAGGTCCAATTAGTGGAGTAGTCTTCCTGACTTGTGCAGTGTATGGTCCGTGAGGACAGTGGTGGTGAAATCTCAGCTACAGATCTCCACTTCAACACTGTAACCTGAAGACTGAAGCGGGTCAGGTATCGAGTAGCACTCGGTGTTGTGGTTTATACAGACGCTTTGAGACACTCTTGTGTTCCTGCCCCTTTATTTATTCCGTCCAGTCGAGGACACACAAAGGGACTCTGTGTGTACAGAGAGTGAGAGGACCGTCTGGCCTGAGTGCTGTCCTCATCTTTACCCTCCATCTGAGAGTGCATGGCTACGGTTTCCCGTTGAACTGCAGTGTGCCTGTTGATTTGTGTGCGTTTGTGGGTATACGGTATCTTTTCTGCCGAAATGGTGCTGGTTGCCAATCCCAATATTATAAAAAATAACATTAAAAGTGTATAAAGCACTCGCTTTTCTAGAGAAATATTGTCCAACAGTGACACCAGTAGGTTAAGTTAAAGTGAGTTTTACCAGACTCACTAAAGCCTGTAGTGGGTTTGTTGGGGGGTAATTGAGAATGAATAGGGGAAACTCACGTGAAAGGATGCGACATGATTGGATATGACTAGTTATGCTTGGCTGTAATTGGTTCATGCAATAAATCCCGCCTCTTGTGTGTGTTACACGTTCGCAAATCAGTCTGAATGAATAGAATTAACTCCACTTGATGTCAAAATAAGACTTAAAATAGCATGAAAACATGATCTGTGAGAGTTTTTAGGTGCTTGGTGAAATTTAAAGTAAATCTTAAAGTAAATCTTAGTGTCTTTGACCAATATTTACTGAACTTTGGTGACTGATGATCCGAAAAATTCAAAAACAGTTAAAAGTTCACTATTAAAGAGAATAGCTGAACATAAGTTCACAAATAAAATATATTGTTTAAATTGTTACTGCCTTGAGTTATTATTTTGGAATAAATCTAAAATGTTTAAAAACACTAACTTGAAGAGATTCATACTTGGCTTTAATAAATGGAATATTGGTTACATTGTTAATATAAAAATATAAAATAGAATTTTTTTTATGATAGTGTAAGTAATGTTTAACCAAGAAAATGTGACTGGGTTATATATTTATATTTTGATTTTAAAAAATAAAAAAAACATGTATTACAGCGTTAATATATATTTAACTATATGCATGTAAATTAACTTTGTCAAACAAGTGTCAAATGTATCATACGTATCAAATATAAAATTAAAAAATACATTTATAATTAGTGCATATAATTGAATTTTAAATGTCAAATTAAATCTGTAGCTAAATTACTATTAAACTATTAAATTAGAATTATGTTGTAAGATATATTAGTTATTTTCATTACCAAAAAATCACCAATTTAAATAATTTCAGAGCAAATCTAAAATGTATATTATATTTTATTATATTATATTATATTATATTATATTCTACATTATATTATATAGAAATTTTGGGTAATTAGTGTAAAACTGAAAACAAACAAACCTTTTTTTTTTTTTTTTCCCTAGCACTTTGGGGCTGTTAAGATCAAATTTAATCTATGTAGAATAAAAATATAAAATTTTTAATTGTAGTTATGTTATAGGAAATAGGTTATTTTCGTCACACAAAAATATTAATATTATATTATATATTATATTATATTATATTGTATTATATTGTATTATATTATATTATATTTTACATTATATTATATAGAAATTTTGGGTAATTAGTGTAAAACTGAAAACAAACAAACTTTTTTATTTTTCAAAGAACATTGAGGCTGTTAAGATCAAAAATTTAATCTGTGTAGAATTAAAATATAAATATTTTAAATGTAGTTATAGGAAATAACTAAATGTAGTTATAGGAAAAAATATTTTTGTGTGATATTCATCACACAAAAAATATTATATATTATATTATATTATATTATATTATATTATGTAAAAATCAAAGGTAAAATTAAAAATACATATATAATTGGTGCAAATAAATAAACTTCAAATGTCAAATTAAATTATGCTATTATATTATATTATATTATATTATATTATATTATATTATATTATATTATATATTATATTATATTATATAGAATTGTGATTTTTTTTTTTTTTTTTTTTTTTTTTTTTTTTTTCCCCCACTATTCTTTCTAAGTGTAATTTTGGGTAATTTAGTGTAAAACAGGCCAAAAAAAAAAAAATCCCTTAAGCATTTTTGATGCTACGGTGGCTGTTAAGTTCACCGGCCCGGCGATTAGACATTATCATACTATTATTGGTTCATCTCCATCTTTAGGAGCCATTCCCAAACCATTTTTCCAGATTTGTCATTTATATGATTCCAAATCAGGCACCATCACCATGTCGGTGAAAAGAAGTGTGGGTTGAATGGGAAGCACCATTCGAAGGAAGGAAGGACGCGGCAATTAACTAACATCAGCATCCAGAGCCACGCCAACAACGCAGCACTTGTCCTTGTCTGTTAATCTAACCCGTCTCCCCTCTCCTGTTCTCTCTCTTTTCCAGACGCTACCAGACTTGAAAGCAGACAACCAGAGACTAAAGGACGAGAACGGAGCGCTGATCCGAGTCATAAGCAAGCTTTCCAAATAGAAAAGACCCTCCCCACGACCTCCGGCAGTAACGGTATTGCACATCTAGATATTAATACGAGACAACGGCGACAAGAAGGCTCCGTCTCCCCTCCCCCCTCCCCCCCTCATCCGTTTCTCAGTCCCCAGCTTTCCCTCGCTTCTCCGCTCCACCGAACGCCCATTCGGTCCGCCCACCTCACCACTCACACAGAACCACTGCGTTTACAGAACTAAGGAAAAGCGTTAGACGAGAGAATGGCATCGAACACTTTGCGGGCGGGGAAAGCCTCGAAAAACTATTTAACCAATAAGCCTTAGTTGTACATACGTCACTTGCATCAAATTTCTCTTGGCTGTCACAGAACACCTGATTTTATTTGTGCCACACTTTTTGTTTTGTTTTTTTCTTTTTGTGATCTATCCTTCTTTTTTTTTTTGTTGTTGTTTTGCTCTTTAAATCTTCCTGTATAGATGTGTTATGCAATGTGCAGCTCTCTCCCTTCCATTTCCTCTTCCTGTCCTCATCCCCCCGTCCCCCGTCCCCCGTCCCGAATCGCGCTAGAAGTCCCGCCTCGTCATAGGAGGCACTGTCTCTCAGCAGAAGACTTCCCAGCATTCCAGAATGTTGGCGCACGCGCACGCCCCGCACACTTCCTCCGGACCCCTGGCTTTACCGATTAGGTGGACCTCGTGGAATCGAAGCTTTCACTTATGTGCAATATATGCATTTCTTTCTCGACGAATGCTTTAAGAATGAGTCGGTCACTAGTAAATGTTCACTCTTTCAGCACTTTCGTGGCTCTCACCCCGGTTTCCTTCCTCTCCCCCGACTTCTTTCTCTCGTTTCTTTGAGTTTGTAGTGTAGTTGTTGGTTTATATCTTGTACTCCTCACGTTGTTTTAGCAGGTACTGAGTGAAGTTGTATATACCTGTATGTATTGTTTGAGACCAGCACATGGCATGCGTTTATGGTTCCCTGTCTGTTACTATTGAAATATACCAACTCCAGAGGACAAAGTGTGTTTTAACTATTTCCTTCTTCTTTTATAGTCAAGAAAAAGTCCATCGGATAACAATAGAGCCGCCCTCTTCGAGGAGGGTTGGCAGCACGTCTTCAGTGCGTTTTTGTTTTTCTCTCTTCTTCTCAGTTTTAAAAGTGTTCACGGTAATTGTGAGATAATAATATAATTGCTTCACTACATTTCACACATTTTATTCAGTATCTTTGGAAGAGTGCTGTTCATTTTTTGTTTTTTGTTTTTTTTTTTTGTTTTCCTTTTCCTGTTTTTTTTTTTTTTTTTTTTTTTTTTTTTTTTTTTTTTTTTTAAAGCTCTGTAGTATTAGCCAAGGTGTTGTCACTAAAAAGAAGATCCTAGATATCGCTAACCCAGTCCTTTTTACAATGTCTACATGCACTGTCAATGCCATGTCAGGAGTCTTGCTGTCCGGTTTAGCGAACTTTTGCCACCGCGTCAGATGAAGTCCATGCATCGGAAACACGTTTTATGCATTTCAGTGGCCTTTTACTTAAAATACTGTAGTTGGAAAAAAATGTCGCTGTAGTTGGACTGTCAGCTGTCTCCTCTTTGGTTTAGGTTTTTAATTTGTTTTTGTTTTTTTCCTTTTTAAATTTCCCATCATCTTGTAAAATAGATGTGTGGCTTCATCCGTGCAAGCTGTGCTGTGACTACCAACCACTGAGAGTTAATTAAAATAAACTTGTACATTGTAAAAATCTCTCTGCTTTTGTGTCCTGGGTTTTTTTTTTTTTTCTTTCTCCTTTGAAATACTTTGAATCGAGTGCTTTTTAGATCTGAGAACCAGTCAACTGTTGTAAGATAATCATGCTGTTTAATGTAATAAACTCAACCTGTTCACATCCAGTGTCAATACATAAACTACTTTTCAATGAGTGGCAAATGATTGAAAAAGAATTATTAGATTGGATGCTTCTAAATCATTTTCTTATTGCCATAAATACATGCACGCACGCATGCATACATACATGGGTCAAAGGCGTTAAGATGTCCACGTCAAAAATTGTATGTCCATAGAAAGGAAATTAAATTAAAAGTAAACTGTCTGCTTTTAAGGTTTCAAATGAGTTTTTGGAGAATAAAAAGAGAATAAAATGTCAAAAATTTTGTCGAAAGAATGTTAAGTTGTCATTCAGTGTAACACAATATTTACGTAAAAATTCAAACAACATGCTTATTCTGATTTGTACATATTAAAATATATAAACGAATAAGGGAGCATATTAAATTTAGTTTTAAATGAGTAAAAAACTCTTACTGACAGATAGGCAAAACCAGGGATAGTGGCAAATTTTAAAAACAACTAGTATTTGGGGTGAATGTAATTTGTCTTTTAAGATGTCATAAATTAATTTTTGTTGTAAGTATGCCTGACTAGATTGTTACACTGAATGACATTTTAGTGGCTGTATTCTGTAAATTAGGGTATTTAATAATAATAATAATAATAGTAATAATAATAATAATAATAATGCTTTATTTTATACAGCGCCTTTCTACAAACTCAAGGTCACTTTACAATATCAAAACAGTCACACCAACAGGAGACAAAAAACAGAATACAGATAAACATGAAATCCATAGCAAAAATCAAATCATATATTCAGAGATCAGGAAAACAAGAAGAGAAAAGATATGTTTTAAGGTGGGTTTTGAAATCCTGTAATGAGGAAAGATGATGGATGTGTTTGGGAATAGAATTCTAGAGTGTAGGGGCAGAGATACTGAGCGCTCCTCCACCGAACGATGCTAATCTGTACCAAGGAACTAAAGGAACAACTCCCATAGAGTTAAACAGTTGAGTTTTACCATTTTCGAATCCATTCAGCCGATCTCCAGGTCTGGCATAGCTTAGCATAGGTCAACGAATGGGTAGCCAATGAAGTCTGCGTAGGATGGGAGTAATGTGAAAGGATTTCTTTGAATAAGTGAGGACCCTAGCAGCAGAGTTCTGGATGTATTTGAAACTTATTTAATGTTGTGTTTGGTAGACCATAGAAAAGAGAATTACAGTAGTCAAGTCAAGAAGTAATGAAGGCATGAACCAGTGTCTTAGCCTCCTTGATGTTTAAGAAGGTACGTAAGCGAGCTATATTGCGGAGGTGAAAGAAGGCAGATTTAGTAAGCGAAGAAATGTGAGGTAGGAAAGAGAGAGAGGAGTCGAAAATTATATTAATTTTTTTAACGGTGGTGGAAGGTTGAACCAAGATCCCAGAAATGTTAACATTATCAGCACAGAAAGGAGCAACCTTTTGTGGTGAACCAACAAGTAGAACATCTGTTTTATCAGTGTTGAGTTTGAGAAGGTTACTGGTCATCCAAGCATTTATGTCATTAATACAAAAGCTGAAATGGAGTTAGTGGGAAAGGGATGGTTGTGTCGAAAGCTGATATAGAGCTGGGTGTCGTCTGCATGGCAGTGGAAGTTGAAGCCGTGATGGTGGATAATGTTACCTAGAGGAAATATGTAGATGATTAAGAGTTGAGGCCCAAGAACAGAACCCTGAGGAACACCGTGAGAGACAGGAGTTGTGGAGCATTTAGCCTGGCGGATAGTAATGTAATGTTGACGTCAGACAGATAAGAAGTGAACCAAGCTAAGGCAGTTCCAGAAATACCAAGAACAGAAAGTCGTGAAATGTACATTCATATAGATTATGAGATAACATATATTTGTATGATATTTATTTTTTGCTCAGAAAAACAAAAACAAAAATGCAAAGAAATGAAACAGAAAACATTTGAAATTTTTTTTTTTTGGAACAACAACAAATTTAAAGCAGTATATTACAATTATTGTTTTTATGCTTAAACCCTTTTTCGTCTTTGACCCACAAACATTTTATTTATAGAAAAAAAAGAAAAATGTGTGTGTGTATATATATATATATATATATATATATATATATATATATATATATATATATATATAATTATTAGTATTTTTTTTTTCTAGGAATTATTTTTGATACGATCTTTGAATTCCAGTTTTTACAAATTTTCAGATTACCTTCAGACGCAAATTAACAGAACAAAATGTTGCATATTGATATTTCCCCAATTAATGTGCAAACCGCTTAAATGGGAAAGAAGTCAAATTAACTGATTAGGGATCTTACACTCTTTTTGAGGGACTTTTCCCTCAATAAATTCCTAATTTACTCCTTAATAATAGTTAGTAAAGTAGTTATTAAATTTAGGAATTGGGTGGGATTATGAGTGTAGAATAAGGCATTAATATGTGCTTTTTTAATACTAATAAATGGCTAAAATTCTAGTAATATGCATGCTAATAAGCAACTAGTTAAGAAACCGTAAAATAAAGTGTTACCTTTATTTTTAATGACAGTGAAAAATAGAATATTAACTAATAATAGTAACCTTAACACTTTGTAATAACTTTCATTAATAAGTCATTAACAAATTTCATATAATGCTTAACAGATCATTAGTTAATATATATTTGCATAGCTAGAAATATGAGATAAAGTGCTTGTTAATGTTTACTAATTAAACATTAATGATTAACAGATTATTATTTCTTTTAAATTGAAATGCTTACAAATTTGATAGATTATGACAGATTGTTTACAATGATTAAAAGCTTTATTAATAAATCATTAACAAACATTATATAATGCTTAATGAATCATTAGTTAATGCTTACAAATGTCACTAAAATTTCAATTCATACGCTCATGCACTGTTTTAAAAAAAAAATCATTTTATTTTACCACGATTAAAAACTTTGTTAATGTACTTTTTAATGCTAGCAAATCTCATTAAACTTCAGTTAATATATTACCTAATCCTCTTTTTTACATTTACAAATGTTGTGAAAAAATAGCTTAGTTAGTCATGTTAAGCACGTCACAAACTCTTCATGTTAACATGTTATTCATGAACTCATTATCACAGTCTGTAAAGGTCATATATTTGGTCTCTGTTTGTTGTGTAGACTTTAACTACTTACACATCTTAACTAAAGTGAAGTGGAAACAATTCATAATATGCAAATGTTTATAAATGTTTACTCACCATTAGTATCTTTATGAGCAGTCATTCCTATGACAAAATGTCACAAATAACCAGAATTCACCCTATTTTCACATCTTAACTAATCATTTATTAATCATTTGCTAATGTTTTTGCAGTACCCAATCTAAAGATGAGACCATTCATCATTTGTAAGTATTTATAAATGTTTACTAATCATTTAGTATCCTTACAGGCATTGGACTTTTAGCTGCTGTAACAACATTTGTGTAAAAGGTGGTAAGTTTAATTAAATAAATGCTTACTAAAGACAAGACACATTGTAATTTGGGTGTAAAACATGTTTTAACTGCCTCGACACTTACATTAGTATTAGACATTTGTAAGCATTTCAATTTAAATGAAATAATGATCTGTTGATCATTAGGCAATGTTTATTAGTAAACATTAACAAGCACGTTATCTCATGATTTAGCTATTTAAATACACATCAACTAATGAGCCATTAAGCATTACATAATGTTTGTTAATGATTTATTGATGAAAGTTATTATAAAGTGTTAACCTATCCACCTTATTCTTTAACACGGAAGAAAGCTCACGGGCTAGAGTTCCGGTTTATTAGCGGCTAGGGGGAAATGACGTGGAGTAAACGGTAAAACTGTTTCGAGTACAAGCCAATGTGTTCATTATGAAGATAATACATTAAAATAAAATGGTAGGACACACCACTTTGCAATATCAACATTGTTTTGTAAAGCTAAAAATAGCTGGACACGGATGAGACCGGAAGCCACAGCCATAAAATTTACAAATAGCCGCGTCCATTCTGACGGGAAAAAAATAAGGTGGGTAGTTTAATATGATTATTCAATCAAACTAAACGGCTCTTGGATCTCAACCTTAAACCTTTCCGTGTTTCTATGAATTATAAACTTCATTTTTCACTTTATCTCTCACTTGTTGAATACTAGCTCGTATTTTTTGAACTGATCAAAGTCCATTTGAAGGAGAAATTCGGCTTTTTTGCAAATCAAATCCTGTCGTTTTCAAATTGAGCTGAAATCCACAGCAGCTTCAGCACCACTAGATGGCGCCTGCCTAAACTCAGCGCTTTCACTCCAGATGCTCTGCTCCAATCAACTCTCAAACTGGCATGCTTTCGTTAACGGAAACTGCAGGAAAAGTGTTGCTTGATGAGTGTCATGAGGTCTTTTTTGTTTATTTTCTTATTTTTCTCATCTTACATAAGGCTTGCATTTCTCTATGTGAACCCTCTGAGTATGTTTTGGTTGCTTCTTCCTCTGAGGCTTGAATTTACCAAACGTTCTCATGCAAAGGCATTTGTCCACAGATAAAGCCAGATAAAACATCTGAAATTAAAGGGATAGTTCACCCAAAAAAAATGTCCCTTGTGTCGTCACTTCAAAATCTTTTTTGCAGGGTGTGTAAATGGTAACATCTTTTCCATTTTTGTTTGAATTGTCATTTGAATTTTCTTTTAGCCTTTCTCACAGAACCACAATGGCAAAGTAATTTCCAGACTTCTTGCAAGACTACATTGATAAATGTGCTTGGCAGCGAATGCTGCATGTTCTCATTGTGGCATGAAGAGCTCAAATAATGCAATAATGCTTTGAGGATAAGAGGCTGTATGGGCAGTAATTGCACATAGTCATGCAATGGGATGTTTTGTGTCTTCATTTTTGTATTTTTCCATTTGGAAGTTTGCTAGAGACCCCTTCATTCTGCTTATATCTCAAAGCTCACTGGTTTATTGGGATTCTTGACAAAAACTAATGTGGAAAAGATTATTTGGAGCGTTTCCCGGTTCTAAAGCAGGAAAAATACTAAAATCCAAGGCGATTATAGAAACAAATAGATTCTGTACTTTCATTTTTTGGTGATTTGCACCAACAGGGCAACCTGGATCAGTTGCAGCAGTGTGTGTGTCACGTCACATTTCACGCTTACACTGAAGTTATGCGATTTAACGATTCATATACAAGTACAAGACTGTGGAAAAGGTAAATGTGAGCATTTTATTGCTTGATTGAATTTGCAAGGAAAAAACTGATCCATCAAACCTTGCTGAATGAAGTTCAGCTAGTATTGGCAAGTGAAATGAAGAATAAACATTAATGAAAATAATTTTCATGAATCATCCTGTGATGAATCATCAGTATTGTGTTTTTTTTTTAATTAATAAGGAAAGTAGTGCTGTCTGTCAAATGCATACTGCCATATATTTGACTATTTTTGCAGTGTGCTAATTTACTATGTGCATAAAATACTGAATACTTCAATCATTGTTTGATTTGACTGCCAAAAGTTCAATCATTTTTCAATCTTTTTTGTTCCACATATTTTTTTTTTCTTGTGCTTTAGTTGTTTTTTCTTGAGCACACAAAACTTTTCTTGCTTATTTTTCTCATTCTTTTTAAAGGAGAAGTTCACTTCCAGAATGAAAATGTCCTGATAATTTACTCACCCCCATGTCATCCAAGTTTATGTCTTTCTTCATTCACAAAAAGAATTAAGTTTTATTTTGAGGAAAACATTCCAGGATTTTCTCCATATAATGGACTTCAATGGGAGCCAATGGTTTGAAGGCCCAAACTGCAGTTTCAGTGCAGCTTCAGTGGCCTCTACACGGTCCCAGTTAAAGAATAAGGGTCTTATCTAACAAAACGATCAGTCATTTTCTTAAAAAAAAATTAACATTTATATGTTTTTGTTGGTTTCTCTTTCAAGTGTGAGTCATGACATGAAATGTGAACACTTGTCTGTGTGTTTGAAAGTGCACATATGCATATTTTTTGCTAGTACTGTGTTAGCAGTTATTATCTTAAATATATTTGTGACTCTTGGAATTAATTACAGATTTCTGTGAGATTAGTGAAACTTATTTAGTGCTTTGAAAAGATTTTATGTGATGGAATGTGCACAGTCAAGCTGCATGTCATTGTTCAGTCTCTTGAATCAACATTCCCCTGCTGAGTTGTACCGGTATATTTCCGCGTAATGAGACCAAAATTAGAGATCTTTAGGATATTTTAGGACTTATTCCCCAGTTGACCTCACTCACGTCGCCTCCTTTAATTTCTTCTCATCTAGCTGGATAAAACTCAATTACCTGCAGTGGCCTGAAAGACATCAGGAACCTTCAATTCCAGGCCGGTGGGTTGCAGCTGAATATCTGGCGCGGGCCCAGAGATCGGCCTCTAGAGTCGAGGCTCAGCTCTTGTTCTCCTGAATCCGTGGCATGCTGTCAATTACCATCGAAAATGATTTTGTCTTGTCCCTCAGTTTGTAAAAACAAACTGAATCGTGTTTACTGTAATGCACTTACAATAGAGGTCTATGGGGCAAGATACTTATCAGGATAAACACAAATTACAAACTCTGTCGAAAGTATCGCCCATTATGCCTAAACATTGTGTTAATTAGTGTGAATCACTTACTAACATTGTCTAGAATGTTATGTTACATGATTTTATCTCGTCATGACTATTCTTTAACCTTTTAAGGATACCAAAAAAGGATTGTTTACAGAGAAAATCCACTTACATCATAACCAAGTTTATCTGCCTAAAAGAACAATTTAGACAATTTTACAGCTTAAAATAACAATTTTGCACAGAAGTAATAACAGTGCTAAAAATCATTCAAAATGCCTTTCTCCTGAGTATTTGAAGCTGTGCAATGTTTTTTCCCCACAGACTTACAATACATTGTAAAAGCAAATGGGGTAAATCTGTAAACATTCAAATACTCACATTAAACATTAAAATGCACACGCATGTGTGTTGTGGTACTCTCGTGAACGCACATTCAAAGTCTGACATTGGAACACTAAAAAGTTTTTACCAGTTTCAACTTAAAAACACAAGTTCAGCAGCTGCCTTAAAAGTTTATGTTAATTCAACTTAAAACTACAAGTCATTTCAACTCACTACAATAAAGTGTTGATTTAACTTTTAAGTTGATTTAACTTATGAGTTGAAATGACTTGCTCTTTTAAGTTGATTTAACTTAAAAATTTAAAGTGCTCCTATTATGCCTTTTCAAATATGACATTTCATGCAGTGTGTCATGTAGCTGTATGTGAACATAAACTATCTGCAAAGTTGTGAAGCCAACAGTGCACGATAAATAAAGTTATTATCAAAAAAAAAAAAAAGAGTCGGCTCACCATCGCCTGAACAAGTTGTCAGGAATTCGAATCTTTTTCTGTTACGGCCACACGTCACGAAGTAACACATTTGCATAATGTCCCCCCACGTTCTACGTCACAAACCACCTGCCCCCTACAAACAGTAAAATTTACATGTGGTTTACGTGATGTCGAGAAGATGCTGTAGCCTAAGCTGCGAGTAAATTTGTTTTATATTCACTTCCAAAAGATGAATCCACAAAGATAGTATTTTCTAGCGATCGTTCAAAATACATAGTTGCGATGAAACCCATTAATTTCAATTGCTTGCACCACGCAAGGATGCTTTGTTTCGGTGTCGACCAAAGGGCACGCTGCGCTCAAAGTTCAAATTAGTTTAACTTTTGCGCTCTGTTGGGCTGCACTGAACCCAGCGGCCAGCGCAACGCTTTCTGTGTTCAGTGTGAAAGCTCCAGGGCTGTCAGTCAGTTATGGCAATGGGCGTTTAGTTTTCTGACACACGCTATATGCGGTAGACCAATCATAAAGGACTGCGCCATCTGACCAATCACAGCAGTGAGGGCTCACGGAAAGGAGAGGTTTAGAGAGACTGATTCTTCTAACTGATTCGTTTGCGAATCATTTAGAAATGAGGTAAAATTAAATCTATTTTTGGAGATAACTAAAGTGTTTTTTGAACTTGCATACACGTAAACCTGTTTTAGGAGTCTCATAAAACAATATTAGCAACCTTTAAAATGGCATAATAGGAGCACTTTAAGGCAGCTGCTGAGCTTTAGTTTTTAAGTTGAAACTGGTGAAAACTTACAGTGAAGAGAAGAAATTGTTAAAAAAAGTCATTTTTGTTTTCTTTGTGCACAAAAAGTACTCGTAGCTTCATAAAATTAAGGTTGAACCACTGATGTCACATGGACTATTTTAACGATGTTAAAACTATTTTTCTGGGCCTTGTAAACGTGGTAGTTGCATTGCTGTCTATGCAGGGTCAGAAAGCTCTCGAATTTGATCAAAAATATCTTAATTTGTGTTCTGAAGATGAATAAAGGTCTTACGGGTTTGATACGACATGAGGGTGAGTAATTAATGACAGAATTTTCCTTTTTGGCTGAACTATCCCTTTAACTCGTGCTAAACCTAAAACGTTTATTTAATCTACTTCAGTTTCACTCCAGAGTTGTGATTGTGACATGAAATGTCTTCCTTCAAAAAACAGACATGTGAAGATGACTAAGAAAACATGTCACTATACAGTTCAGACCTGATTGGATAAGTTATGTATTGTGCAAGATGACTGTTATTGTGTTTTCTGAAGCGTTTGTTGGTTTAATCATTTCAGTTCATGACTAATATCACATGGTCACCCCCAGAAGAGGGTAATAGCTTATTGGAACATGAAGAAATAAATCAAAAGTATGTGGAACAGACTTTCTCAGTTTTAGTTTTACAGCTTTTGTGTCTTAATAATACATGCTTGACATTCGGGGAATAAATGAGTACAGCTGGTACTTCTTAGCGTGTGGTAATTTCGAAATCATTCCCGTGCCTCTGTTCAACATGCTGACAATAGTTTAACGTACTAATTAAGGGGCATCTGAGATATTTGGGGACACAAAGACACAAAGTTACTCCCAGTGCCACCAACTCAAATGAACTCATAGAAATGAGTTGGTTAAAATATGGGCGTCACACAGAACAATCCAAATGACCCGTTTTGCCACCCCTCACCCATCTCAGCAGATGGCACCACACAGATGGCACGGTCATGGTCCACCGTTACAGGACAGACAGGGGAAGTAATGGCCAGGCCTGTGCTTTGTAATGATTACAACGGTGTTGGGAGGCACAGTGACCAGAAGCTGCGATGATCATTAAAGACAATGAACAATAAAAAGCTAACCGTACGTTCTGATGAAAATAAACGGAGCAGTTAAAACTGAAGGTTTTCATCATTTTAAATCACTTTGGGTTCTGCAGTGTGACAAATTCTTATTTAAATGTACAAATATTCCCTCCAAGTATATTTTAAGCTCATAGATGCTGTGTAATTATAAAAGAATATCAAAAATGCTGTTTACATTAGTTTGGAATGAAGTCACATAAAATAAAGTGACACTGTAGGACGAGCAGCACTCATCATGTGATTGGTCAATGTCCAACAGTATGCAGTGATGCAATTCATCTAGTGCTTGTTAATTATTTCATATTAAAAAATGACATGCAGTGGCCTTAAAAATGATCAAATGATCATCAAATGGCATTTATTTTAAAAGAGTACGCAAACACTTCACAACAGTGGTTCAACAATAATTTTAAGAAGCTATAAGAATACTTTTTGTGGGCAAAGAAAACAAAAATTATGAAATAGCTTCATAAAGTTATGTTTGAACCACTGACTTTTTTAACGGCGTCCTTACTACCTTTCTGCCTTGCATTGCTGTCTATGGAGGGTCAGAAAGCTCTCAAGTTTCTTTGAAAATATATTAATTTGTGCTCTGAAAATAAACGAAGGTCTTACAGGTTTGGAACGACATGAGCGTGAGTAATTATTGAGAGAATTTTCATTTTTGGGTGAACTATCCCTTTAATGCAACATAGCTGAATACATAAAGCTAAAAAAATCCATTAATATCAATTGCAGCTTGTTTAAAAAGAGGCAGAATTATGGTGAAAATGAAAAAAAATCACCTGAAGTAGCAGCAGATGTTTGTAAGCATATAACTTTTGTTTATCATATTAATCCTGTGTGATTTTTAGTTCTTGAAACTTGAACTGAAATGTGAAACTCATCTCATGACACAGGAAAACATCTGTCACGCTGACGTTCCTCAAAGTCATTACTTCTAGTCAAAAACAATGGAATAGGTGGGTTGAAGGTTTCAAAATATAGCAAAACTGGGCCAATTTCAAATACTGTATGGTTGTTCTCTTCTGGTGTAGATTATTTGTGACCCTGGACCACAAATCCAGTCATAAGAGTACATTTTTTGACCCAACATCATCTGAAAGCTGAGTAAATAAGCTTCCCATTGAGGTCCAATGATTTGTTAGGATAGGACAATATTTGGCCGAGATACAACTATTTGAAAATCTGGAATCTGAAGGTGCAAACAAATCAAAATATTGAGAAAATCGCCTTGTAAGTTGTCCAAAGCTCTTACCAATGCATATTACTAATCAAAAATTAACTTTTGATATATTCCCGGTAGGAAATGTACAAAATATCTTAATCTAACATGATCTTTACTTAATATCCTAATGATCTTTGGCATAAAAGAAAATTTTGACTCATACAATGTATTTTTGGCTATCGCTATAAATATACCCATGCTACTTAAGACTTGTTTTGTGGTCCAGGGTCACATTTTACAAGTATATGTAAGAAAATTCTGCTATATTTACTGTGGAATCCATAAAAGAACGAATCGCTTCAAAGACAGTATCATCATAGAAGACGAGATTTCCATATCTCCTAAAAGAGCTCTTTTAGATAGCACATATATTGAGGGGGAGGGAATCACTCCGGTGAAGCAAACATATCAGACAGCTTGTTAGAAAAGACCTCGACTGATAAGAAAGCAAACTAAATTTAATTCTCAAAGTGGGAGTGACTCTCCACTTATCTTCTGCTTTGGAAAAAAGGTATTATAGGTATGCTAAGTGGAATTTACTTAAAAGGGAAGTAAAGTTTGTGCCGGAGAACGGGCCAAAGCAGTGAGTGACAGATGAGTGTTTGTGCTGTGAGTAAGTTTCCCCAAAGCCCACTGAAACATTCTAAAAATGCATTAGCAGGACCTCAGTCGGTACATCACAGGATATTTATAGAGCAGGCGCCTTAATGTTTCCCCTAAAGATTTCTTCCAATTATCTCCGTCAGTGTGTACAGAGAAGAACCAACTATAAAGAAATGAAAATTCTGTCATCATTTACTCACCCTCATGTTGTTCCAAACCTGTATGAATGTCTTTCTTCTGGTGAACATAAAAGAAGATATTTTGAAGAACAAAGTAGCCACTGACTTCCATATTTATTATTTCAAAATGATCATTTTTGAGTGAACTATCCCTTTAAATAAAAAGCTATTTTCTATGGCTCTCTGGGCTTTAGAAGTAATTCAGCCATAAAATCTCTATATAAACATTGAGAGAGCTAAAGCATACACTAGTTGCTTTTTTTTTTTTTTTTTTTTAAAGAATTCTTTGCAGTTTCAAGGACAAACTCTCTCTCTTTCTTCATGTTTAGGTTTGGTGACTCAACACGACTGACTCATCAAGCCATTTTCTGAAAAACTTCTAGAAAATTCCGGTCGTTCAAAGGGGGTAAATCAACACAAGTGCTACTGACTTTAAACAAGAAATTCCTTACTTCCTTTAGTCTTCTCTTAAATACGTCCTGCAGAGAGAACCTAAATCCCAAGGAATACATTTGGAATCAAATCAAATCAATGGGAATCAAAAGAATTTCTAAGGGACTTTCCATATAGGGCACAAAATAAAGGTTCTTCTTTCTATGTGTGTGTGTGGTCAAGGTATCTACACAGTGAGGACCAAATCCCCACAAGAATGGCAAAAGCTGAAATATTTGACATTGTGGAGACAAAGTTTCAGACCCCATGAGGAAAACAAGCTTATAAATCAAAACGCAGAATGTTTTCTGTAAGGGACAGGTTTAGTGGTAGGGTTAAGGGAGAGAACACAGTTTTTCAGCAGCCATTCCTCCAGTCTGCTCCTGTCACATGATCCTTCAGAAATTATTCTAACTGTTGAATATGTGATGTTAAAATATCCAGAGTTCATTAAAATTGTAGAAACTTGGTGGCGTGTCTGAAACACTGGAAGAAACACCAGTCCTTTGCTCTCTTTTATTCCACCGAAGTGAAGAAGCCTAAATCTTTAGCAGTTCACATGACATGCAAGTCACAGCTTCAAATGGAGCAGGACTGCCATGATGGACATGATGACCAGGATGCACAGGATGATTTTAAGTCATTAATACATCCTAAGGGAAGGATTCAAAAGATTTGGTGCCCATTTAAACACCCACAGCTCACCAGTGCAAAAGGGACAAAGGAAGGAAGTGAGGTCTATTTATAGACGTCAACCAGGGGAATGTGGGTAATGCAGTGTACTAGGAATTGTGGAAGATGTAGTACAAAAATAAGAAAAATTAGAAAAAGGAAACAAATGAGTGTTCTTTTTTCTTTGATGAATAGACAGTTCAACACAAAAGCATTTATTTTAAAAAATTTTAATTTATATGATTTTTTAACAATGTAAAAGCATTTACTGTGACCTTTGTATGAATAAATAAATAAGACAGAAACTGTGAAGACCTGTGCCCAGAAAAAGTCCTTCAAAAATAAGAACATAGCCTGTTACACAACATGCATCCCTCAAAACATTTCGGAAGAGCAATGGTAGGCCTATTTCTGTTTTATTTCTTTAGCCTCATATATTGGATATTTCATTTTGAACATCAGTATGCACTCACTGGCATTTTAGACACTCAGAAATGATGAAATGCCGGTTTCTGAAGCATTCAATGGCATGACAGACAGGCTGTGGTACTTGGAGACGTCTCTGCGTGCACCTCTCTTATCTAAGACATTGAGTTCCATCATCTGTGAGAGTCCTCAGGTCACAAACACTTCAGCTCTGCAAAACAGTGACTCATGCTCTCTCGGGACCTGTGTGGGAGAACAGTCCATATTCATCACAAACCAGTTTGACTCATCTCAGCAAAATATCTATCTATCTATCTATCTATCTATCTATCTACCTATCTGTATCACTGTACAGTTGTATTGATATATGTAATGTATTGTCAAATCAAAATTAGTGCAAAATAATTAAAACTAAGGTGAAATAATATAATCTAACAGTGCAGGGTGTAAATTTAAATAAAAAAAATATAAAAACTATTGCTAAATGTGCCAATGAAAGGACAACTCTCCATCGCCGTCCTTTCGGCTATTTCCGTTCATTTCCGTAACTCCTCGGAAACTGTTCAGAAGAGGGGCAGGACTCGGCGCTCGAGTGCGCCTGCAACTAATCCAGTTCATTCCACCGGATCAGTTCACCTGAAGTCCTGTCGAATGTTCATGCGCGCCCAGGTGAGCTTTACCGGATATTATTTTTCGAGACAGCACCTACTTGACAGTTTTTGACTCTTTTAAAGCGAGTTCACAATAGTTTGGGTCAACTTCAAAAGCGGACTTTGTGATTATTTTAAAACAATCTTCAAACACTTCTGAGGAATGCGGCGGATCTGAATCACAATATTTGCATACTGTTTGTGTTTACAAAGTGATTGGGGTGGCACGAAACAATCTGAAAAGCAAATCATGGCAACGGGAGGATTTAAATCTAACAGCGCAACGGACTTTCTGGAGGAATGGAAAGCAAAGCGTGAGAAGATGAGAGCAAAGATGCTTGGAGATATCGCCGCTGCCACCGGGAGAGCAACTGAGTTAAACAACAACGGCAGCTCGGTTAACTGCGTCTCCTCTTCGTCCTCTTATCCGGTGGCCCGGTCTTCCTCTTCGACCGCTTTGAAGGACGAACCGAAGAAACCCGAGCCACCCGGAGAAAACTTGAAGAAGACGCCGGAGAAAGTGAGTGGAGTCCCGCTGGGGGAGAGCTCGAGTCCCGCTGGTGTGGATGACAGTGATAAGGAGAGTCCCACACACAGCAAGAGTAAAGAGAAGAAGAGCTCAGGACCCAGTGCCAGAAAGGGCAAGGGACAGATAGAGAAAAGGAAGCTAAGAGAGAAGAGGAGGTCAACAGGTGTTGTCAGCATACCGTCCAATGAGGTGAGTTCACTTGTTTTAAAGTTAACCATGCCATCCAGGTAGCAGCAGGGCTATGGTATCAGATGATGTTTATAATCACAATATTCATATCCATCCATATGAATTACCATTGTACTTCCAAAAATATGCTAATACTGTGGTATACTTGTATAAGAATACCCACTTTTGCTGGGTTGTGTTTGTTGCAACCACATGCTGGCAAACGTTAGCCAACTTTTGTATGTTAAGTTTGAAAACGTGGTATTACAGTGGCAAGTAAAATAGACAAGCATTGTGCATTTATATAAATAAAAAGTCAATACCATGGGACTTTTATAAAAACATTGTATAAACATGGCACCATGTGTACAAAGCCATGGCGCTTTGATGTATGCCATGTAACTGAAGGATTGCCATATTGATGTGCAATTTTTGTATCAAGTAAATCCCATGGTATTACCAATGGCACCATGTCAAACATAGTAATACATTGTTGTGTGCAAGTGGCCCATATACTGAGTTGCAACCATATGTTTTGTAAATTAAGTATAAAACATGGTATTACTGTGGTACCTTGTCTATAAAACCATGTGTTCATGATGAATACCATGACACTGACTAATATGCCATGTATTTACATTAGTGCTGTCAAATGATTAATCGTGATTAATCGCATCCCAAACAAGTTTTTGTTTATATAATATGTGAGTGTACTGTGTATTTTTATGTACATATAAATACACACACATACATGAATATATTTAAGAAAACTATGTTATGTTTATATATTAAAATATTTATTTATAATATCAGTTAAATGAAAATAAATATACATGTAAATATTTGTAAAACATACTGGTATGTGTGTGTACTTATACTATATACATAATAAATATACACAGTATACACATTTATTATGTAAACAAAAACTTTTATATTAGATACAATTAATCATTTGACAGCAGTATTTTACATGTATTTTAATGCATACTGTGGTATTACCATCATGCTAGTTTACAAAAAAAAAATATTCAAAGCATAGTAATACTGTGGTACTTGTGTAAATGATCTGTCAGCCCATTTCTACTGAGTTGGAGTTGCAACCATATTTGCATATGCACAGTATCCTAAATATGTTTTGTAACTAAAGTAGACAAGAATGCATTATTGGAACCACATTTGCTATGCAGGTCATATTGTGTGACTACAAAACATTTATCATTCTTTATAAACACAGAAACACCATATCACCTCTTTCGTAAGTGATCTGTTGGTCCGTTTGTGCAAACCGGCATTTTTGCTTGCATAGACACAACTCTAGCCAAGTTATATAACTTGAGTAGAAAAAGCTGTAATCTGAAATCCATCATTAAATGTCACTGCATCAGTTAACTCGCATGCCTTTTTTATAATGTATGTGAAGTATCTGTTCAAAGCATGTTCTCCTCCAGGCATCCCTCACATAAATCAAGACTAGAAGGCAGTGTGTTTGATCACTAACAGATTGAGATAATACTATACATATTTTCTCTGTTTCATGATTTGTAATGACTGTGAGTTGCAGAATAACATACTGTATCATGTGATGTAGATGATGGAGAACATAGTACGGCTGTTCCTCTAGTTTAAAACACTTCATCAGCTGATCATAAGTTTCACCACTGCTATCTCTCGCCCATTTTGAGCCGAGGGAGGCTTGTTAGTGTAGCATGCCATACTGGAGCTGTGAATGCCTCCGTACCACCCAGCTCCACTGCCCCGCGGATAGTTACTGTTGGAGGCTGACCAGTATGTCTGCTTGGGCCGAAGACATCCTGTCATTAGCCTCTTGCGCTGTGCCAAGGTAAAGTAGTTTGGGAAGTGGGCGCAGGCCAAGACTTAATGTTAGGGTGTCCTGAGAGATAAGTGTGCAAGTATATACACTCATGCCCCATGGTCTCTCCGGGGCTATTACTGCAAGAATGCATATGTGGGGCTGGTTAAATTATTTATCGTTTTGACACTTCATTTCTCTTCCGCCTGGGATTGAAGGGAGCATAAGCGATGGATGTGGTTTGAGCATGTGTAGGTGTGAAGGAAGTTAATGGCTATGACATGCTGTCTAAACACATTCAGTCAGGGTTTTATCACCTGAAACTATCATGTGGTATGGTGTCCAACCATATGTCTCACACCTCTTGGACAAAACAGGTTCAGTGTCTGCTTGGTTTCCCTGAAACTGCTTTGAGAAAAGAAATGCAGTAAACCAGACATTTGGGCTTTCCGTAGGTCGTTTCCCTGTACTTCCTGCTGTGGCTTCAAATTTATAGGGCTCATTGTTCCACCGTGTGCATTTAGCAGCTCACTGTGAGTTACTGGACTCTTGCAGAGCCTCCCGGGTTCTCTGCCTGAAACCGAAACTTTGTTTCCCGCTGTCATTGTGATTGGAGCTGATAACGTCTATAAAGCCTGCCCTGAACTTCGTCTCTGAGTAATTCGTCAGCAATTCATTGCGAGTTTGCATATGAGCAGTACATTGCAAACACCTTAGCCTTCTGTATGTGTATGTCCCACTGTAACTTTAATCCGTAATGTGTTTGTTTAGTATTAAAGATCTAAAAGTTCATGTCACAGGCCAGAACATTTGATTAATGTTCCCTTGCTATGCGTGTGTATCTAGGGTGACTGAAAAGTTTGTTTTAATTTTTGAGTGTTTGGACCAGCGTGGCTCTAATAAACGCAAATGCTATTGTTTGACATCTGGCCGAGTCTCAAAGTCCTCACGACCTGTTTGGAGATAAAAGGCTCCGTGTCCGTTCTGCTTGGCGGGTTTCCATTTCGAAATTCCAAATCCAGCATAAACAACGACATTCTTAACTTTATGTGGTGTGAAAACCCCGAGTTGGTGTTTGCACAGAAGAACTGGAGATGAACCTTGATATGGTTGTCCATCATTTTTTTATTGTGTCCCATTTGGATGGAATTCGCAATCCTGAGAAATAAATATTTATGATTGTTTCTTGCTGAAGGAGTTGCTGGCAGTAATAAGCCAGGTCGTTTTTTACTCTCCGAGAGGACGTTTGGCAAATCTAAAGCCTGACTAGGCACACTTGCACACTGAGAAATTTTCATATGTGTTTTTTGTATTCGTCATACTAAAAATTCGTAACGCACAGACACCTTTCACACTGAGTCCGATGCGAATTAATCCGTTGTGAAAAAATTAGCAAAAAATATAAGAGTCTTAAAGCAGTGAGGATGATTTTGTTGTCCTCTATCTTATTTAAAAAAGAAAAAGAAAGAGGAAATATTGGATCTATTCAATCCCGAGATCAGTTTGTTGGCTCAGTTTGATGCTTTGCTAGTAGGGATGTAATGGTATTATCAATATTGTGGTATCATGATAGCAAAACTGTCTCAATGTTATGATGGTTACATGACGATATGAAACGTTAGGCCTTCTGGGCAAAAAGTGTAGTTTTTAAAATATATTTAAACTTCTTATTCTAACATAAAAGGTCTTTACAGTTGTGTTTTGGGCCATTATGCTTTGGCACAGTATCTGTCAAATGAACCGCAGAAGCTCCCACTTCGTTTAGGCGATCCGCTCATGATCCGGTGTTTTCTGCACCTCAGAATGGCTCAGTTAACAGTGAATGCAGTGAACTCGTTTATTGCATGTGCTGTGAGCTTAGCACGTTTTGGAACGCAACAGCTACCAGTTATGCGTTATTTTCGCGGCAGATGATTACTGCATTTGACTAGATTTGTAGTGAGATGCGTTTTTGTCAAAAATATGTCAAAATAAATGCTCTGCTGCCGTTTCCGTCAAGCTTAAAAGTGCAGTATGAATTGCTGATAGCTAGCGGTTTAAATGGGTAACATTACTGCAGCCCAAATTCAAAATATCTCTTTCAAGAGTAGAGATTAGGAAAGAAGTATTGTAATTTCCCTACTGTAATGTAAAGCAAAAATAATATACCTAAAAAATAATTATTTTCATTTATTTTTGCTGTGCAATTGTTTTTCAATATATGGCTATTACTATATAGGATAACAATAATATAACATTTCTGATATTATTATTATTATTATTATTATATTATTCTAATTTATTTGGCTTCTTTAAACACTAGTTTAATGAATGTAATTTAGACTGAGACAGTGTACCACAACTAAAACGAGGGTTGAGTCCCCTTTAAAGTTAAGGTACAAGACCTAAATAAGGTACAAAGCCAATTCACTGTTTTTTTCTGACTTAATTTTGAACTCTCAAAGTGCATTAGATAGAATAGTTCAACTTTAACTTTTTAACTTTTTTTAATTTTCTTTTTTTTTCCCCCCAAGTCTTCATTTGTCTCGCAATAAATATAGTATCACAGACTTCATATCAAGATCATTATCGTATTGTGAGATTTTGATATTGTTACATCACTTTTTGTTAGCGATAGTGGAGCTGCATATTAATAAGAAGACTAACAATTTCCGTGAACTCAGTGTGCGAGGAGCTATACAGTGTTTGTGCTGCAAGACTAAGTGGATCGACTCGTCAGACGCCATTCTGGATTTTGGTGTTCGCTTGTACGGTGGCTCTAAATGATCAAAACACCTTTAAAAATGCTTGCTATAAAATGCGAAAAATGTAGAAAATCGAACCCGACCCATTTTTTTTTTTTTGATGGTTGGATGAAAGTTTCGGAGACTGTAACTGTGAACTGAGTCTGTAAACGTGATTGACACAACTTGAGGTTGTATTTATTTTTTAACATGCCAAAATTTAGTCTCAAGTCCTTGGGAATTTGCTGTACATTTGTGACATTTGAACAGGAAACCTGGAATAACAGGCAGATGTTTGGCATTGGTAACAGTCATGTGGATGAAAAGCAGTCCTTAACATTTCCTTATCTTCTGCTTCTAGTGACCTGTAGGGTCTGGTTAACCAAACAAGGCCCTTGCACAAGCAAATCACGACTAGAAGTCGTTGAAATGCTTCTGTTAAAGCACACTTTTCTTTTACTGCTTGTGTACTGCTGTGTTTTAAACCTGCGGTTGTTGTTCAACTTAATTGTTTGCACTCGATGACCCGTTGTTAAAATGTCAAAACATTTTCACCTTAGTTAACTGCCGTTGTATAATGTCAAACACAAAAATTTGGTTTTGCAGTTTTGTGACATTGTACATTTGCCGTTGCTGGCAACGGTCTACTGCCTGGAATGAGACTTTGCCGCCTAAACAAGCATGGGACGGCATGTTTTGCAGTCACCATTTTTTCCAAACAAGGTCACATCAACACTACAAATACCTGTGAGATTCAGTCATGGGTAGGCAAGGTAAGCGACTGGCTTTGAACGCTTTCTCCTTTTGTTTTTAGAACATTCCAGGCTATATAGTGGAGTATTTTTTGGTAATCTTTTCAACAAGGGAAATGCCTTTATTTGTTACCACTGATATGTGTTAGAGGCTGTTGCATTCCCTTGTTTTTTTTTCCAGTAGTTTGGGATTATGAGCAGCTTGAAAGTTTCAAAACTGAGGTATTGATAAAACAGGTAGAGTCTCAGGGTCCCGCTACAAGGCTCTGGGAGGCTCCTTTGGATGTCAGGCCTTGTTAATGTACCATTCGACATTCAAAGCATGATGTGCTACATCCATTTAACTGTCGGCCCACATCAGCACACATAATCGAAGAGCTGGAATGCAATGAGACCAAGACTCCCAGTACTGGCCCTCTGAGCGGTCACCCTTCTCCTCAGATTACATTTCGCTCCGTCTTACTTAGCTGTCCGGTCTTTTCAAGCATTACACAGACTGACTCACTTTCAGTTCAGAATTTATGCTCTTCCTTGTTTATGATGCATGACAGGCATTGCCATTTCATTTCCGTTGCGTGTCGTAATGATGCATATATGATGATAGCGGCACCTTTTGCATTTGGGTTCGTCTCTTAGGAACACAATGGTCACGGTGTGTGCACATGCATTAGCTAGCCGATTTATTGTAACAGCTGTGCGTTCATCACTCTTCCTCATTGGTGTAGACAGTGTGTAGGTATGAACTCTATAAATAGCCCCTTTCCAGGTTTGTTTGTTTAGCTCTTTTTGTTTGCTTGAGAAATATCTCAGTGCTTTGTCAGCATCGCAGTGACGCATTACTGCACAGTCGTCACTGATTAACGTGCACCAGCCACCAGATAGAGAATGAACTATCTGACCTTTTGCTCCCTCGGTGTGGCCTGCTCTTATCAAGCATATTTGTCTGTGTTCAAGAGCGTTTGCTTTTTAGTTCAGTATTTGAAGCCTGTAGTGTTAGTTGGCAGAGTTCAAAAGAGGAACAAATAAGTTGAATAACCTGTACTGAGATTGGCCGCCATGTGTCGGGGAAGCTACTGTGAAGCTGTAGCAGCTCATAATTACATGAAAATTAAACAACAGTCAAACTAGTTTACCATGTTTTAACCAGACGTGACATGATAAATTGGTTGGCAATAATAATCTGTTTTTTCATAACTGAGCACAACAGCAGATGATGTGACACTACATTTTAGTGGTTGCTTGGTTTCTTTTTCTGCAGCATTGCACTTGTTTGTCCTGCATACAATGAAATATCATTGTACTGAAGTACTACTCCTCATGCATATTTATCATCAAATATAGATAAAGACTTGTTGTTAATAGAAGAGACTAACTGTGCAATGTGAGTTCTGTATATCGCCCACACACAAGTTTCTTTTGTTCGTTAATAGTTTCAGCGTTTTCATGTTCAGACCTTTTCATGTCAGGCCTAGTTGGAATATATATATATATATATATATATATATATATATATATATATATATATATATATATATATATATATATATATATATAGTGCTCTTTATAGTGCACACACACACACACACACACACACACACACACACACACACACACACACACACATAGGGGTGGAACAATGTACTGGTAGGCATGATTAACCAGTATAAATTAGTCAACTGGTAGAGGTTTTGGACTGTCGTCTTTATTGTGGTTACATTGCTGTGCTACGTGTTCACAAATGTATCATTTGCATGCGTTTTTAAGCATTGCAGTTTAAAAACATGCGCTCAATGCAATCAGCTGTGAAACAGAACTCATTTTGCGCACGTGAAGATGGTGTTCATAGAGCGCAGGAGTACTTTTGCAGGCCTTGAACAGTTAAATACACACTTGTATGTATCAAAATACCTGTCTTTGTAAGTATCCTGATAAACACAGTAATTTAGGTCTTAAGTGAAAACAAACAGCTGAGAAAGAAAACACATGTGTAACAGTATATTGGATCAGGGCAGCTCTTGAAGTGACAGCATTCTAATATTCCTGCTGTCTGTTATTCATGTTAATCAGACTACAAAAAAGAGAAAAAAAATCTCTCACTGCACTTGACAGAATCACTTTGTAACTTGAATAAGATGAAAAATTAATTACACACCAAAGAGTTGTGTTTTTTTATACATTTGATTAATTTATGCAGTGTTTGTTGCATTTCTTATTTATTTGTTCTACTGTAGATTTTTGGTCCTATTGCTTGTAATTAGTTTCTTATTCTTTTTTTAATCACTGGCTGTTTACTACTCTTCAGTGAGCTTGAGTTTTTTTTTTTTTTTTTTTTTTTAAATCTAGACTGGTATTAGTTTATTGTGATATTGACAATAGTGACAAGAATTATGACAAAAATGTTGATGTCATAAAGACCTTATTTAAAGCATAAACTATAATCTGAGATATTGTTACCGTAAAATAAAATTAAACGATTTTGGTCATATCACCCACTCGGTATATTTTAAATTGTAATAATATTTTAGTTTTTACTGTATTTTTTACTGTATTTTTGAATGAAAGCCGCTTTTGTGTGTATAAAAGGCTTCTTTCAAAAACCAAGCTCAAATTTTTGATTGGTAGTGTACTTTTGTTGTTAGATGTATTAATATATAATGGCAACAATATAAGGTATAAATATAGAGGGATGTCAGGTTTTTTAATAAGATTTTTTACAGATTACACTAAATAAAACAAAAAAGAATCAGAATTTTCATCTTTTTTATCAAATGAAGCAATTCACTTCAGTGAATGGAAGCTGCCATTGATACACTAAAAATGCTGGGTTAAAAACAACCCAACTTGGGTTATTTAGCAACCCAGCGCTGGGTGAATACTGGACTGAACACATGCTGAGTTATTTTGACCCAGCTGGTTGGGTTAAATGTTTTTACCAAACACGCTAGATTATTTTATTTAGGCTATGCCAGCTACTGGTTAAAAATTATTATATTGCTGGTTTAAATGGATTGGAACACACACAGAATTACTAGAGGCAACAGCAATAATTAAAAGTTGAACATTTATTATTAAGCAGGAACACATGGACAAATACAAGACAAATTGAATTTATTTGGGTGAAGACAGCATAGTTTACAAAATTACATACATTTAAAGTCATTTAACAAACATTTTAGACATAAAAAAAAAAAATTAACATTTAAAAGTAGCATTTTAATTTTAGTGTATTCACCTGTTCTCTGTAATCGATTTTTACCGAAATAGCGCAAATTCTCAGGCCGGTTTGTCGTTGAAGTCTGAGGCAGTGAAGGGCTGCTGTTCACCGGGGTTACTGCCTCACGTTTCACTCGCAGCTGAAAGATGCCCGTGACTGGGTAAAAATATTAAAAATAACTCAATAAAATGACCCAGTGGGCTGAACCCAGCATTTGGGTAGAAAAAAACAACCCAGCATTTTTTAGAGTGTACATAAACGAGAGGATATGGAGAGTTCATTTGATACAGTATAACCAAAAAATAATGTAGCATTTTGTCATACTACACAGCAATTCTTTGGAAACAAATTTTTTTCTGGAAATAGCTGAGATAATGTCAGACTACTAAAAAAGTAGTTAGGTTAGTGGTGTAGCTATGTATTGCAGAACATTTGGAGAGAGATATCAGCGTGTTTTTAATGATATCGGCTAACACTTTGTCACACAGTGATTATTTACACTGCTGCCTGTTAGCTTTGATTGTGTGCGAGCAGAAACAATGATTATAAAACGGAGTGGATTTGGCCAGTAGTTGTTTGCGAACATTCCTTTCAGCAGGGCGCTTGGTATGAGTCAGTGGTAAAACCAGGCCACTCTGCGTGATTAGGCATTAGCCTGTCTGCTTACATTCACCATTGCACAACAAGACAAACCAGCTCGCTTTTTGTTTCTATTTTTCTTTTCTTACTATCAGCCTTTGATCTTTTCCCCCTCTATCTCTCATCTCTCACTGTGTCTGTTCTCTCTTTCTGTCATGTGGTGCAAAGCGTGCTGATAGGTTGGTATTTCAGGATCTCAAATCAGCTTCACCTGATACGAGATACTTGTTTATTATAGGAGCAAAGAGCAGAAACACTGAAAACAATGTGAAGTTTAGGTTTATTACAGTAGTTCTTATCTCCCCAGTTGTTTTTAGTATTCATTCAGAATTCTAAATAAAGCAATTTTAATTGAACCATTAATATGGGTGTTAACTTTATTTATTTTGGAGGTAAATAAATGATAGATAAATTATGTCCAATGAGTAATGTTGAGAAAGGTGTTCTTTTAAGAGTGATATTTTTAAACCAATATTTGTAAAGAGATAGTTCACCTAAAAATGAAAATTCTGTCATTAATTACTTACCCTCATGTTGTTCAAAACCCGTAAGACCTTTGTTCATCTTCAGAACAAATTAAGAGATTTTTGATGACATCTGAAGGCTTTCTGACCCTGCATAGACAGCAATGCAACTACCACATTCAAGGCCCAGAAAGGTAGTAAGGACATTGTTAAAATAGTCCATGTGACATCAGTGGCTCAGCTGTAATTTTATAAAGCTAAGAGAAAAAATAACAAGTTTATTCGACAATTTCTTCTCTTCAGTCTTCTCATCTTCCCTTTAAGTATCCATATACAGAACCAGTTTTTAATTGTTGTTGTATTTCTGGCACAATGATGGAGTGATAACTAAATCATTTCTAGGCTACGACAATAAAAACTACTACAAAAAATGTTTTAATAATAAATTAGTGTACAATGATATGTTTCAACCATTTCTGTAACACACTTAAAGGAACTCTCCACTTTTTTTGATAATAGGCTCATTTTCCAACTCCCCTAGAGTTAAACAGTTGAGTTTTACCATTTTCGAATCCATTCAGCCGATCTCTGGGTCTGGCAGTAGCATTTTTAGCATAGCTTAGCATAGATCATTGAATCCGATTAGACCATTAGCATCTCGCTCAAAAATGACCAAAGAGTTTCAATATTTTTCCTATTTAAAACTTGATTGTTCTGTAGTTACATCGTGTACAAAGACGGATGAAAAATTAAAAGTTGCGATTTTCTAGGTCGATATGGCTAGGAACTATACTCTCATTTCGGCGTAATAATCAAGGAACTTTGCTGCCGTACCATGGGTACAGCAGGCGCAATGATATTACGCAGCCGTCAACTCTGCATCTACACAAACTTGGTGCCGGGCACTTTCAGGCGCTGCGTAGTATGATTGCGCCTGCTGCACACATGGTACGGCAGCAAAGTTCCTTGATTATTATGCCGGAATGAGAGTATAGTTCCTAGACATATCAGCCTAGAAAATCACAACTTTTCATTTTCTGTCAGTCTTAGTACACAATGTAACTACAAAAGAGTCAAGTGGTCATTTTTGAGCGAGATGCTAACGGTCTAATCGGATTCAATGATCTATGCTAAGCTATGCTAAACGTGCTACCGCCAGACCCGGAGATCGGCTGAATGGATTGAAAACAGTAAAACTCAACTGTTTAACTCTAGGGGAGTTGGAAAATGAGCCTATTTAAAAAAAAAAAAAAAAAATTGAGTGTTCCTTTAAGCATAAATTGCTTTTATGCAAAAAAGTGAATAAGTTTGTGAATATTACTTTTAAAATGGATAAGTAATATCATCTGCACTGCAGTTACCATTGTTTACTGTTGAAAGTTAATTCATAATGTGTTTTTGGTGCTATTTTTTTGATTACTTAGAAAAACGTTTATTGATCAAACTGATTATTTGTGCTTTTACACTGTTACTTTTTTATGATTTATGATCTGGCTTTTTGTTGCTGTATGATAAAAGAGAATGAAAAATAGAAGTACTTTCATTGAAGGAGGATCCTGAATCATTTCTAGAGAGCAGACTATCATAGAGACTTTGATGTTGACTCGTTTGATGTTCATTCTTTTGAATCAAACAACCACTCACAAAACACTAGTAACGCCCTAGAAATCACCCAAAACACTGGCAACTCCATAGCAACACACTAAAATCCACTCACAACACCTTAGCTGTTCAATACCAATTCCTTGTCTCTTTCCATACAGCTCCAATAGCACAGTGGTGGCCAGTTTTGCAAAGACCAGCTCTGCTTTCATATTTTTGTCAGTACACCCAAGGCTTTGTCATATTTATGAGTTCTCCGGTATGCTGCCTCGTGCCACATCTCCATGGTTACACCTCAGACTTTGATCTCAAATAAATGTTTGCGTTGTTGCCAAGCTATGACACCGCATGCCAGTGGGGCATTAAAATAAAACACACCATTTGTCCTCTTCTCCTTGTTTTGGGTCACGTTATTGAGTTACGGCCTTGAAGAATGTAAAATGTCCAGAACAATCGAGAAACATGACCTTTCATCACTGTATGCATTCCTAAGCTTGATTAAGGATTTAAGTTGACTTGCCTTCATTAAAGTCGCATTTGTGTCTCGACTCTGCTTGTTAACCGTTATGATTTGTTTGACCAAAGGCTTTAAAGAATGTGAATCATTTCTATGGTCCAAATGCGTACCTCAGTGTTTGAGGAAGCCAAATACAATCCCCAAGGATCTGCTTTGGGGAAGAGTATCTTTGGACACATCAAAAGACAAACGAAGAGCAGAGACGCTTTGGAATTTAACTGGGAAACGCAAAACATCAAATGAAAGCGTGCCACCAAAAGCTCATGGACACAAGAGCTTGATTTAAGAATTATCTAAAGGAACAACAGGGTTGCCACAGGGTTATCCTTTGAAGGATATACCTCTAGTTATTCTTGCCTACTTTTTGGGGAAATCTTTTTAAAACCAAGAAAGTTATGGAAGCTATTTAGTCTATATTCAATGAATTTTGAATAAAATGTAGTGTCCCATTCAATGGCAACCATATAAACATTACCTGTACTATTTATACATTCACCTCGATATCTAACAGTAGTGTTCGTTGATGTTCTGAAATAAGGAGGCATTTATTTTTTAATCAAATGTAAATTAATGTCCCAGTCACATTTTTTTGGTTAAACATTACTTAGAGTATCAGGAAAAAAAAGGTTAAGACTTCTTTCACTGTTATTTTCTTGCGTCTCACATATAGACGAAGACCCCCTATTTTAGTGAATTATTTGTGTACAGAAAGCGATTGAGTAAAAGATGAACTGACAACTAAATTTTGCTGTAGTGGGTACATGGCGACAGAGATTTACTTTAAATGTCACCAAGCTGATAACTCACTAAAAACTCACAAAGATCATTTTTTTTAATGCCATTTTAAGTCTTATTTTGATGTAGCAAAGTGGTTTATATCTCAGTGTGTGAGTTGTTTACTACTGTTTTAAATTGGTCTACCCATTAACACATTATATTGTTCATTTAGACTGATTTGTGAACGTGGACCACACACAAACACATAGGAGGCGGGATTTATTGCATGAACCAATCACAGCCGAACATAACCAGTCATATCCACTCATATCGCAGTAGAGGCATTGGCTCCTCTCACATGACTTTCCCTCATTCATTCTCAATTACCCCCCAGCAAACACACCGCACGCTTTAGGTGGTCTGTTAAAACTCAAAGGGTTCAGGTGAGGCGAGAGACACATGGATTCATGCTGTAACTTTACCTGTTTTACTTTTGAAAATCAAGTGAGTTATACACTTTTACACAATTTTATATTTTGTAATATAGGCATTGTTTTTTTATTTTTGTACTACAGACTTTTTTCTCATCCAATATTTTGAGGAGGTACTGCATCTTCTATGTAGAGAGTCAGCTAGCATGCTGACGATTTTTAGATTTCGGGCGATTAAATGCTTTTTTGCTGTGGAAAATACAAACAATATGCGTCAAATGTTATTTATGTCCAGAAATACTCATGACTGTAACAACAGCAATGTAGATGTGGGCAAAACAAATAAATCTTGAGTCATTACAGCAATGTTTTGCCCAGCCAACATGAAATCTCAGGAATAAAAATGATCTAAATACGACTTAAGAGGCGTTTCAATACAACTAAGAAACTATTGTACCAACATTTACAATAAGATGTGAGAATGCATCAGTGTTCTGCTGGCCTGGCTATTTCTCGACTCATTCATTTGAATTGTCCTTCAGCTGTTGTGCAAGTTTCTGTGCTGGTGGTGTTCACCTATATCAGCCCTCACCGCGTGATTGGGCAAATGCTTAAATATGCCTTTCACCTTGACTGGCCCAAGGTCTTGTTTTCATGCCTTTGTAAAGGCCATACCTGTTAACCAATTGACATGAAAGGTTACGGGGTCAACTCCCTAGTCAACACCTGCTAATCTACAGACCTTCCAGAAGCTTGAGTCAGAAGAGACTCCAAAGATAACAAACAGGAGTAGGGTCATTGTTCCCAACCATTGGTTTTCTCTTTATAGCAGGGGACACGTTTATGGTGATGTGGCAGCTCTTCGTCCTTGCCTGGAATAGCAGTCATTACGTTTATGCTGTAGATTAAATACGGTGTTTTAGCAACAGTATGTCATCAACCAAATATCAGGTTTTATCAGTTGCAGGAATGCTTATAATGTTCACACACCCAAGGTTGAACACTGCTTATGGTCACAAGCGACATGCAACTTTGCGCTTAAAGGATTGTGTTGACAATGCAATGAAGTAATACCCTAGGCTATACATAAATGACAATGCATCATCAAAAAATCAATCTGGGTCAGTATTAAAGCATTTTTACTTCTGTGTGCTTTTCCTTGGTGCACATTATTCCAAAGACATAAAAGTTTATCTTTATAGATTTTAAATGAAAGCTTACCTCTAAAAGATCTTTTTTAAAAATTAAATTATAACCACCTGGTGCAGTTCTGCTGTAAGTCATCTCTTTTTTTATGCTGTAATCAATTCCCAATGCCTTACGTCTTTATCTCTCTGAAACTTGTCATGTTAAGGAAGTACAATGGGTTGTAAATGCCTTATCAAGTTGACTCTAAGTTGTTCCTTTCTAAACCCATTTAGAAGTGACATTCGATCGTTTGTGAACGATGCAACTGCTCACTTGCACTTCCTGCTCCATTGAGCAGTAGCATTCAGTATTTGAACAACCTAATCCTGCTCTCCATTGACCCAGGCTCACTGAACTCACCCAAACTCTAGCTTGTGAGGATGTAGAATGGCCTGATAACAGATTCTGAAAAATCATGACAACTGTTTTTGTTCAGCAATCTGTTGCAGGCAGTAGGTTTGGTCTGTTTGACGAAGGGTAAGGCTATTTTGTGAATTATTATTGTTTGACTTTTTCTTTTAAACCATAATGACTATGTTTTTGTTAATTTAAGACCTGTTGTTTCCTTTTATTTGAATGAACATAGATTGGGAGCACAGGGTCAGACATGCAGTGAGTGATCTGTCTTTGATTGGTATGTTGCTCTGATGATTGACAGGGTTGATATTCCAGATGGGTTGCTGTTGCCCAGAGAGAGAGAGAGAAAGTAAAGTAAAGGATTGACATTAAGATTAAAGTTTAGGAATTTCCCCTTTTCCACCCATTTAATTTCCTTTCCTACTGTAACTCGAACCTCCTTTTAAACTTTGCTTTAAACCTATTGATCTTTGTCTGATAGTTTCATCTTGGATAATACACCTTCAGTTGTTTAGAGTTTCCAGCTTTTACTCGCAGCTGATTGATTTTCCTAGCTCATTTATTTTTTGTCGAGTATTCTGTAAGCTAGCCTTTCCTTCAGTGAGTCAAGCCCTAAATGATGCATAACCATCACACAGCCCTTTTTTCACTGGATATTCATCTTGGATTTTCATCATGTCCGTATTGATCCTAAAGGCTTCATTCTGCATTCTTCTTTCAGCTTTTCATTTTTCTTCCTGTCCTTCCCTCCTCGACCTCTTTGTTGATTCTGCGGTTGGAGTTTGGGCTTGTTTAACCTTCAGGCAAACAGTTTATTCCCGTCTGCTCATGCTCAATGCCCAATTATATTTTTACATTTTTAAATCATTTTTGTATAAGGTTCCACCCTTTTAACTTTGCAACATGCTAACACCAGACTCTTTTGAAATAAATTGAGCCACGTCATCTGTGATGCTGAGAGTGTTCCAAATTTGTCAATTATAGGATTTAATGATAGTTAGAGTACTACCTTTGAAGGCCGCTGCCTGTATACAGTGGGCAATTCACTATGTTGTGGAACGGAGAAATAAACTCCACTGTCTAGTAAACACAGACTATGTGGTTTATGTCTAAATGAGAGAGGAGGACAGAGAATGAGAGATATAAACATTTATCCCCTTAATTGGGACAGAGCCAATGACAACTAAAGCACCAGACTCAGGTTATGCAACAGACAAGAACAGTAATATTACATTTCACTCTCCCTATTTACTTCTGTGCCAGATGCTAGCCAGATGACCTTATATACTTCCTCTAATGAAGTTATTGTTCTTAATTTACATCTGCTAATGGAAAAATTAGATATTTATTACTGAAAGATGACTTTGGCCTATTTATATTACCAGTCTCTGTTTATTATAATAGCAGCGACTAATGTCATAGCGGAGATTTGCTAATACCTTTGTTTTAGCATTCTTCTAGCTATTGCTAACAATCTGACTGGATGATAATTATGTGCCGTGCATGTGATTCACTCATAATCATATGTTTTGACTGTTTTCTGTCATCTTTTTTAGGGTTTGGTAAGCTGGAAGAAGTTGTTGGCCAATGATAGCTAGGGAGTATATACTTAACACTAATATATCCAGTGGGCGTTAATTACCCACGCCAGCCAAAGGAAGACCAGCTGCGTTTTTGTTAGACACACATTAAGAATTGTTTCCTATTTTTGGTAAACTTCTCAAATCCCTACCATGAGACCGCAGTTTGGCTTCACCTCAGGCGTGACCATGCCGACGTTGCCGTAGAGGTGCTTGGTCTTCACCTCTCCCAGCGTTCTGATTGGATGAGGTAGGTAATACCCAGACACGGTTTGAAGGTGACTCATGCTTCTGTGTCTGTTAATGTTGGAGCACAATGGGCGCCATACACAGAGGCCCCCGGTGGGGAGGGCCAAGCATGCTCCAACGGTCCCAGCCCAAACCGCTGATTAAAACCGGCCTGAATCTGAGAAAGCACATGGAATGCTCTTTGGCTTGCCCGGTATGCAGGTGTATTGTCCCATTTATTTCGCTGTACATTGGTGCTAGCTCTAGAGAAAGATTTGAAGAGGATTTGTACTACATTGTCCTCTGTTTGCATCATGTGTTGCCATTCTTTTCAGCAAGATGAATCTCTAAAATGAGAGCTTTGAGTGTAGCACAACCTGTTTGCCCCATGCTAGATTTCTTACAGAGTTCTCTCTTCACACATGATGCACCAGGAACCTGCACCGGGTTTAAAGAGGTAGTTGCCCATGATTAACTCACCCTCAAGCTATTCTAGGCAGTGTTTCCCCTAGGATTCCAGTTTTTTTGGGGGGGGGGGGGATACCAACGGTGCTGTACTTTTTTTTTTTTTTTTTTTTTTTTTTTTTTTTTTTTTTTTTCGGATTTTTTGAACAATTTTGAACAATAGGGCCCTACAATTTTTTTTATTTTTTTTTTTCCCAGAAATTCTTGTTTTAATTTTTCTGATAATCAAATACAGGCTTTAAACATTTATTTATTTTTAATGAAATTAAAATTAATCCCTTTTATTTGCTGCCAAACAAACAGTTTTTTTCTGTTATTTCTGTTGTTATTATTATAATTTCTGCATTTAATTGTTTTATTTAAATTTGCCAAAAATTGGAATATTTAAACACCTACATTATACTATACAAAAGTAATACAAGACTAATACATTTCTGTTAAGTTAAACATTACTTTTATTTTGACAGGTTGCTGGTTAGTTTTTGTGTGTATACACTATGATATGATGCTAATTTTCTCAAATGAAACGGTAAAATTTACATGAAGTGACTCTCACAGCAGTTCTGGAGATTAAGTTCATGCGTTTATGTCGTCATATAATGAGACGCAGAGGCCGGAAATAACCACGTGTGATTCAGTATTTGTGTAGTAAACAAAACGCGTCTCCGCCATTCATTCATACAGAGCCAAGCGGAACATGGTGGGTTCATATTCAAACCGCCTTTTTGCGTTTTAATATTCACAGACACTAGTCCATATCGTGATTCGAATTAAGTGAGAGACCTACTTTTGATTTATTAATCCAAAAATTGACGAATTCTGTGGCATTCCGTGTTATAGAGTAAATCCACTTTTATGAATGGACTCCGCAATCCCGTCCGCGTTTTAGCAGAGGAGAAATTGTAGACGCATGACCATGTAATGTTAGAGACAGAAATGACATGCTGTTGTGTAAATAAGATAAATAACATAAGGCTATTTCGTTTGTTTAATAAAAGAACAAGGTATAGACCTGTTTTATAGGAAAGGTAACCTTAAATGACGTCTGATGTGATCTGGCGCTATATAGAAAATAAAGTTTACTTGACCTTCAAGGAGGGCGGGGGCTGCCGTTGGTGGGGTGGGCCACCCCCCTAATATAATGGCAGGGGAAACACTGCTATTTGTATATGACTTTCTTCTTTCAGATGAATGCAATCAGAGTTATATTTAAAAATATAAGCTTTATAATGAGTGGCTGTTGAAATTTTAAAGTCCAATAAAGTGCGTCCATCCATCATAAAAAGTGCTCCACAGGGCTCCAGAAGGTAAATAAAGGCCTTCTGAAGTGTATCAATGCAATTTTGTAAGAAAAAATATTCATATTTAAAACTTTAAAAACCATAATTCCTAGCTTCCGCTAACTGTGGTCATGAATTAATGGTACAAAATGAGGATTTGTAAAGAAAAATATTGGAGGATGTCAGTATAAGCCAAGAGGAGACTGGTTTCCATTTGCTGTAAACAAAACTTGGTGCTTGCATCCTACAGAATCCGCTGGAACACCTGGTGAATGTCTTGTAAACACGTATGCGACAGTTAGTGGAAGCTAAAGATCACTGTTTATAAAATTTTAAATATGAATTTTTTTTTTTTTTTTCTTACAAAAATGCATCAATTCACTTCAGAAGGCCTTTATTAACCCTCCGGAGACATGTGGAGCACTTTTTATGATGGATGGATGCACTTTATTGGACTTCAAAATCTCAACAGCCATTCACTGCCATTATAAAGCTTGAAAGAGCCAGGACATTTTTTAATAGAACTCCGTTTGTATTTGTCTGAAAGAAAAAGCCATATACACTTAGGATGGCTTGAGGGTGAGTAAATCATGGGGTAACTTTTAATTTTTGGATGAAGTACCCCTTTAATTGGTTGACCAGAGGATTTTAATGCCTGGCTGCTTTTATACTGTATTAGAAAACTTGAGTTGCTTTAAAAACTGCACTTTTGAGAAGTTTGGTTCGATTGAAATTTACTTGGACAAGGTTAGTCATTTGAAAATACATTGTACTATTTTATACTAGGTCAATAATTCATTTGATGAAATGTTGAAAATACATTGTACAGTTGTGTTCTATGTGGCATGCTATACTTTTTTTGTTCATTTGATGACCCTAAAGGTGTCAGACAGCTGTGTACTTGGTTGTAGATTATTCCATTTGGAAAAAGTTTGAAAATGTGTCTCTTCAAAAACGTGAAGTTGACCAGAAAAATACTTAGGCAATTTTAGGACAGAATGACATTGAACGTCTCTCCTTCACAAACTTTTTTTTATCAAATTAAAAACGATATCTACCGTGACTCGTTGTCAACTAAAGAAATGCAGCCTCTGTTGGTAAAGAATCCAAACCCAGCCTGTGTTTTTAGCGCTGAGTAAGGAAAGCTAGTAAAAATTCTTTGGATAATGATGAGTCTGCTTTATGCCTGGAGCAAAGTTCAGTTCCCATCACACCCCGCTCCCAGTGTCGCTCTCTATTGCTCGTTCTCTCTCTCTCTTCACTTTCTGTTGACGCCCCTCTCTCTCCCTCCTACTTTCTCTCTCTCTCTTGTAATTACTGTTTAAGCATTGACCTGCATGTTGGAAGTTGCCCTTAATTTTCTGTTTTCGAGGCATGTCTGTGCATGTGTTATGCATAAGTTGACGAAGTGGAAACACGAATGTCTCAAGCGAGCTAACATTACTCTGGAGTCACATTTAATTCTGTAGTCTTGGTAAAGACGACTCCACTCCCTGCGGAGAGCTTAAAGAAATCTTTCCAAATGGGATGTAAGCATTGTGTTTTTTTAATTAGTGGTGTTTGCCAAGACAAATATGATTATTATTATTGCCCATACTTAACGTTAAGGATTTAAGCGAACGTCTAACCCCAAGTACTAGGCTTATGCATTGTTTATCCTGCACCTGTGGTACAACGGACCTGAATGAGAAATCAAATGGCTTGTTGATGCAAGGAGTATTATTACTTTTATAAGCATTAAGATGCAGTTTGTGGGTGGATGATAAAATGATAAAATGGATTACAAAAAAACCCTATTAACTTGAACTCCAGCCATGTCTAGAGACTAGAATTTACCAATTTAAATACCACATATCTTGATTTGATTTCCTGCTTATAATCAGACATCAAAGTGATGTTTGATATGTGGGTGGCCACATAGACAAGGTCATGGCTGTGAAAATATTGCTGCTTTTTATTTTCAGGAGTATGCATTCCATTTGCTAGTATTATGTTTGTTAACCCATAGCATTCTGGTCTTATCTTAATTAAATCAGCAGTCTGCATACGTTGCCTCAGTCATGATAATCCAACGAACATGTTTCCAGGCGGCTACACTTGTATCTTGATGAGTGGCCCCTCTTACTAAAACTTTAACTCGGCCTGCTTGCCTACTTTCTCCTGCTCGCATTCCCTCAAGTGCATCTGTGACAAAAATACCCAGATTGCTTTCCCATTAAATATTAATGTTGTTATCGTTCAGCTGTAACTTGTAGAGTGGCGGCGTAACGTGATACAGTGTGCTTTGTGGAACAGTGTTTCCTTTTGCCTCCGTTCATATGCTGAAGTGCTTATTAGTTCTATTTTCGAAAATGAACCTGCGGACAATAAATAGTTTTATGCCATTATAGAGAGCCTTCAGCCAAAAATGAAACTTCTGCTATCATTTACTCGCCCTCATTTTGCTTTAAACCTGTATGAATTTCTTTCATCTGTGGAACATAAAAGTCTGTACACTCTTTGGAAAAAAAGGTACAAAGCTATCACTAGGGCGGTGAAGGTACAAAAGCTAAAAGGTACAGTAGGTTTACCTCTAAATGTGTTTGTGTTCCACAGATGAAAGTCAGACAGGTTGAGTAAATGATGATGTAAGTTTCCTTTTTGGGTGAACTATCTCCAGGGCTCTGCACTTACTTCAAAAAAAGACTACTTGAAGTGATTTACAGGGGAATTTTGTTTTTACCTTTGTAATAGCATTTTTCTAACTTTATTAAAAGTGTCATCTTTCATGTCAAATTTTTATATATATTTTTTTAACAACAGAACAAGAACAAGTAGAATAAGTTACCAATCTAATGAAATCAGCATTAACAAAATTTGTACTACAGAGGTGGCACAGATGAACAAAAAAAGTGGCTTGTAGGTGTATTTTTGTATGTTTAATTAAGCTTAGAGGTGGCATGAGTGCAATCAGATTCATACATTCATGTTGAGATTAATGTTTTAAATATAAAATTATGAATACAGAAATATTAAATGATTTAAATGACTGAAAATATACTTTAAAAATAAAACTAAAACTGCCAGTAGGTGGCGGAAAGTCACTGATATAATTACTGCATCATTCATTCATTTGATTCATTCAAATGGCTGATTCATTTAGGAATAAAGCAAGTGACTGTCTTTATGAATGGGAAATTGAATCATTGACTCACTAGATTTATTTAAAAACGCATGTTCATTCATAAAACAACAAGCAAAATCAGGCAGTAGTGTAATAGTCAGACAATGTAAGTCACTTAATATTAACTTCTTGTTTAACTGTTGTTTTAAATTAATATCTCATTCAAAAACGCTCTTAAAAATCATTAAAAGTTGTCACTTATCTTAGTTCATCGCAATCTCTGCCCGTAATACACAGATATCCTGATCGGGTCAGTCGCACTGGTGCTCCTAAATATTTAAAGTTAATCAAAAAGACTAGTTGATAAAGACTGAATGATACTGTGGTCAGGAGAGTTTTTGAAGCATCTGATCTTTATGTAGGATTGTAATAGGTTATAAAAGTACAGTGTCCCAGTTTTCGTTTACCCCTCATCCCTGGTCCTCTATTGGTTTTCTTCATTCAACGTTAAACTCCTATTATTAGTAGCTAAGTCAGAGCTGACCTAGAAGCGGCTCTGCCAAACCCACCGGATCCCACATTTTATAGCTTTCATCCATGTCCTCTGGAGCAGAACATCTCCTTCAGAAACTGTCGAAATATTTCCCCTAACCTCTAAGTGGAGGTCGAACTCCCCAAAGTGCAACTTCTCAATCCATTATGCTGGATGAGCTGTATCCGGGTGGCAGGCTGCAGACATGGGAATGCCAACAGCCATCCAGCAGTAGCTCTACCAGGGTTATTGTTTCAGAAAGCTGGGTTCCCGTGGCCTAAGGCGAGCCACAGTGGTGGTTTTCTCATGAAAAACAAACATTACTTGACCCAAAGGCATTTCAGCTTTTGTTTTCTTTCTATTTTTCTGTCTGTCTCTATTTTTCTTCTTTTTTTGTAACTCTGCCATTTTTATTGCACATTAATGCTTATTGATTCTTTTTTGAAGCTTTAGGGATCTTATTGTCAGGGTGGGACATCTGTAACCACAGATGATGACCAGTTCTACTATGGCAATTACAGTCTGAGAAAATTACTAAGCAATATTATCCAACCTGATCTCATGATGAAAAAGTACCTGTGGGAACTTTTTCGCAAGACTTAAAATATGTACCATCATGTATGTTTCGTGACATATTTGATATTGTCCACTGAATGACGCTAAAAGAGTGTTTTTTTTCTTTTTTTTTTTTTCCCCAAAAAAGAATAACGTACATTTTATGTGTATTTTTCGATCTCTCATCTTTCAACTCTTTCATCATGAGTCATGTTTTTCACGGGATTCCTCACTGTAAAAAACTATTTGTTGAGTCAACTTAAAATAATTTGTAACCTGGCTGCCTTAAAATTTTAAGTTCAGTCAACTCAAAAAAAAGTTTATTCAAATTGAAATGTTAAATTATACTAAGTGACAACTTAGATATTTGAGTTAAATCAACTTAAAATTTTAAGGCAGCTGTGTTACTTACCCATCTGTTAAGTTTAACAAACACAAATATCTAAGTTGTTACTTAGTACAACTTAACATTTCAAGTTGAAGAAACTTATTTTAGTTGACTGAACTTAAAATTTTAATGCAGCAGGGTAACAAATTATTTTAAGCTGACTCGACAAATTGTTTTTTATTTTTTTTTTTTTTTTTTACAGTGTACACACAGGGTTTATAAGACTTTCTTCTTTCAGACAAATACAATCAGAGTTATATTAAAAAAATGTCCTGGCACTTCCTAGCCTTATAATGGCAGTGAATGGGTGTGGAGATTTTGAAGTTTAGTAAAGTGCATCCATACATCATAAAAAGTACTCCACATGGCTCCAGTGGGTTAATAAAGGCCTTCTGAAGCAAATTGGTGTGTTTATGTAAGAAAAATATTCATGTTGAAAACTTTATAAACCATAATCTGCTAACTGTCGTACACAAGTTAATGAAAGAGTGGTGTTCCAGCGGATGACGTAGGACATAGGCATAGCGTAAGCTTCAGTGAGAAGGGACGAATGCGGAAGTGCAGAGGAGACAGCATAACAAAACAATGGTCACAAATTAGTACAAAATGAGGATTTGTAAAGAAAAAAAGTTGGCGGATTTTGATATAAACAAAGAGGATACTGGTTTTCCTTTGTTGTAAACAAAACTTGGCTCTTGTGAAACTAGCATATTCTCATCGGAGCCTGCGTCATCTGCTGGAACGCCACTCTCTCGTGAATGTGCGCATGACAGTTAGCGGAAACTAGAGATTATGGTTTATAAAGTTTTAAATATGGATATTTTTCTTGCACAAATGCATTGCTTCTCTTCAGAAGGCCTTTATTAACCCTCTGGAGTCGTGTGGAGTACTTTTTATGATGGATTGATGCACTTTATTGGACTTCAAAATCTCAACACCCATTCACTGCCATTATAAAGCTTAAAAGAGGCAGGACATTTTTTAATAAAACTCTGATTGTATACATCTGAAAGACGAAAGCTATACACACCTAGAATGGCTTGAGGGTGTGTAAATCATGGGGAAATGTTCATTTTTGGGTAAACTATTCTTTTTTAATAGTATCACAAATAACCAAAACATTTTGGTTACACTTTATTTTAAGGTGTCTTTGTTACAGTGTAATTATACATAACTGACTCTTATTAGTATAGTAAGTATATGTGTAGCAAGGTCAACATTTCTTATATTGTTTCAGGAATCTGTCACTTATTCCTAATTAATATTTATGAGATAAGACATTTTCATGTCATAACATCACAAACAGTCCATTGAAGCTCAGCCTTGCTATTTTAAAACTTGTGCTGGTGTCACAGAAAGGTTAAGGGTCTCAGTAATGCTGATGAGATAGTACAGCTGCTTTGCTAATTTACAGAGTAAGTATGTGTGTGTGTGTGTGT